>JAMRYI010000600.1:0-101458 GCA_029231635.1 Ditylenchus weischeri
ACAGGGTGTGTCAAAAATTACGCGTGCATTTTTTAAAATTTTTGCGAGGTAGCTCTTGCCCGGTGGATTCCCGTTTATCAGAGCCATACCCGCAGAAATCTCCACATTTATAAAGTTTACGAGCATGAACACAATATAATTGCAGATTAACACACAACAAAAATTTATTGACATGAAATTACAACATTTTCCAACAAAAAATCACTCAAAATGTTTTCCTTCTGCGGTGATGCAGGCTTCAATTCTTCTCGGAAAAGCGTCCACGATCTTGTTGACGGTGTCTAGCTCGATCTTGTTCCACTCCACTAGCAAATCTCGCTTCAGAGACTCCAGATTGCGATGAGGCCTGACGCACACACTTTCTTCAAGGATTGACCAAATTGAAAAGTCCAACGGAGATCAGGCGACCGAGGTGGCCATTCAATTTTGTCGATGAAGTTCGGACAATTCCTTCTAAGCCAGTCCTGTGTGAGAGTTGCCGCACCGTCCTGAAACCATGAAAACCTCATTAAAACCAGTTATGACCAAAGCAAACCTGTTGAAAAGTCCACTGTTCCTCACCGAAGAACTCTTCTGCCCAAGGCTTGACTGCGTGCCGAAGGATCCTCTGTCGATAATACACCTGAGTGGAGTTGAACTTCGTTGACGGCTCTGCGGTGACAGCTATCGCTGCGGCGGCAACATTCTCCTCATCCCTTGCACTTCTCGGCCGACCTTGCCCAATCCTGTTCTTGTTGCTTCCGCCTCAAAGCGTCTGACTGCATTGCCGACTGTGTTACGACTGACTCCGAAAAAGCAGCAACATTCCGATCTTCTTCCTTTGTCTCAATCGAACGAAAGCGGGCGCAAATCCGAATACATTCTGAAAAACAGACAAATAAGTTGGTTATAGCAACCGCATAATTGACGCTCTTTATAACGAACGCTCTCCATAACGAACTCTCCCTATAACGAACAACTAAACCGTTCTCGACCTAATGAAGTAGCGCTCTCTATAACGAACTATCAAAAATTGTGAACGAAAAATAAATTTTTTATTATCTTTATATTCCAGATATCCCCTATGAGCACTCCAAGCAAGACGCGAAGGATTATTTCGTTGGCAGACAAAAAGAAAATCATTGCTTTAGTGCACGAAAAGAAGTCATATGCAGAAATCGGTGCAGAATTCGGTGGTTTATCAAAGTCAACTATCGCTACAATCCTCAAAGACAAGCAAGGAAGGAAGTGCGAAAAGGGCTTGCTTGAAGGGCTTCCTGTGAAGCATGATGATCTTGAAGAATCGGTCTTACAGTGGCTAAAAGATGCGAGAAGTGAAAACATTCCAGTGGACGGTCCTCATTTAGTGGTAAGCTTTTTTGTATCGTTTCATTCTTGCTTAGCAATAAATTTGTTTTAGGAAAAGGCAAGAATGCTCGCGTTTGAATTGGCAGGCAAATCAGGAAAATTCTGAATAATGTGGAAAGGCCGTTGGACGAAGCAAATTTCAAATTAGAAAAAAGGCAAGAGATCTCGAAGACTTCAAAGGAAGCAATGGCTGGCTCGGCAAATTCAAGATGCGTCATTCCATCAGTTTTAAAAGCTATTAAGGCGAAGCAGCGAACATAGACATGGAAGCGCTCGGCACATGGCAAGAACAGGTCCTCCGTGAAACAATTGCGCTGGGGGTTCGGTTTACAACCCCCTCTACGGGAGGGAATCAGTATGATTGCTGTATTTGTTGATTTCTTTTTATTTGTTTTTATTTTGATGAATACAGTCGAACTTCCGAATGACGAACCCCCGATTAACGAAAACCTCTCATTAACAAACTCTGAAAAATATGTTTTCGGTTTACAACCCGGTTTACCATGGCATCAAGGAACCTCTTCTTAACAAAACCTCCCAATAACGTTTCTCTGTGACTATTCGTTATTCGGAGGTTCGACTGTACCCTTTTTTTGGTAAAAACTCTCTTTAACGAACTTTTAACAAATTTTTGGTTACCAGCGCTCTCTATAACGAACGCTCTGCATAACGAACGCTCCCTATAACGAACTGCTGAGGCCGGTCCCCAGAGGTTCGTCATGGAGAGCGTCGACTGTACTTGATAAAAAAAAATTCAAACAAATTTCAACCAACTTCCACAGTTTTTGTTGCAAACTGTGCTACAGTCAACGCTCCCAATACAGTCAACTCTCTCAATACAGTTAACTTGCGCAATACAGTCAAATCTCTCGATGCTATGGCAATAGGGGTCAACCAACCAAAGCACGACTGGAATTACGTTGATAAGGAGTTTAAGTTGATTAGCTTATCAATTTTGTTGTAGTATTCCCAACTCACGACAATTGACGGCCTCGAGACATTGATTATCTAAAAACAAGTGTTTAACATAGAAATGCAAAACAAAATAGCAATTTTCCTGGTTTTTCTGTCAAATTTCCCGTTTTCAATTTTTCTAGAAAATTTGGCAGGGACAAATTTTGAACAGGTGAGCATGCCCCTTTAAATCTTTGTTGTCTTGAGAGGAATAAAATAGTTAGTAGTTAATTTTGAATTTTGACAGCTGTTTTGTGTTTACAGGTTTGGGGTGGTTTGGGGTAGTTTGGCGTGTTTGGGATGATTCGGGGGTGTTTGAGTGGTTAGAAATGGGTTAGGGGGGTTCGCGGTGTTCAGGGCGTGGATTCGCAAAATCTATGGCGTCAAATGGCGATTTTGACTTAAAAATCATGTTTTTCGCACGATTCTAGGTAAAAAAATGCTCTTCTAAAAGTTTGGTACGAGCAGTCAAAAATTTAACTTTAACTTTAAACTACTTTAAAAGGTAGTTCGAAGTTTAAAGTTCAGGCCCTAATGCACCTTTTTTCGAACTTTATCATGGTGCATACCAATTAGCTCTAACTTTAACTTCAAACTTTAACTTTTTAATGGTGCATTTATAAAAAACTTTAACTCTATAATTGATGCATACAATTAACTTTAACTTTAACATTATCTTTAACGGGTGTCCCATAAGTCTTTTTCGGACTTTAAAGCTTATTTTTAATAACAATTTTTATTTCAGAAAAAATTCTAAATATACAGATGTGTAGCCCATTCGCTCCTCTTTCGAATGATATGTAAACTTATTTTATTCACCAAGCATACTTAGTTTTATTAATTTAGTTTTATTAGTTTAGTTTTTTAGTTTCAATTCAACTAAAAAATGCAGTTAAAAATTAATGCAGTTGAAAATTAATCTGCTGAACAACAAAAAATTTTGAAAAATATTTCAAAAAAGGGGGGACTAAACGACATGAGTACCCATTTTCACAAAAAAGATGTGTGCTACTACCAGGATTTGAACCTGTAACCACCAAAGCCATGCCTTTGGCAGGTTTGTTTTGCTTTATTGTCCAACAATGCACCGTGCGCGAAGTCTGTGCGATAGCGCAAAAGGGCACTTATTTAGTTGGGCCACCCCCCCAAAGGTCATCTTTCGATTTTGTAACAGTTTGGTTTTTTGGACCCAAAATCAACTTTTATTGCAATAACGACGACAACCATAACCGAGATGCATATTAAATGCAAACATATTGATCAGCAATTTGGGACCAGAGATGAAACATAATGTCATTTCCTGCGTATAGCCTTCTGGTAGTTTAGGGATCCCGTGAATATAAGAGCTCCAGCAATCCGAATAAATAATTGAACCTTAGTTTTAAATTTTTTGGCGGAATAAAAAAGTTATAAAACCTGGTCGAATAAAATGTTGAATGGGGCAAAAAAATTCAAACAAGCACAAAAAAATTCAGTACTGAAAATGACCTTTTGAGGGGGGCCAACTAAATAAGTACCCGCAAAAGTTGCGCCTTGAAATTCTCTACCGAAATAACGTATACATAGGGGGTATAAAGCGTTGCAAAACGCGATCAAAATCAAAAAATGAAAAAAAGCGTTACGGAGCTTCACCTCCATAATACTATATTTAGATATACCCTACTTACGATGGCACGCTTAGAATTACCGATTTTCTTACTCAGTTTTGAGATAATGGCCACTAAAGTTAAGCACTCTTCACTCATTGTTTTAAACTTTTTGTTGTTTAGGACACTTTGATAAATTTTCCCCGATATGCTATATACCACTAGAAGCACAGTGATCTTTTAAATAAGGTATTACATACCCCAGTCATGATTGCAAAAGGTTGATGAAGGTTGGGAGTTTTGACAAAACGCTTTTTCAGAAAAAAATACTGCCGATTCCGCTATTTAGATTTTTGTTTTCACCCAAAAATCTCGAGATTGTCCTCCAATTTTTCCAATTTTCAAGGATCCAAAAATAACTCACCCAGTTGAGTTATTAGAGGAAGTACGGTATGTTGGGTTTTCGCCTACTGAAGCCCTTTTCTTTTATTTTTTTATTATACTCGTGCTTAAAAAGATGACTTGATAAAACGGTCCTCGTAATTTATTTATAAAAGAATAATAAACAAGGCACTTTCTCAAAATGACCAATTTATACAAGCAATTAAGTTATGAAATATACAGTGAATAATTGAAAAATCATGCGATTTTTTTTACAATTCTGTCTACCAAAGATTCCCAAAATTGAAAAATTGTCGTATTCCGAACCCTCGCAAAATGCATCCAAATGATGTTTTTCGGTGTTTTAGCTGCTCTAAAGCACGTGGAATGTGTTTTTATGCGGGGAAACTCGTTTTTGACAAAAAAATTGACCAAAATTTGACTTTTTTCCTTGGGGGACCAAGGTAAGCCACTTTATATTAAGGTATTTTACCCTGTTTTGGTCACTAGGGCATGGCAAAAAGAGTCTCTTTATGCATTTTTGATCATGAGTCAAGCTCGGAATCATGTCTAAAATAAGTGAGTGCGCGCATCTCTAACCAACCCAGGGTGCGCAGGGGGCTTGGTTGCTTGGGGTTGAGATGCGCACACCCACATACCTTAGACACAAATCATTCGAAAGTGACTCTGGATGCATGAAAAATGTATGCATACCAGAGCTTCTTGGTACTTATTGGGTTGGGGTCACACCTCATATTTTTGGTGTATGATCAATTTTTTAACGTCCCTTTTCTTTTTACGGCTTTATTATTTTCGTGTAAACTGTTTTCTCTATTTTTTGTTGATATTTAGAATTAAAATGGAGGAGTTTCGATCGTTCAACCTTGACAAACTTTACGACAGGCTTTCTTGGGACGACAATACATTTCCTGAATGGCTGCAAAATTTGGGATTAATTCACTCGGCCCGAACTTGCTTATGCGGTGGGAAAATGAATCTGAGAAATCCAAAAGTGGGAAGACAATACGGTCTGTGGCAATGCTCTGTCAAAAAGTGCAGAAAAGAAATCGTTGAGGATCTATTCAATAAAATTAGTATGTGTCGCTGTTTTGTAAAAAAATATGAGGTGTGACCCCAACCCAATAAGTACCGGCTTCTTTATGCGGTAGGCCCCAGTCAACAAAACTATGTTCAATCCATGTCTTTACTTTTTTCTATACCATAGCCAAATTTCATTCAAAACTAAAGTTATCAACCAAAAGAACAAATGTGCAACACTTTAAAGAAATTCATCATCGCTCGACGGAATATATTCTTCATCACTACGATCATAGGTATCTGCTGCATCCAACGTTGAGTATTCCGAACTATCTTGCTCCTCTTGATCTTCATTACATTCTGCAAAGAATAACAACAATTACAATAATTAGAAACGAAGATAAAACAATCAAAAAGTATGAACAACGTGACCAAAAAGGGGTGAAATACTTTGATACAAAGTGGCTTATCTTGGTCCCCCAAGGCAAAAAGTCAAAATTTTTTTGTCAAAAATGAGTTTCCCCCGCATAAAAACACATTCCACGTGCGTTAGAGCAGCTAAAACACCGAAAAAACATCATTTGGAGGTATTTTTCTAGGTTTCAGAATACGACAATTATACCCAAATTGTAGTAGATTTTAGAGAATATAGCTACGGAGCACTTGTTCCAGTCGTTCAGGCAGTGTGCGTCTGTCCCAATGGTCCGCAAACTCCTCTATGGCCTGGGTGAGCACGGCTCCTAGAGACTCCACGTCGGGGATAGACCAGTTGTAGGTCTTCTCCAAGCACTGCAAATAAATTTATGTTAGATAGGCGACAGAGACATAAGGATATCGAAAACCCGACACCCTGCTTTGAAAAGAATGCGTCTGTTTAATGAGATTCGACTGGATCAGGGCAAAACAGGTAGAAATAGATTAGGCAAGGATCTGCATTGACGGTCCTGATTTTTTTGCCTAGCCTATATTACAGGGTGTGACAAGAAATTCGGACACTTTTGACCCTCCATAACTTTTTGTTATTACGCAAATCTGAAACTCTGTAATTGCAGATCGACTTAAACTTTTATAAAAAAAATGTTGATATACAATGTTAAAAACACGATTTTCATGGTTCATCTGTAGTTTGGGCCTTGCCAGAGGTTTCGGTCTTGCCTGATCCAGAGGCCGTCCAAAGACCAGCACCCAAAACACAGGGGGACCAAGCAAAGATCGTGTTTTCCACATTACATACCGGAAAAATTCTCATGAAAATTCAAGTCGATCTGCGTTCACAGAATTATGGATATGCGACAGAATAAAATGGATATAAAAGAGACTCTATAACCATTTTATGATCAAGAGTGCTTATCGGAATCATGTCTAAGGTAAGTGCGTGCGCGCATCTCTAACACTCAAGCCTCCTGAGCTTGGAGTTGGGATGCGCACACCCATACCTTAGACGCAAATCACTCGAAAGTGACTCTGGATGCATGAAAAAACATGCATACCAGATTTTCTATATGCGGTAGGCCCCAGTATTCAAAACTATATTTAACATCTTCACTTTTTTCGCCAGTGGACCCTCTAAAATGGCCCTAAAGTGGCCCATATTTTGTCCCTTCCCTCCCTATATAGCCCTTTGTCCCTCTTTAAATTGCTTTTCTAGGCTTTTTATGGCAAAATTACTACTCAAAAATGGTTTTTGACTACTCCTAAAAAACTTAATCTGTAGTTTCATATCAAAAAGGCTTCAAAGTACCTGAATTAAGACGATTTTCAATAAGCGCTCATCAATCTTGATCTCTTTTCTCTCACTTCCACTGAAAAAAACAAAAGCTATTATCATTGATCAAAACTTTAATCGAAACACCCCTACCTTTGTCCTGTTTTAGATTCTACGTGTCCAAAAGGGTTATTAATGACAGATGAAGTAGTAGTAGCACAGTGTTCAGCGACCAGTTCAGGGACTGGCAACGAGTCTTGGGTGGATTCCTCTAGCATGGGTGGGGAATTCTTGCGACTCAGCTGGCGTTTGACGTCCACATCCTCGTCCTCAGACTTTTGGCTGGAGCGCAGGGAGCTGTTCTTCTGCAGTTTGTTGTACTTCTTCACTATGGAGCTTTTAGACAGGTGCAGTAGGGAAGCCGGAGCTGTCCTCCTCCGCTTGTTGTCCGGCAATATATTGGGCATGGTTGTGTTTAGGGGAATGGCACTAGCTCGACCTTGCTTTTTCTTACCTCGTCTACCCATTTGCGGCTTCTAAAAGTTTAGGCAATTTAATAATGACAACAATTGTAAGCAATTCAGTGACTTTTAATATTTCTGGTACTTGTTCGTATGGTACACAACCTTGACTGTTTGTTGATTTTTAGAAGGTATGGACCATCAGAATAAGCAACCAAATTCCTGCCCGAATTTACAAGAAACCAACCTTAGCATTAGTCGGAGGATCCACAAAGCTGGGTTTTGCAGCCGGCTGTTTCAATACTTGGACAGAAGAAGTAGAAGGCAGATTTTCTAATTCATTATTATCGCCAGCCTTGGCTTCCGCAAGCAATTTCTGAAATCCATAAGTAAATTTACAAAGAAAACATTCAAAGTACTGCCAAATACCTTGAATTCGGCTAATTTGTCAGAAAAAGTGTTCTCGTATTCTACACACAACAGCTCCTCAGCAGCATCCACCAGAGCTATAGCATTATGTCTCATGGTCTTTCCCTCCATGTTCTTGTCTGGATTGTACTCCAGGGCGTTGAACTTGATTAGATGGATGTCTTCCATGAAGGATTCCACTTTTTCGTACTCTTGAGCATCGATTTTGCTCATCATCTGGGTCAGGCACATCGGCTTTTCTATGATTTCGTAGTAGTCTTCTGCAAAATTATGTCTTTGGATTGCCTAGAAAAGAGGTCTTGTTATTTTGTAGCTTACCAGCATCATCTTTGTCCACAGGCAGCTGGAATGCTGCGAAGCGACGGTCTCTGACTAACCTCGCCAGAATGTCCCTGAGAAACATACGCAACTGGCGAAGCATCTGGTTGTAGGTATTCCTGAGCTCTTTGTATTCTGTGGCACTTACTCTTCGGATAGGCACGTCTTTTGGCGCTTTTTCTGGTAAAGGGTATAGGGCAGCTGTAAAAAAGTAAACAAAACTATAACCATAATAGAAAGTCTGTATTTTCTGCCTCTATTCAAACAAAAAAACAGTTTTTGGTAAATGATAGTCATATATTGTCAAGATTACAAGTTTTTTTAAATAAAACTAGGGCTGCGATTTGGGGAAAGAATTATAGGAGTAGGGTTGCCGGCCGACAACCTTATATCACGGCGTGTCAAATCAGTAATAATAGGGTGTTTCGTGCCAAGACCAAAAATTCAAATTTCTTTTCAAAATTTGGAAATTTTCTATAACTGCTTCCAGTCAATCATTGCGATCGCTAAATATTATTTTTTCGTGTTGCAGCTGAGTGCTTATGCATAAAAGATGCCCCGTACCCGATTGCATAGAGTTGTAAAAAAATTTGCCGAACTACATCAATAATAAGCTTCAAAACACCCATTTTTTCGTGATGCCCACAATTCCGATTTGAACCTTTTTTACTCTAGGCCTGAAATGTGATGTCAAAGTGATGTTACAAAAAAACCTTAGCCATTGTAGTCCGACTATCTGCCAATACATTTTTCTCCTCTACATGATTGGAAAAATGAAAATTGCCTGCGGGGCGAAGTTTATCATATATTAACTACCTCCAAGTTTTTTGTCTAAACTTCATTTAGCTCGTAAACCCAAATTTTTTAATCGCACAGGGCTTTTTGAACATTTATCTTGAAGAACGTGCTCCGGGCTTTCATTCAAGTCTAAATTTCCTACTGAGGATTGAAAAATCGGAAAGAACAAATGCCAAACGTCGAACATCACAGATTTTGGGGTGGCAAAATATATGCTAAACTTCGCCGCGCAGGGAATTTTCGTTTTTCCAATCATGTGGAGGTGAAAGATATATCGGCAGATACATATTGCAAAAAACCGTTTCTCGATATCGCGTCAGAACAAAAAGCTATGGCTGTTTGCTGGGAATTTCTCGGCCCACCCTGTATTTCAAACAGCCATAACTTTTTTCTTTAGTCCCATCTGTGTGGTTTGGACCATATATCTAACTGGAAGTCTACATGATTACGTGACAAACTACTGGAGGAGCAAGAGAAAATCGGATTTTCAAATCCCATACCAAATTTATTTGGAGCTCAAGAGAATTCGATCAGTTAAGATACGTAGAACGTAGAATTCCAATTTAACATAGAAATAAAGTTATGGGCGTTGAGAATCAGTCGAATTACTAAGCCCGACTGTGAGTCATAAATAACCCTCCTCAAGTCGTCCTAACGGGCGCTGGCCTGCTGAAGCCTAACCCTAAATACCCCACAAAAACCTCCCTTTAGGGGGTTTTTATAACAACCCCCCTAAAGGGGGTTATTTATTTTGGTTTTCGTGCCTTCATGGCGCCTCAAGTTTGATTCCGCACGGCTGTACGTCTTTTTTTGCCGTTTTTGTTTTACCGGACAAATTTTCTGGAGAAGTGTTCATTTTGTGATCCGAATTGTTTAGATCTAATAAAACTTACCATTAAATTCCACCGGTCTTTCCATAGCCTTGTCCAGCAGCTTCTTGTAGTAGGTTTTCCTTTGAAGTTCCGTGGGACACTTCACTTCTATTGCATTCTGGTGTCGGAACAGCTGCTTAATGTCGTCGGGGCAAGAGGTATAGTGCTGTTGTAAAGAGGCTAGCAAAAGCACGGGTGTCAGGCCAGTGAATGCGCTCAACGAGGACATCAACTGCAATAATATTTGTAAAAATAAAATTCGACATAGTCATATAAAACCACCAACCATTTTCCATAAATGTGGGGGCAGGGTCAAGTGGAGCACATCAATGTCGGGCAGCAGTACTACGACTGCAGTGCCCTGACTGGTGGCTCTGAGCGCAGACCTGATAGCTTGCGAGACATTTTCTTCTGGACTGCCTGAAGAGTAGATGCTCTCAGAAGACAGTGAGAACACAGGCAAGTGGTCCAGGCGGTTGAGCAACACTGGCAGGTAGTGCGTACTTTGGCCTAATTGGCCATGTCCGTGGAGTAGTAGTCGGGCTGCAATCAGCAACTTATTAATACATTTTTTAGGTATTGGGCGTAAACACCCGGATAAACCAGTTAAAAGATAACAAAAATAGCTACACATACCTGCAGGAACAGAAGGTGGAGTTTTGAGTCCCATAACCACTAAACACAAATCAATCAATAAATTATAAGCGAAATTAAATCTGGAATTGGTAAACCTCGTTCGAGATCAGTTTTGTACAGATTCTCCACACAATTGGTCCTCTGAACATAACCCTTGGGTATCCTGGTGGTCATTGTGCTCTCAATAAAGTCCTCAATCAGGCAGCCTGAGCGCTCGTTCAACTGATGGGACACCACGCTCATATCTAAACTCAAAAAAGTAATTATGAGTATATTCTCGACATAGCACACACTCCCAGGAAAGTTGGTTTAGCCCCATCCAATGAATAAGTAATAAAACCCCTGACAATGGAATGATAGGCTTGGTAGCTCAATGGTCAAACAGTAGAGCAGCCGATGGTGGTCGGTTCGATTATCACGATTACCAAAAGACTTTTTTGCTGCAAATCGGCTTTTTTGTTGCAAAAAGACTTTTGAACCAAAAATATTTGCAGCAAAGAAGTCTTTTCGCACCCAAAAAAAAGCTTTATCCAGGGCTTTGGCCAATGATCAACATTGTAACGGTCAAATAGTACTGACCGTCAAAATTGCGGTCAAAAATCAATTTTATCAACGGTCAAACTAAAAGGACGGTCAAAATTCCTGACGGTCAATCGTGCTGTACCCAAATAAGCCACACGAAAAAGGTAGCTGAGTCTATGAAAAATAGCCAAAATCACTGAAAAACAATGCTAATTTGTGCAATAACAGTGGTCACTGCTCTAAAGTTGCTCAAAACTACTGCAAAATGGGATCAGGTGACTTAAGTAAGAGTCCTAATGAAAAAAGTAAAATAGGTGGAGAAAAAAGTATTGCTCTTTTCGAAAAACCACCTTTCCTCAAAAACTCAATTTTTTCCAACGAAATTTTTTCCTGACTATGGTTGTGGTCTTGGTTACCCCTTGAGAAGATTATGTCGATAGTCTCCTTCAAATGTTTTCCTAATTAAAATATCTCCTACCTCGTCTAGACGCTGGAACAATCTGGCGCAAAGAGTCCAGAAAATGCTGACGGGTGATTTTGACCTTACTCGGGTCAATCAACAGCTTCTCTGCGCTCAAGTAGATGTACGGAAAACTTTCTCTGAACAAATTTCGGTGGTTAGTTTTCAAGCATAGTTGATTATTTTATCAAAAAAATAAATTTACCTCAGTGCCACGAGAACAGCTTCAGTGCAAAGTGCCTGTAAATGGCTTCAATTAATTGGATCCATGGGCGAAAACAAGCCACTAGTTACAACTTTTGACCCTAGTATAGAACACCTTTCCCTCAACGATTTTTCCGTTTTAAAGTTTAGAAAAAAGCGTGGAACGCAAAACCATGACAAGAAGACGGCAAAATTGCCTTGGCGTTCGTTCTTTTCAAGAACGTCAAAAAACGGCAAAATTATACTGGAAAAAATTTGGGCGTTTTTTTGCCACTTTTCAAGTTTCGGCATCAACCGCCTACGTTTTGCTGGAATGCAGGAGTCTGGCGAAACTTTTTGCTTCTGTTCCTTTTCTATTACACGCAATAATATGCTCAAGGCTCTTGGCTACTGAATAAGTGGTGACTCTATTAAGTATCCTCAAAAAAATTCTGAAAAAAGTGTGAAAACAGGAAAGCAATGAAAATCCCATGCCATAGTCTAATTCTTTCCAGTCTTCTTTTTCAATCTAACAGCTTGAATACTACTGATAATGTTAGTGATTTAGTATATGGAAGGTCTGAAATTGTTAATGCTCCATGAAATATGGATCAGCGATGGCAAAAGTCAGCAAAACATAAACAATTTATGCCAAAACTTGAAAAACGGCAAAATCGATAAAAACGGTAAAATTATACTTCAAAATTGTTTGCCGTTCTTTGCCGTTCTTTTATAATTAATTCTCATTCCAAAAATTTTACCGTTTTCTTGTCGTTTTGCCGGTTTTGCGTTCCATATTAAAAAGTAGGGTTGCATTCGGTCGGTTTTTTTTGGTCTGGTCGGTTAAAAAAACCGGTTTTCGGTTCCGGTTTTTCAAAATTTTCGGTCGGTCGACCGAACTCTACCCGGTTTTCGGTTAATTTTTGTCCCAAAGAAACCGGTATTTTGCTAAACCCGGTTTTCGGTTTTCCCGGTTTTTTTGAAACCGGTTTTCGGTTTCGGTTTATTTGCCGAAAAATCTGGTTTTCGGTTAACCGACCGAATCCAACCCTAGTAAAAAGTACGCAAATATTAGTCCCAGACCCCGGAAAAAGTACGTAAGACATTTTTTAGTCCTTGCTTACATACGCTGGCCTACCACTGAGCCTAAGTCCTAAGCCTAAATTTCTTGTTCCAAAGGGTAGTTACAGCGATTTTTGGAATGTCGAATTTTTAGGGGAGGTATTCGTTAGTAGCGCCCATTTTTTTCCATTTCCAATCCAACATTCCCTCAAAACTTAGAAAGTTTTAAGTCTTTTAGATCTTTTACACTAAATCCGAGATTCTTCAACCCACATTTTTGGCTAGGGCCAGATTTAGTGATGGTTTTCTAATAAATTTGTGTTTTTTAACAAAAAAATATTTTTAAGAATATTTGCTCGCTCTGTCTGGTGTGCTTTTGTCACTTTCCTTTCACTGTTTGCCCTGCTTGGAGGGACAGGATACTTAAAAACTGTTTTTTTTAGCAAAAATGTCGAAAAAGAATAACCAACCCTGAGATCTGCACCACAATAGCCACTGGACTGGTCAGCTAACCATTGCAATACTTGTTCATCAGGCTGGCATTCTTTCCAAGCACTCGTGTGTATCTTCAGAATGGCTTCTCGGGCTGTTTTGTCAGGCAGGTCAAAGCGCATCTCTCGATCAAACCTGCCAGGTCTACGTAAAGCTGGGTCGATGGAATCTAGCCTATTTGTCGCTCCGATCACAATCACCTAGACAAATATATTTTTTGAAATATTGGGGGCTGGACCCGAATTCTTACCTCTCCCCTCTTATCCAGACCATCCATCAACGCTAACAGAGTAGACACAATAGAGCTGTGGATCTGGTCCTGCTTGGAACTCCTAACCGGAGCCAAACCATCGATCTCATCAAAGAAAATGATGGACGGTCTCATGGCATAGGCTTGGTCAAACAGCAATCTAAAATTTTATTTTTTTCAAATATGATCAAAAATTTATGCATACTGGAGGGTAGCTGGATACCCTTTTTTTTGTTTATTCACTTTTTTTTTCACTAGAACTTGGCAGAAAGAGTTTTCAATGCATATTTTATTTTTTTCTCGGATTCATTTTTAGGGCGGTTGACCAGCAATCAAGGGCAAAGAGCCTCGCCAAGATCAAGCCCAGTTACCAGCCAGTCTAATATTCAAATACCTCAATTGGCGTTCAGATTCACCGACCCATTTGCTCAAGCAGTCTGCTCCTTTGCGCATAAAGAAGGCCACTTTCTGACCATCTTTGCTGCACTCATTGGCCAGCGCTCTAGCAACCAGTGTTTTACCTGTACCAGGAGGACCGTAGAAAAGCACTCCCTTTGGAGGGGACACATCGAACTGCTGAAAGTATTCGGGGTAGAGCATTGGGAACACAACTACTTCTTTAAGAGACTGTATGTGTTTGGTCAGACCTGCAATGGTTAAAACCATGAAAAAGTTAAAGGACATGAAAAAGTTGAAGAAGTTGTATGCCGTATAACCCCTGTATTAATCCCCGCCCTCTAATAATCCCTCCCCCATTTTTTTTGTTGACTAGCATTTCAGAGTTAAGGCCATTTTTATTAAAAAATTCCAAAACTTTTCAGGGGCTGAAAAATAATCCCCTGGGGGATTAAAAGTGGTTATACGGTAAGGCAATGAGTTTCGTATGTTTGAATTGGCGGGGACAGCTTTTTTACTCCGAAAATGTACGAAAAAAATAATGGCTGCAACACTTCTCAAAATATGTGTTCACCTCCTCAAAATGTTTGTTGGCCGAATTTTTACCTCTTCTAATCTATATATTTCCCGTCAATTTCATATTTTGTCAAAGACCCGTTCACTCGACTGAGTGAAAACGAGATTAGGCTAGAAGTTTACGTAGATTTGACAAAATATGATATTGACAGGGAAAATATAGATTTGAGGAGGTAAACACATATTTTGAGAACTGTTTTTAATTTGACCCAAAAATAATTGTATCACTATTATTAATCACTTTATAGTTCAAAAAAAATGATTTCGTGTATTTTTGAGTAAAAAATTCGTCCCCTGCCAATTCAGACATACAAAACTCGTTGCCGTAGACTGAAATGGTTTTTCAAATTTAATAATGGATACATTGGGCATAATTCTGTGATTTTAACGAGTTTATAGATCTCAGATTCGATTCCTTCTAATCATATGTCCATTAACTATTAAAAACCTTGGCTTTGACAGCACTAAGAAAATTAGTTGGATAGATGTCAAAACAGCTAAAAAGGGATGTTTATTTGACTGTTTTTGACCTATTTTCAACAAAAATAGTCAAAACCCCCCGAAACACCTCTTTTTGGCCCTTTAGACATCCATGTTGAATATAAACACGCAACTAATCGGAATTGAATATGTGACTTGCAAACCAGTCACAGACTATAATACACCAACCTAAAAAGTTTGTTCCCACCGATTTGACCCTTTTTTAATTTTTAGAGTTTTTTGCCGAAATTGATTCCCCAGACTGATCTTAAAGACCGTAAGGATTCCGATCTTGCCAGTCATTTCTGAAAATGACAACAGTTTTGCCAATGATTTTTTCGAATGTTTTTCGAATTTTAGTTCTAACTAGTTATTACCTTTTTCTCTGTACGATAGCTCAAATGAAAGCCCAGAATATTGGCTACATTTTAGTATATGAAACATGTGACTAGTAGAAAAAAGACAGAAAATATCAATCAAACCAGCCAAAGAAAAAACCCCGAAACGATCGATTATCGTAAATTTAACAGGTTTTAGCCTGTAAAACAGCTGCAGATGTTGTGAAATCATGCTCTGTGATTTCGTTGGAAAGCCAAGACTATGAGGATAATTTTGACAACAAACTTGTAAATTAAAGAGGCATGCCCACGCTAATAAGAGGTGGTGCCCGGGAATTCAAAAATTTTTCCTAGTTATTGAACTTCTGTACGGATTTTTCAACTTGGTTTCTAACAAAACCATACCTAAAATTAAATTCTAATCCTTGCTTTGTCAGAAACCAAGTTGAAAAATCCGTACAGAAGTCCAGTAATTAGGAAAAATTTTTGAATTCCCGGGCACCACCTCTTATTAGCGTGGGCATGCCCCTTTAAAGGAGATAAAAAGGGTATGCACCCACTGGGAATCGAACCTGAGAGTTCAAAGTATTCGCTACTCGATGTGAACCCCCGTTTAAGTTCATAGTTGAAATAATGTTATACCTCCAATCTGTTCGAAGCCAACTTTGTTGTCAATTTGCATAGGGTCTATGTCGGCACAGGAACTGCCTGAAATAAATTCTTAGTTCTTAGAACTACCAAAACCTTATTATCGACTAACCCAGTTTTCGGAGTTTCTCTCTCGAAGACATCGACGATGAGGCTATTTCTTTTTCTGTAAAATACCAATGATTTAATTATCAATAATGTGAATCTGTAAAATGATTATATGATTCTGGTTAATGATTTTGTTTTTCTTTTAAACTTCTTATAATCTTTTTGCTTTCACAATGCTTTCACAATGAAAAATCGTTGTGAGCGTTTTATATAATAATTGTATCGTTATCAAAGATAAGCATGGTTTCCAGATTTTTTTGTATTTATTTTTGCCAAATGACTTTTTTATTTCTTCAATTTTTCGAATTCACTCCTTTTTAGTACATTCTATATTAAAAAGTGGTTAAAATCGAGCTGACCCCACCAGGGCTGTGTTGGAACTTTTGGATAATATTTTGGAGCTGACGTTTTTTTTCGAAATTTAGTTTTAATGATCATATACAACCCTATGCTCAAAATGACGCCTGGAAGCAGGGTTACATTTTTAGTATAAAGTTTCACATAACCATATTAACAAAAGTTACAAAAAAAATCAGTTCCGAAACATTACCGAAAAGTTTCGGCACATGTCTGACCCGCTCTTTAAAGCCGCTTGCCTGTGGCGTAGATCCGAGTGCGGACCCACTCAATGCTATAAGCATTTTTAAAAAAGTAATTACTTGAACAATAGCTTATTTTGTAGCTCTATTTCTTAGCTACAAAATGACATCAATGGCGCATTGTGTTTTTTACATTAAAAAATAAACAGACAAAAAAATAAACTCGTCAAAAAATAAAGCCATCCTGTAGCATTTCAAACGGCTTTAAAATGTGGAGTGACAAAATGGTCGGTTCGTCAAAAAAACCGCCCTATTATCGAAAAAAAAAATTAAATCAAGTTTTAAAAGCAATTTTTGAACATAACTCATATGTTTTATGCCCCTTCACAATTTTTTTCATAGAAAATAACGTCCAGTGTGTTTGAGACCTAATATCAATGGTGCGTTAACGTTTCAGCATATTTTTTCAAATGAAAAAATATGCTGAAAGGCAAAAAACGAATTTTTTCGAAAAAAATAGCCTTGGTCTCCCTGCTGTTTTGAAAACGGCAATAAGCAACGTTCAAAACAACAGGGGGACCAAGGCAATTTTTTTCGAAAAAATCACCTTTTGCCTTTCAGCATATTTTTTCATTTGAAAAAATATGCTGAAACGTCCCTTTACCATATCAATACTGGTATCTTAAAGAGTGCAATCTCTCTAAGCATAGAGCTTCTTCTCAAACCCAGCAATAGGCAGAACAAGAGAAACTATATAACGTGAGTCAGACAATGACTATGGTTAGGGACAATCAATCGTATTCTATGGAGGTTTTTGAAAAAATAGGAATTCAACCGGGAAAGTGGTTACGTACACTAATTTTTTAAAGATGGGCGGTTTTTTTGGCTATGTACGTGAGGCTTGAAAAGTGTACTATACAGAGTTTTGCGGCTATACAAAAATTAAATAAAAAAATTTACCTGTCAAATTCATAGGCATCAGGTTGCGTCTTCCTTTGGCCAAACTCTTCAGTTTCCTGCGCTCAAACCTTGCCTCTTGTCTAGCGTCTTGTTTTGCCGATGTTATGCCACTGGGTCTATTTCCCGATTCTGCATCCGAAGAGCTAGATGACGTACTGCTGGAGCCTGAAGAGCCATGCCTTCTCCTGTGGGTATGCCTGCCTCCATGTCTGGAAGTGCTTCTTCTGGAGGAGTGTTTGCCCGCAGTTCTGGAGCTGCTGAACTTGATTCTGTTCTCCGACACTGCCCTGCCCCCAAACGCACCCGCACTTATGCTCATGTTCATTCGGCAGTTTCTGACTGGTCTATCAGTGCTGTACTGAACTATTTGCTGGGTTGGGGGGAGCTCGGCGTTGTCTAAATAAGTACTGGCGAGGGGCATCTGCGTCCTAAAAAATTGGTTCATTTGTATTAAATTGGAGGATAATTTTTTAATTTTCACCAATTCAATTTACGGCTAATGTGCACTATAGGCACTTTGCGTAAATGGCCCCAAATCATGTTTTTCTATCGTTTTAGCACCTGAAACGTGTAGAAAACATGTTTTAGGGCGCGACTGACCATTTTTCAAAAAAAAAATTCTGACTAAAATTTGACTTTATGCCTTGAGGGACCAAGGCAAACACCTGGAAAGGTACTTAAACAGCCCAAAAAGATGGTGTTTGAACATAGTTTTGTTAACTGGGGCCTACCGCGTAAAGAAACTCTGGTATGCATACATTTTTCATGCATCCAGAGTCACTTTCGAGTGAATTGTGTCTGAGGTATGTGGGTGTGCGCATCTCAACCCCAAGCACCCTGCGCCACCGACGGGTGCTTGAGAGTTAGAGATGCGCGCACTCACTTCCCTTAGACATGATTCCGACAAGCACTCTTGATCATAAAATGCATTTAAAGTATCTTTTTGCCCAGCTCCAGTGACCAAGACAAGGTAAAAATAAAGAATAGGACTTAGAGGTACCCTCTACAGCTGGTTTACCTTGGTCCCCCAAGGCAAAAAGTCAAATTTTGGTCAAAACATCATTTTTTTTTCAAAAATGGTCGGCCGCGCCATAAAAACATGTTTTCCACACGTTTTAGGTGCTAAAACGTTAGAAAAACATGATTTGGGGCCATTTACGGCCAGTGCGCAATTGTGCATTCCAGCCCAATTTACTAAATTTTGACGCTTTTTGCCGAATGTTATCGGCTAGTCCTAAAGCAAGGATTTCGAATTTGCCCATTATTTCTGAAAAAATTAAAATTTTCGTCATTGAGACGAGTGGCTCCTGATATAAGGGGACCGAATTCTCTATAAGGGGTGCCCTTATGTCGGGTGAAAATTTTAATTTTTCAGAAATAATCGGTAAAATCAAAATTTTTCTAGTTCTCGGACTAGAATTAGGTTCGGCAAAAGTCGTTAAAAATTTGGTTTAAAAAGTGTCGGACCCTATGCGCGAACGAACTTGAGGGTATGCCCTTATAACGCGAGTTGACTGCAGACCATTTTGTGTAAGATGCGTTCAAGCCCTACCTCTTCCTCTTCTTCATTGGGGGCCTCCACAGTATTCTTAGGTGGATTGGGCGGTCCATCGTTGCTGTCGATAGTCTCCCTGCTATTCTCATCCTCTCCATCATCGATAACCACTCTGTTGGATGTCCTTTCCCTAGAGTATCGACTTCTCTTGACCTGTGGCTGGTAGTCTTGCTGTTGGTTATTGTGTCTGTTGATCAGTGGTTTGGTCTCGCTTTCCTCTATGTACTCCACACTGTTCACTTGGTAGTTTTGGCGGCATTGTCGTTGACGCGGCTGGCTTTTGACCCTTTCGTACATGGTCAGACCGAAATCTTGGTCTTCTTCTTCACCTCCACCTTCTATGGCCAGTCTTCCCAGGGGCTGAAATAGCTTGGGTAATTTGAAAGCTTATGTAATTTAGTAGATACTACAGTTTTTCTTGCAAAAGCATTAAATTTACCTGCATAGACTTAGAGAGTGCAAGACCTCCACTTCTTCTTAACAATTGAGTACGCATGGATTGATTTGCAACTCTAGATGACAGTCGACGACCATCCGTTACAGAGGAAATCGACATGTCTTTGGGTGAGATGGATTTCCCGTTGATAGATTTGTTAAGGGACTTGCGAGATCTTCCTAAAAACAAGATGCATATTTGAGTTCAAGATGTTTAAATTGGAAGCGTTTTTCATATACTTTTAGATTTATTTTGTGGGAGATATTACCGTAGAACTTGTAATTAACAGCCGCCGCACAACTTCAAAATAATTGTCTGGGTATCGTATCTTGGAGCCAATTTTCAAAGACTAGTCTCACTCAAGTACCACCTATTTAGTTTGAACAGTTTCCGTGTAAGTAGATATTTTCAGCTAAAAATTTTACCACCTAATTCTTGTTCCAACTTGGCAATTTCTCTAACATTTTTTAAAGAAAAAACTGGGGTTGGGTGACGTAGAATTCTACGGTTTTTCTTTGCATACATAGAAATCGTAGAAAGAAGAAAAACAAATTTTCGAATTTTGTTGCTCTTCTATTATAGACTATACCGTAAAAATTCTAATAGAAACACCGGGTTTACTATTTTTCAACCTCCTAAAAATCTTGAAATTGGCAATCAAAAATGGCCTTAACTCTGAAATCCTAGTAAAAAAGGGGGTTACTATTAGAAAGGGGGTTTCTATTAGAGTTTTTACGGTAATTTATAGTACCAAAAAATCAATATTTGAATAATTTTGTCTCGAAAGGAATTTCAAATTTGACAATGAATCCTAAACCCAAAGAGCAGTTTTTAAGCAAATCGACCATGCTGAAAAAGAATCCGGTGTCAAAATTACAAAATTGATAGTTTGCATTGCCTAAAAGGCAAAGTGCAGATCTAAAAAGTGATTCATCTTACATAGGCCATAAATTTCCATGGATAAATACTATTATTTTTTAGCAGATTTAAAATCTTCGTGAATTTCTCTACAAAAATATTTTATTTTTTTAGCCTGTCTAGTGTGAAAAAGTTACAGCCATTTGAAGATGTGTCCTCATCAGAGGCTGACATTATAGTTTTTGGGGTTTAGCGGCAGTAAATATTTATGACACACAGACAAATATCTACTCAAAAGATAGGCCTGCTTCTGCTCTGCAAGATAAATTCGAAAGATTGACAAAATTTCAATTAAACATAAAGCTATGAGGTTTTGTACTTTCGGGTCAAGACAAAAAAATTAAATTTTCAAAGGGCTCTAGCGAAAGTTTTTTGTCGGTCATTTTTAAAACTGAAAATACCATCTTGTTCAGCGCAAAATTCTGATTCAGGATATATTGTTTGAATGATTATTTCTACGATTTTTGTAGAATTCTACGTAGAATTCTATAGAATTCTACGGGTTTTTCTTTCTACGTAGAATTAACCAACCCTACAAAGAACTTACTACATTATTATGCTAAACCTTTAAAAGTATTTTTTAATAATAAAACTCAGGTTTTTTTATTAATTTTTTTTCAAAATTTACCATGTTTGTTTTCGTCCACAGGCACTTCTTCATCCTCTTCCGAGTGTACAGACTTGGGGGTGGGCGAGAAACTGCCGACTTCATCGTAGATACGGTGTCCAATAGTCCGATTCTTCTTGCCACTGTTTCCGACACTATTGCTGTTACTATTCCTGTGGTATTCCTTCATAGAAGATTGGCGGGATCTGAATGAGTATCTGTTGGACTCGAATTCAGGATCTTCTTCGTCGTCGTCCTCTTGCTGCCGGTTGTTGGAGTGGTCGTAGTGGTGCAGACGTTCTCTGGCCAGCAATGCACTGGATCTACGTATAGCTGAGCTAGCTGGTTGGGATGGCTGCTTGTTGTTACTGGCGTTCTGGCTTCGCGAAGGCGAGGTGGTTGTGGAGTACATCTGCAATTATATAAGATTAAGGGAACTTTATACCTTTTTTAGAAGTTTGGCAGTTTTATGCTTTATCCTTGTCGAAAAAATAAAGTCAAGAAGTTCAAGGTTAACAAATTATGAACGTTGTTTTACAGTGCGCGGCAAGAAATTTGCCTGGTTTTAAACGGACATAACTTCAGAGGCGGTTTTGTATTCAACTATTTTTTAGTCCCAAATTAATTTCAGGAAAAAGATTTGTGGTGAGGACTCTACAGCTATTCCAAGGTCCAGATGGTTGCGATACAAAGAGGGATTGAATTCGAAAAAGCATTTTTTGAAATCGCGTCAGAAAAATCTTATGGCTGATTGAAATCAGGCAAATTTTTTTTGCCGTACCATGTAAAATTCTAAAAATTTCAATTTTGATGGTCGTTCTTTTTAATATCAGAAATTTTGCCATTTGAAAAACAAAAGCATTTTTAAAATACAGTCATATCTCGATTTAGCATCCCACATGAAGAGATTTGGATCGCTAAAACAAAATTTACGCAAACCAGCTATAACGTGCTTTTTGACATGTGTCCAAGAACAGGACAAAACAACACATACACCGAAAATTGTCTGACTTTTTTCAGATTTTAAAGATTTTAATATATACACAAAGTTTTGATCAAAACCTTATCAATTTATAAAATCAGATAGCTAAACTGGTCAATTTATCTATCTAAATTAAAAAAAAACTCCGTATCGCTTTGGATTTTCTGTAATAGCCGACCTCCCCTCTATTAACTCACCCCTTCAACTTTAAGAAACTATAACATAGCCCAGAGTACATCGCTGTTCATTGCATTTTCTTAGCTCTCACGAAATCTGCCGATACCGCTTTTGGTGGAGCACCCGAAATCTCGAGATCGACCTTAAACTTTTCCCATTTTCGAGGGGTTGAAAAATAACTCACCCAAGTGAGCTATTAGAGAAAATACGATAGTCTGCAAAAATCCCATCTTTTAATCAAATGTAAAACTAATTTTAAATTTTCCTTAAAATTTTTAAAATATTCTAGTCATTAATTCAAGCAAAATGTAATTCTTACCACAACCTTCAATTTTGCCTTGCTAGAGCGAGTTCTCATGATGCCTACCACCAAAAATATCCAGTTTTCAACGCAATAAATTAGAGTAGAGTACTAATTAAATAATAATGCAAGCAAATTTTTTTGATTGAAAAAGAGTCTAATGAATTTGTGTGCCCATCTAATCTTGCCTGACAAGATAACATAGAGATTATGATTTCACACAGACATATTTTTGATTGATCCCTTTTGAAAAAAATAAAAGTTTTATTAGTGGACCAACCCCGTGATGTCTGGAATTATTGGCTTCGTCGAGGATGTGCTGGAACAAGGGCGTCTGCATAATGTTTTCATCCAGGCTGTTGTAGAGCAGGTTGTGTCTGTCTCGCCCAGACCGGCGGACTGGCTCATTGTAGGGCTCGGTGAAGGAGTCATCTCGCCTCCGAGAAGCCATTTCTCAATAATTCTGAAAATGTTGGAAATTAGATTGACGAAGGCTAGAGTAATTTATAGGCTGCACAAATACTTTTTTGGTTATCTTCAGGTTTTTTTGGTTATCTCTAGCAAAAAATTGGAAAATTTTTAGAATAGCACATAGCAATACAAAGGAATTTCTAAATATCGTATTTTCTCTGATAGCTCTACCGTCTCCAACAGCTCGAAAGTCTCTGATAACTCGACACCCAAATGAGAATTTTTTCTTCACTGTATTGATTTATCATAAAAAATTTATAACACTACGTTGACGCACAGCCTGTTAGTGTTACTGTCAAGTGACTCACAATGACTGCCAAGGTCAATGTCTCCTGGTATTCAATGTAATTGGCGATTCCCTGTCAATGTCATGAATGCTCACGCACAGAAAGTTAAAGAGAAAGTAAAACGAACGCCACCATCTATCCAATCTAACATAATATGAATACCATTCAGGTTGTTGGAGATCTAGGTGGTTTTAATAGTATTCAAGTGGTTAAGGTACCATTAGAGCGGTTCGGAGAACATCCAGGCACTTCAGATACTATCCAGGTGATTTAGGTACTATCCACGTGGTTTGGGTATTATCTAGGTGGTTCAGATGCTCTCCACGTGGTTCGGGTACCATCCAGGTGGTTCGGGTATCCACCTACCCTACCTACCCTCTTACCTACACATCCCCTCTAAAATCGACCATTTGCTACTACCAGGATTTGAAAATTGGCAAAGAGCAAAAGCACAATATATAAATAAGCTCAAAAATCGGCAATTTCAACAAATTCAGCAATGAGAACCAGGAATTTGACAGTGACAGGCAGTTCACACTTTTTTGAACAGTCTGTCACTGTCAAAGTCGTGGATGAACACTCCAATATAAATGTAATTTTCAACATGCCTGTTAGCATGCATGTCAACATTCTCTGCTAATAACTCGACACCCTAGAGGGTGATTCGAAAATAACTTGACATGTAGAGCTATTAGAGAAAATACGGCACACAGTTTTCACAGCCAACCATTTTCATACCAAAATTAAATTTCACAGTGGTTAAAATATTTTCACAATTCCAAGCAAACCAAAGCATCTTAATCTTTTATACAAAAATTATTAAATAAAGATAAACTGGAAAATGTTTGAGGAAAATTCCAAAAGGAAAGAGGTGGTACACAGGGTATGACTTGACCCACACATATATATTGGGAGAGGGTGGGGAAATTAAAGCGCCAAACAGATGAAGGAGGACGCAGTCAGCTTTACCCTGCTGGTTTGAAAGAGAAAAGGGATGTGAGGTCTCTCACTGTTTGAGTCGCTCTCCATTTCTAAGAACACTATAACATGTTTGGTGTTGCTGATGGTTTAGTTGTGAAAGCACAAAAGTATGTTATGTTGAGCAATAAAATGATTTTTTGGATGAAAACATCGATAAACCTAGGTTACCAGCGAAGAAAAAATAGAATCCTTGTTACAGCTGATAGTCACTATTGAATAGTATAATGATAATAGATTTTAAAGTTTGACTTTGAGCTTAAAAATTTGATAAAACCTTTGAAACCCAATATTTTGGATTTACGGAACTAAGGATCTCACTTTGATAAACACCATTCAGGTGGTACAGGAAAATAAAGAGGTGCCAACTGCATCAGTATAACATGTAAAACATTAGTAAGAAATTGGGTTTTTTCCGGCACCGGAGGGAGAGAACGTAACAGTGTTTTTATTCCTAGAACAAAACCCAGGCACAAAGACGATATCACTATTACAACAATGACATTCTAAGGCTAAACTATAGCATAGTGAATTACCGTAAATGTTCTAATAGAGCCCCCGGACGCTTTATTTTTCAATCAACCTCTAGAGGGGGCTATTAGGAAGGAGGGCTCTATTGGAAAGGGGGGCTCTATTAGAACATTCATGGTAGCCTAAAATGACCCGTAAAGATGTTTTTTCACAGTTTTAGCACTTTAAACGTGCATAAAATATGTTTTTAGTATTGGGAAGACAATTTTTGAAAAAATATTTTTTGACCGAAAATTTAACTTTTTGCCTTGGGGGACCAAGGTAAACCATCTTAAAAAGGGTACCTGGAGGCCCCACAAAGATGGAATTTGAACATAGTTTTGTTAAAAATAATGCATCCAGAGTCAGTTTCGAGTTATTTGTGTCTAAGGTATGGGTGTGCGCATCTCGACCATAGGCCACCAAGCCCCCTGCGTCCCTGAAGAGGGCGCATGGGGCTTGAAGGGTTAGAGATGCGCGCACAGACTTACCTGTGACATGAATCCGAGCAATACTCTTGATCGAAAATGTATAAACAAGCTCTTTTTGCCTAGCTCCAGCGATCAAAAGCGCGATAGAATACTTCAATTAACAACAATATCTTCAATTTTCATCTTTGTGGGGTCTCCAGGTATCCTTTTAAGATGCTTTACCTTGGTCCTCCAAGGCAAAAAGTCAATTTTTTGGTCAAAAAATATGTTTTCAAAAATTGTCTGCCCAATCTTAAAAACGTGTTTTAATCACGTTTAAAGTGCTAAAACTGCGAAAACTTGCTCAGTCTGGCTGTGACTTTTCGAGGTACTAGACTTAGACTGCTCCTTTGAGGTGTCTTTGCTTGTAGAAGAATCATGGAATGTGCTGGTGTTCCTCTGAATTTCTTCTTTGAGGGCAAGGATGTCCTGGCAAAGAAAATCAACAAAGTTTACCCCCAATAACCCGGTACCCGATAACCCGGCACCCTCAGTAACCCGGCACCCTAAGACTGGTCCCGTCCAATAAAAATTACCCCCAATAAACCGGCATCTATCATAGTTTACAACATTTTTCAATTTGCGTCAATTTTTTCTGTATGCGGTAGGCCCCAGTATTCAAAACTATGCTCAACATCTTCTTGTTAGTGTGACCTTTCCATTAGTGGCCCTCTTTTTTTCTCTTCCTTTCCCTATACAACCCTTTACCCCTCTTAAAATAGTTGAATAAAGGGTGATTATATAGAGGGTCGATTAAGGCCCGATAAAATAATACCACCGCTAACCCGGCATCCCCGCTAATCCGGCACTTTTTGCCGGTCCCAGTGGTGCCGGGTTAGCGGGACTCGACTGTAGCAGAAAACGCTGTTTCCAGCCTAAAATTCAGATTTTGTATCAGTGCTACAAAAGATTTGGCTGCGACTGCAAAAATTATCGGTGCATATTCATACGAACACTTAGAACAAAGCACTATTTTCTGTATTTTTATCTTATGCGTGAATTAGATATGTGAATTAGATCGTGTGAATGTGATACATGTTTGAATATCCGATAGAAAAATCCTCCAAAAACCAGAATCAAAAGCCTCAAATACCGAATATCGAATCGAATCAAATATTCGAAAATTTCGAATGCTCGACAACCCTATTTGTATGTCTTTATTGCTTTTATAAACAACCTTGATACAACTTTCGACCACCGAGGCGAGAAAATTTAAATTCAATTTAATTGGCCTCCCTGCATAACAGTGGCGGGCAGTTCAGTCAGCAGCCCGTTTTTTTGCTATAAAATGAGTCTGATACGAGGTTGTTTCGTTGAGTAAAAAAAGATATGACTGTTTTAATGACTTCTAATTTTATTTTTTCTAATTTTTTCCATATTGTTTAGATTTTGTCCTCAAAAATGACCTTCGTTAAAATGGTCATATCTTTTTGTAGAATTAAACGAAAAATCTCATTCAGCGCAGGTATTATAGAGATTAATCAGGGCTTCAGAATGGTATATTCGCCTTCTAGGAAAATGCACTACCGTATTATCTCTAATAAGCGCCCCCCTCTACTTTGAGGGTCTGTATCTCGGGGCAGAGCAAATATTTTGCAGAGCTGTTTTTTGCATTTTCTTAACTCCCACGAGCCCTACCGATTCCGCTTTTTGGATTTTGGTTGTGCATCCAAAAATTTCGAGATCGACCCAAAATTTTTCCGATTTTCGAAGGGTTGAAAAATAAGCGCCCCGGGGCGCTCATTAGAGATAATACGGTATATAGGGTGCGGCAGACCGCTCAAAGTGATGAGAATTTGCTCGCCTCCGTGGTCGAAAGTTGTCGAAAAAGAATACGTTTCTGTGTCACAGCTGATGGTTGTCATTTTGAATTCTAGATAATGTGTCTTGTGCAGAATTGTATGGGCTTTCGTACGGTGTCATTGCTTTTCTGATATTGTTATGTCTCCATAAAAAATTTTTGAACTTTCATGTCCACGTCAGGATTTTTGGCGCACCCTGCACCATTGGAGTAAGAACCCTGGGGGCACTACCCGCAAGATCGGGGGTTTTTTAAAAAACATCGAAATATATGGATATCTCTCGCGAAAATGATTTAGAAAATATTTATTTTTCTTTTAACACTAGAAAGACGGTTTGTAACTTTGGTGCGTGCTTGTGCACCATTTCACGCTGAACAAGATAGGAGAGAAAAATTATGCAAAAGTTCTTGTTTGTGATCTATTTTACATATTTATTGTTGGTGACCTCGCAGTTTTGGATTGTTTTGGTTATTCGATAGTAACTTTTTATCTGAAAACAATTTTGTGTAGTTGAAGCACTTATCTTGTGCACAATTTCACGAGCTTTCAAATAAACACAAGTTTAGTCGGGTAAGTGGCCGTATAACATGCAAAAAATTAGCATTTTTCCAAAGTTCTGTGAAAGACTTAAACTCTTTAAATGCCAAATACTCCTTGTTTTGACCGTTTAAGTTTTAGGGTCTGACTGCAGCAGAAAGCGCAGATTCTGCCCATTCTTTTGATACTAAATTTGACATCAAACCATGAAGAAAAGCAGTGAAACGATAACAAAATATGTTGGTGACCAGGCTTTTTCCGGGTTAATTTAAATTCGCGCCTTTTTGGCGTTCTTTATTTTTACACTTTTTGCAGTTCGGGACACATCTTTGAGCTTTTCTCAAGATTAAGTCACCCAAATCTAAAAAAATCTGTCGAAAAGTATCAAAAGAATGGGCAGAATCTGCGCTTTCTGCTGCAGTCAGACCCTAAAACTTAAACGGTCAAAACAAGGAGTATTTGGCATTTAAAGAGTTTAAGTCTTTCACAGAACTTTTGAAAAATGCTAATTTTTTGCATGTTATATGGCCACTCACCCGACTAAACTTGTGTTTATTTGAAAGCTCGTAAAATTGTGCACAAGATAAGTGCTTCAACTACATAAAATTGTTTTCAGATAAAAAGTTACTATCGAATAACCAAAACAATCCAAAACTGCGAGGTCACCAACAATAAATATGTAAAATAAATCACAAACAAGGACTTTTGCACAATTTTTCTCTCCTATCTTGCTCAGTGTGAAATTTTGCACAAGCACGCACCAAATTTACAAACCGTCTTTCTAGTGTTAACCAATCACATACACACACATTAAACTATAAATAATTTTTTATCTGTTCTTGCAAATAACATCAACTTTGGGCCACTGCAAACTCATTGCACGTAGAAAATGTAGTAGAAAGCTTAAAATATTCTTATACTTTTTTCTAGCCTTACCTTTTTCATTGACCTTACCCAAAAACACGAAAAACATGAGCGGGAACATGAACCTAAATATAAATAAGCTATTACAGTCCACCCTCGATTTAGCGTCACCCCGATTTGACGTCACCTTAGACCAGGTCCCTAGGGTACGACCTCCTTATTTTTTCATCTTTTTAAATCATATTTTTAGCATTGTTTTTAGCGCCGCAGACCACACTAAGACAAACTGCTACCCAGATTTTAGGCAATGAGATGAGCTTAAAAATAGGCAGTAATTTTCCTGTGATAAATCTGCAAAAAAATGGTCTCAAAAATACAATGCGACGGCACCCTGTTTTTGAATTTAGCGCGAGGGGCGGGGTCATTCTAATAGAAAAAATATGATACAGTCGACCTACTCGGTCACCCGCTAATTCGCCATCCTTGATAATTCGGCACTCTAAGAGTGCCGAATTATTGATGGTCGACTGTGTTCTTTTTTTCTAAGTCAACCCCCACCTAGACATAATGTCCACTCTTTTAGAGAGATGCAAGTGGGAGCGGAACATCATCCTTATTTGAGGTGGCACTTTTAGTGTAGATTTCCTCCTTGCTCCATAAGCACTCATGTCCAGCCGAATGGATGGTCTGGATAACATGCTATTATTGTTGTGCATGCCCATCCCATAGTATTCTGGAGCTATAGGTGGAGGGCATAAACATTCCTGCAGAAATTTTGTATTTAAACACTGTTGGGAAAAGGTATGAGCACAAACCTGCTGCAAACTGGGACTGGTCTGGAATAGACCACCAATTTTGCTGCCTCCATCCCCCTTCTTCATAAACTCCCGGCGACCATAGTAATTCACTAAAGCGTACTCCAAAAGGGCAGAGAAAATGAAGGCTAAAATTTTGAAAAATTTATTAATTTTCTCTAAAATTATTGTTTTGATTGGGGAAAATTAACTTCTAATCAATTATTGAAGGCTAGTCCATCGTGTAGAACAGTATCAAACATGTTTCTTGAAATACGAAAAAGTAAGAAGAAGAACACTTTGATCCATACCTTTGGACCTTTTGGCACGGGCCCACATAAATCGAGACGGGCAGAGTTAAAAAAAGTGAGCTTCTGTCCGGGCTGGGGCGGTCCCAAATAAAAAAATGTAGGCCAGGCCTTGAAAATTTAGTTGGAAACCTGTACAGAGGTCTGGTTTGAGCCGATCCTAACGTACCCTGGCTTTCTTGCGCTTAAGCACAAGCCAAAAAAGTTAACACGGATAATAAAATAAAAAAATCAGTATTGATTGCTCAACTGTTTAGTCCACTACTACTAAACTATGTGCTCTAGCTCCTTGCGCGTGCGTTGTTGGTAAAGTCAATTTTTGTACAAAAGTGGAAATAGTTTTTACTTTTTTTAAACAATAGGGAGGCCTAACCATTTCGGAGGCCTAATTTATAAAAAGCATATTTTTCAAAAATGCCAGAACAGCTTCAAGAGCCCTCTTGCCAATTTGATGCTTATCTCGCTTGGAAAGCTTTTTTTTCGTCTTTCGTCTTTTCCTCTTTCTTTCCGTCTTCTCGCACAGCCGATGCTCAATCAAAGTCGAACAAATCCTGGGATGATGTAACAAAGAAGCTCAACACCGTGTTCGTGGATCAGGGAGTCAAATTCAGCTCGGATCAAATTAAAAAGCATTGGAAGTATCTCAAGGGCATGGCGAAGGAGGTGAATGCTAGCAAGAAAAAGTAGGTAATTTCTATTTTTTGGATAGGGTATGTAATGTATTTTTAATGCATGCTGGTAGCACTGGATGAGGAAAACCGTTGGCAGAGGTCAAGCTCAAGGACGTCATTGAACTCTATGATCAGTCGCCTGCTTTTTCTGGAGTTCCGGATGCAAAGGAAACAACAAGAAAGGTAACGCTATTCTGTACGATCTGTTTCCTCGTAATTTACTTCTTTTTCTATTTCTAGCCGGAGGTGGTGGTTGATAAGAAACAAGGTTCAAAGCGCAATTGGTTTGCGAGCTTGTTCAAGAGGGATTCCAGAGACGACAAATGATGGCCTATTCCGATAGAGATTCAGGTCTGTGCAGCGCTTGCTTACTTGGTGTCGAACTCTTTCCAAATTCATATCGGCAATACTTTGGGAATTAGTCAACGATCCGTTAGTGACATAATATTTAGTGACTAATTTTTTAGTCACTAAATATTTTGTCACTTAATATGTATTTACGAGGGCTAAATATTTAGACTTTTGGCTGACTAAATTCTAATTATTTAGTCGACTAAATAATGAGTCGTTTAATTTTTAGCAAAGTCTACTTTTATTAGTGACTGAATAACTAGTGACTAATTCACGTATTTGCTACGGGTCCTGGATAAAATTACTTTTTTCTTCAAAGGTAATCAAAAGTTACTTTTTTAGAAAAATGTGTTTTTCTTAAAATTTTCATTCCTATCCCTGCTCATATGCTTCATATACTTATCAAAGCTTGCGATTTTTAATTAAATTAAAAAATGGGTTAACGCTTGGATTAATATTAAAAAAATATTCATTACCTAAACAAGAGCCAATCCAAACATCTACGGCCTATAAAAACACAGTTTTTTACACTTTTACCAACATAAAAGATCGCCTTGATGTATGAAACAGGTGGAAGTTTTGAGTTGATGCCACTTGCCTAAACAATGCACTACTACACGGTCGATTTACAAAAAAAAATAACTTGAGTAGTCATCGTTAAAAGCCTACAATATTTTGTTGAAATTAGTAGTAAATTACAGAAATATTTACGTGGTAACACCAAGAGAAACTCTAGCTGGGACAGCATCCTTAAACACAACTATACACGCTTACTGCATTTATATTATACCTTGTCCAACCAAAAGGACACCCAAGACACAACAACCAACATAACCTACAATGAAATGTGTGCTTGAGATTTTTTTTTAATGTATAGTATGACCTCCATCTATGCCGCTTTGCAAAAGAGACAAAATGAACCCAGTATGAGTTTATTTCCATTTTCAATTCATCCAATACTCAATATACATATCCGCCGATATTTTGATTATTACTGGGGGCAGGTGAACAAGTTTTTTTTATTGTTACAATTTCAAAAGTTTGCTGTTTTTATAGGAATAGGAATTGCAGCCTGTTTTATTATTTTCTTTGATTTAATAAAATTAGAGAACTCTGACCATCGACTGCATAAAGCTTTCGGACGATCTTTAACTTCTTTAATTTTGTGGCATGCTTTTTCTGCTTTACTTGGCACTTCTCGTATTTTCTTTTCAGCCCATGTAAAATCGAAAATTTGGCGCTACTGGAATATACCAATCCCCCACACCCTCGACCCTCCCCCAATTAAGTTTTTTAGGAGTGGTCAAAAACCATTTTTGAGTAGTGATTTTGCCATAAAAAGGAATTAAAAGAGGGACAAAGAGCTATATAGGGAGGGAAGGGACAAAATATAGGCCACTTTAGGGCCATTTTAGAGGGTCCACTGGCAAAAAAGTGAAGATCTTTAACATAGTTTTGAATACTGGGGCCTACCGCGTATAAAAATCTGGTATGCATAGTTTTTTCATGCATCCAGAGTCACTTTCGAGTGATCTGTGTCTAAGGTATGGGTGTGCGCATCTCAGCTCCAAGCTCAGGAGGCTTGATGGGTTAGAGATGCGCACTTACCTTAGACATGATTCCGATAAGCACTCTTGATCATAAAATGCATTTAGAGTCTCCTTTTGCCACGGCCCATGTTGAAAAATATTCCAGTAGCGTCGAAATGGATCGATTTCGAGATGAGGTGCTCAAAGAAAATATAAAAAGTGATATCGGTGGAGCCAGTAGTAGTTAAGAAAATGCGATTAAAAGCTATATAAAATATTTGCTCTGGTCTGAGATATAACCTATAGGTCTTCAAAGTCAAGTACAGTTTTAGAGAAAATACGGTAGGTACATATCGTCACTTTTGAGGAGGGCAACTAACAGAGGTTACACTATAACTTACACATGGAATGTAGAGCTGAATGAGGTAGTAACTTAAACAGATAAACATGTTATGATTGAAAAATAGACACAGTCTAATCTAAATGACGTTAATCACTAAAAATTTGTTCCAAAATTTAGTCAATTGGGAGTCCTGCAACAACTTTTTTTAATCTGTTGACTTTTTTAAACAACGACTAGCTAAATAGGAATTTTGGCAGGAATGACTTTTATGTAGGTGGGCCAAAATCGGGTTTATCGACTTCTAGCGCTGCTTTAGACGGTAAAAATGATAGAAAACGTGTATTTAAGATTGGGAAAGACATTTTTGGCACTTTTCCTAAAATCGAAAAAATCGACTGCCCATGTCAGGAATACTGTTTATCTTTCATTTTTCGCTAGTTTTAGTCGTCTAAAACGCTTTTTCAGCAAAAACATTTATTCACGGCTTATTCATGTGTTCATGGTTAACCTGAAAACAACAAACGTCGTCTCACATGACAACCCACATGCTGGCTTATATAAAAAGTCATGGAAATGGATACAACCTGAGCACATATGCTCGGATTAATTTCTAGGCTGAGCTGTCTCGTGTAGCTGCCCTCGCCCTCGTCCTTTGGGGCGAGGGCGAGCAGCGAGAGACCAATCACTCTAACAAACTGTGCAAGGTAGAAACCATGCACATTTAACTATGCGGCAGAGCCAGCATGTGGGTTTATGCTCTAACGATCGATTTTTAGTCGAAATTTTTGTTTGAAAATATCTTTCCCAATCTTAAAAGTTTTTAGCGTATAAAACAGCGCTAGAAGTGAAAAACCATTTCGCCAACCTATATAAAAGTCATTTAGCCGAATTTTAACTTTTGTTATAAAATGACTAAAATATAGAGCCAGCATGTGTTTTTGCTCATAACTTTCAAATTTATTGTGTCTAAGATCTTTTTTTTGACATGAATACCAAACATGTTTTTGAAACATCAAAAAGTAGTTTTCATTCAATAATATTCTTGTTCACGCTTCTTCCTGAACTTCGATGCATCGTTGAACGACGCTGTTCATTGCACGTTGGACCATGTCAGCAGTTCTTGAAATGCTACGATCTGTTGCTTCAGCACGGCAAGAATATTATTGAATGAAAAGTTTTCGTTTTTGCCATGAATAAATGTTATGCATGTTTTGTCATATTGTTATCGAATAGATCAAACATAATAAATTAAAAGTTTACAAAAGTTGACAAGGATGGCGATAAATGTTTTTCAAAAAATTAGGATGAAATTTTTTGGAGGTGTAAACTTTTAGACTGTACGATATAGATAGATTAGATCAAACCTGTATTCACGCCTGAGCATCATTTTGACCCGTGCACAAGAGTATATCCCTAAATCAATATTTTGTTTTGTAGACTTTTTAATTTTATATATCATTTCAGTGCGTAAAAATATTTATAACACTGTGTAATGTACTGTGTGATGCACATGTGTGATGTGTTTTCCGACCAAGTTCACCACAATTGACCCTGGATATAAGGCAATCCCCTCAAGTCCGTTCCCGCCTAGGGTCCGACACTTTTTTTACCATGATTTTTCAAATATTTTGTCAGTTCTATTTTGACAGTCTAACTCAGAAAATCGCAAGGATTCCGATTTCGCCGATCTTTTTTGCAAAATAAAGACAGTTTTGCAATAAGGACTTGCGGGTCTCAGTGTAACACCCCCTATTTTCGAAAAAAGAGTGGAATTATTTCGAGACTCGCGAGTTTCGAGTTCCGTATCCGCGAGATCAGCGGCATTTTTTGGAGCAATCACATTAGATAAACTTATGGCAAAGCAGGGAAAAAAACAACCGGTAAAATTTGAGATTTTTTTGGGGATTTCGATTTCTAATGTGCTCGAGTTGCAGCAAAAATGTGTAGAAATTCAGAAATTTAAGTATGTTATTTCCTGACAACAGCAATATTATTAACAACAAAAAGTTATTCAAAATTATAGGGGACACGGCAATGATATAGACAAGCAGCAAACAAACAGCTTGCGTTTTCTTGATTTGCAGGAGCAATGACAGAATTTCAACCAGTTAAGGCACACTCACAACATAAATATAGGTCACACAGCATCAGCGGCAGTTTTTGGAGCAATCACATTAGATAAACTGCCCAGTAAAGCACTGAAACACTAGTTTAAGCAAAAGCAGCTCAACAAAATCAAATGCGCAAAATACTGGCTAGCAAAAACCTACCGTTAAAGCAGGCATAACCGATTGGAAATACCTGAAATTGTCTTTATTAGCAACTTGCTTAACCAGAAATTTTTTGTATGTTAGAGGGTCCTTGGTCCGACAGTGGGTCCTGCCCTCACTATAGTTATTTTTGCTCATTTGACCAAATTATAGGCTAATTTGGGTCACTGATCTCATATCTGGTGTCAAAAGATAAAATTGCCTCTAGAAATTGATCAAACAAGTCAAAATATGTATAGCTGATTCATGGGATTAGAGAATAGGGTGGATTCATAGGATTCGAACCTGAGCGAAATTTTGCATCATTTCTTTCCAATTCAAAAATAGTTTGAAGAAGAAAACCGTATTTCTTCTAATAAGCGGGCAGTCTCCAATAGTCGGGCAGTCTCTAATAAACGGGCACCCTAGAAGGTGATTGGAAAATAAACGGGCAGTCTCCAGTAAACGGGCACCCTAAAAGACGATTTTACTCTTTAAGCTAAAATTTTTGGAAAAATACAAATGTTTTGCTGTTTGATGCTGATCAAGACGAAGAAAATGGCTACCTTACCGATGACAGTCTTCATTTTGAATTTGATGGTTAAAATTCGTATGTTTGTGTTATTGAATGTTTACCTCTTTTTGTTGTCTGTCTTCGAATAAATTTTGATCGAAAAAATAAACGGGCAGTCTATAATAGTCGGGCAGTCTCTAATAAACGGAAAATAAACGGGCATGCTCGCTTATTAGAAGAAATACGATAATTGATATAAAAAATCCGAAAAACCCCTTAAACGGTTTTTAACTAAAAAAATCTAGGTTTTAAAAAAATCGAAAAAAAAATATTTTACAAAAAATACATCACTATGCGTTCCAAGAAAAAAAAAGAAAAATTAGAAAATAACAGATGGACCAAAGCAATTTTGGAAGGGAGTATCAACTACAGTGAAATATCGGAAAAACTATTCTGTAAGGTTCCACACCGTGCTTAAAACTGACCAGTCTGCTGACTACATCGATTCTTTTGGACCTTTCTTTATAGCGCCTAACAAAAATGCCACAACAAAAGGGATGACAGTTGCCTTTGGAGCGATTGGGCTGTCTTTGTTGGTTGCCTGGCATGGTCAACATCATCGGCTGATAGCCATGCGAGAAATTGGCTTGATTAGCATCTCCCTGTTGGTAAGTGTTGTGGTCAGCAGTGTGTGCTGCTGCAGCTGACGAATGCATTTTCAGCTGAAAATAAACAGAAATAAAAGAAGATATAAGTGACAAATACCATTCTTTGCTGGGAAGTGGTTATGTCTTTGCGAGCTGCATAGTTGACCAGTGCAAACTCCAGCAGCGCGCCGAAAATAAAGGCCATGCAGACCTGAATTAGAAACATAACCACTAAATTAATTTTACAATTTATTTTAAATATGGGTTCCATAAAATATGGGTTTCCGTCAAAATCCTTTTTTCTGTTTTATTACTGGTCATGCAAAATATTTTTCAATTTCTTTAATACACAGTGTTTGGTCGGAATTTTTTGGTGGACAACTATTTTAATGACTATGATTTTGGTATTGTATTTTTATATTCTAGTTACCATATAATCTCTAATAAGAGCTCCGGGGTTATATTTCTCAAGCCTCCTCCGAGAGGGCCCTTATTAGAATTTACAGGCTATTAACAGAATATGTCTCCAAAACGACATTTAAAAATACATTTCAGGTACATTTTTTCGCTTCTGGGGAGACTTTTTGTTAGAAGAAGTATGGCGTGTCAACTTGCAGACACATGACTACTGAAAATTTAGGACTGATCGGGGGTGTGGTTGGTCACAGTCAATTTTCGAGAAATAGCCGAAGTTGTACAGCAGCATAAAGTTTTTATCAAGTAGCCGCAGACTTTCAAGTCTTAAATTATCTTTTTTCAAATCATGCAGAAAATCTTACTCCGATCCACACATCCACTGCCTAAAAATCCATCAATTAATCATTTTTGAAAGCTAAAAGCTTTAGCATTGTACTTACCTTAGTGTAACTGACAGGTGGCAGTTTGGCATTAATACCAGAGCTCTGGGTGGTCATTGTCAGCAAACTAGACATAGATTAATAAGTTAGCAAGCCACACATACAAATAGTAGCAAATATTACGTGGTGACCCCTAAGGTGACTCTGGCTGGAACACTGTCCTTGTCCAACCAGAAAGACACCCACGACACAATTACCAACATGCAACTAGGGATGTAAAGCTAAAAGGAAAAAAGAAGGCACTTTTCAGTCAAAAAGAACGCACTTTTCATCCGGAAGAAGCCAGATATAAGATTTATCCATTTTTAGCTATTTGGAATATATAAAAATCAGCTTGGGGGACCAAGGCATGCGAAAATTGAAATTTGTCGATCCCAGGGATGGCTATACGCATGATTTTGGGTTCTTATCCTTTATCCCGACCCCACCCTAATTTAAAAGGGTACCGGGATACTGGAAAATAGCCTAAAAGTATGGAAATTGAACAAATTTTTGTCAGTGTGGTCTTACTGCACCAAGAAACTCTGGTATGCATGCATGTTTTATGCCGCCAAAAAGGTGAATCAACTTATTTATGTCAAAATAAAAATAAAGTTGAACAATCAAAACTTGGGTGGGGTCGGGCTAAAGGATAAGAACCGATTTTTGTTTTCAGAACATCGAAAAACATAAAAATGCTTAAAGTGCATAAAATTGTGGGGGTTAACATTCTACAATTGTACAGTGGTTAGACTTGTAAGACAAAAAAAACTACCCTGCATTTAAAGGAGCATGTTCACGCAGTCACATTCAAATGTTGAAATTTGAATTCCCGGGAACCAATCCTACACTATGGTTTTGGCAGGAATTGTTTTCTGAATTCAAGCATTTCTATTTTAAATTAAATTCAGGTTCAGACGAGTACTCATGCTTTTCGCTGCACCCACAGTTGCTGGGTTTGACGGAATTCAAGAATTCAAAAAGAATATTTAAAATAAAAATGCTTGAATTCAAAAAACAATTCCTGCCAAAACCATAGTGTAGGATTGGTCCCCGGGAATTCAAATATCAACATTTGAATGTGACTGCGTGAACATGCTCCTTTAAGCTACGTTCACAGTGCCTCACTTTCACTCTCACTTTCACCCTCCATTGTGAACACACCATTTCTCTCACTTTCACTCTTACTTTCACTTTGACTCTCACTTTCACTTTCACTCCGTTCACAATGCAGAGTGAGAGTCAAAGTAAGAGGCAAAGTGAGAGTGAAAGGCAAAGTGAAAGGAACTTTTTTGACATCGTCAAGTGTGAGACGAAGTGAGGGCGAAGTGAGAGGAACTTTTTGAATATTTTTGTCTTGAAAATATCCTTGTTAATCCACATCTTTTTCTTTTAACTAATCCCAGTTCTACTAGATGGTCCAAGCACCAATGAGACCAAGTGGTCATCTACTTTTTTTAATTTTTTGAGCTCCGAAACTTTTTTTCTGTACCAATTCGAGCATTCTAAGGATGGTGTGACAGTAGTAAAGATGCTGTTTTACAGGGTATTTTTCGAGTTTACATTTTTGTGAACTTGGTTATCCATCTGGATCCCATGTGTGTATCATGGTGTGAAGTCATATGGTATAACTGTGCTCAATTTAAAGAACGCTTATCATTTAACATTCCAACCAATTTTCTTATGGATAATTCATCCACTAACCAAACCAAGTGGTCGTCCACTTGGATCAATTTTTCTCACTTTTCGGGTTCCAAAACCTGTTTTCTCTGTGCGTACCCGTCGGTTTTGTGCCTCGAATTTCGGGCGGGCAATTTTTCGCCGACCAATTTTTATAATTTATAATTTTTATAATTCCATTTATGTTTTCTCATTCAGGTTTTATCTATCATAAATTTTTTCGAAATTTCCCCTTGTTATTTTCGCCAGACGCTACTGGCTAGAAAAACCGCCAGAACAAAAAGAGTCAAAACCACGCACTGAAATTATATTTAGAAATAACGAAACAAAGCAAAAACGCAAAAACACTTTATCGCAATACTAGCCCAGACAGTAGACTTGTAATTATTGTCCAAGTAAAGCTTTTCTTTCTTATCGTAGAGCCCAGGATGGTTACGCACCTCTTCGATTAACTTAGCAGTTTGCTCATCTTTGTCCTTTTTGTCTGGATCCTCATCTTCAGATTTCCCCATAATAGCTGCTTGCGAGTTTTCAAAAGGCTGTCTAGATCTGCAAAATATGAATAGTAATTATGAAAATTTCCGAGTACATTGCGATACGTCAACGGTCAAACAAGATCAGTGTGGAAGTAAGAGTGAAAGTAAGACAAAAAGTGAAAAAATGCATTGTGAACAGTGTGAGAGTGAAAGTGAGAGTCAAAGTGAGAGTGAAAACCAAGTGAGAGAAATTTTTTCTGCATTGTGAACACAGTGAAAGTGAGAGTGAAAGTGAGAGTGAAAGTCAAAGTGAAAGTGAGAGTGAAAGTGAGGCACTGTGAACGTAGCTTTAAGTTCCCCAAAAACTTAAGGTGCTGAAACAGAGGCCAATCAGGTTGCCATATCATAATGAATGAAGATGCCAACAGGCTGTTAGCCTTACACCGAGCCCTGATGTCTCCCACAGCACCAGTAAGATAGTCGCAGTGGCTAGTGATCCAGAGACGACGATGTTTTTAATACTCCTTGATGAACGTAGTAATACGGTCTTGGTTCGACCACTCAACTTTATTCTGACTCCCTTTTTTCACTTTATATGTATTTATTTTTGGTTGTTTAACCGCTTTAATTACCCAAGTTTGGGATTGGGAAACTGCAAAATAATTTTTTTATGTTTTTCGATGCGCTGAAAACGAAAATCATGCGTATAGCCATCCCTGGATCGACAAATTTCAATTTTCGCATGCCTTGGTCCCCCAAGCTATTTTTTTTATATTTCAAATAGCTAAAAAATGGAAAATCTTATATCTGCTTTCTTCTGGCTGAAAAGTGCCTTGTCGCAAAAATGTAAAGCTGCAAACACACACATGCAACTGTATAGTATGTCTCACACAACACTCATTTGTCAAATTTTTAGTTTTACTTCAACCAATTTTTATTTTTGTGCAAAGATCATGCACCAAATTGGGTAAAAAAAATTGGGCCCTGTAGTAATTTACGATACAGTGGACGGTCTATTTAACGACACCTCTAAAAGTTCGTTTTTGTCTAGAGTCCGACACTTTCTTTACATCGATTTTTGAAAGCCTTTTATCGAAAATAGTGTTGTTAAATCGAGTTTTTGCTTTTCAGAGAGAAAATTTTAGGATTTTGAAAAAACATCGGCAAAATCGAAATCCTTGCGATACATAGGACGAGACTGGGCCCGACTGTGCAATCCACCCAATTCTCGAAAATTCCCTTGAACATGCTTTTTTGCTATTTCATGCCCTGAAACGTGTTCAAAACATGTTTTTTAGTTGCGAAAAAGCATTTCATATGTGTGTGGCAAATATGTGTGGCAAATTACCAGGAAATCAGAGCTCTAGACAGAAAAAAAAATCGGAAAAACATGACAACTTATATTCTAGCAAGAATAAGTTAGTCACAAGAAAAAGATGATACCGCCGTTTCAGCTGCTTGCAAGATGTCCTAGGGGCAAGAATAGTGGCAGAAAATATTAAAAGAGTGGCTGTAACTCAGGTGGAGCACAGGCCTGTATCGTTTCCGAATAAAGTAAGACACAGAGCATATACTTTTAGCCTATGACACGCCTAAATTTCATGAGAAAAAAGTCCTGATCTAAGACAATTATTTGAATATTGCGGATGTAAAGTACAGACCCCCTTTAAATAGAGCGTCCACTGCAAATATTGTAGTCTAAAGATAACCGACCAATTTGACGGATAAAAGCAGTGCTGAGGATTTCGTAAAAAAAGTTGGTTTCTATCAGGGTTGCTTTTCTTTCCGGACATAAAAGATTTGGAAAGTTAGCCGGAAAGTTTTCCAGAAAACTTCCCGGTTGGCGGTGAGAAATCGGACAGAAATAACAAGGGATTGTACAGGTGGTACTATATAGTTAACTGTACAGTCAACTGTACAGTTAACTGTACGGTTATCTGTAGTTAACTGTTTTAAACTTACAGATTTTCGGTAAGTTATACAGGCTGTAGTAAGTTACCGTGGTAACTTACCGTCTAAATAACCCTAGCGAAAACACATAACAACGAGGTGTAACAGGGGTTCTGCCCACAGAGAGTTTCTCCTCTCCTGTTTTTATTTCTTTCCATTTTTTGGAAAACTTTCCGCGTTCTTTTCTGTCCGAAAAGTTTTCCGGAAAGCTTTCCGGACAGCAACCCTGGTTTCTATCAATTTTGCAAGAAAAACGTTTGTATCAAGTATTAAAAATTTTAGAAAAAATTTAAAAACAAACGTTTCCCTGTAGTTTTTAGTCAATTTAATTTAATTTTCAATTTAATAAGGGTGCAGATATAGCTGGAGAATTCCCGAGAATTATCCGTTGTACAATCCTATCAGAAATCGATTTTCTAAAAAAAAATCCCAACCACTACATAAACTCAAAAAATTTGACAAAAAAGTTGCGTGTAAGCCTGTTATAATAAAAACACACTTGAAGCAAGTAGTAGCTGAATTCACGCCTGAGTATCATTTTTGTGCGCAGACAAGAGTAGATGCCTGCAATAGTGTATTAGTGAACAAAGAATATGCAAGCATACTTCAGCTAAATAAATCATAAAAAGCTGTAGAAGTCACACACTCACACGTTAAGATATTAGGTCGTTTGAAAAAAATAGTTTTTCAGGAATTTTCAAATTTTCCACCATTTCGAGAATAAACACCAATTTTGATTTATTTCGTCAATATTCCGTTAATACATTCCAAAAATTGTATAGTTTGACTTTTTTAATATTTTACAATGAAATAAACCAGTATTCGAGCTCGGGAGATTCAGGTCTGAGCAATTGGGGTTTTGACGATTCAGACCCGCAATTATGGATTAATGGGTCAATGCCCCAGGAAGTTAGATTGCGAGCTAAATTATAGAGAATACAACAAACATATTTCAAGAGAGTCTCTTACGCATACTTGCACGGAAATAAAAAAGACGCCAGCGCCAGCTATTTTTATTTTCATCGCTGGCGTCGGCTGTAGCGTCGGGACCTTGAAAATTTCGCCGTCGACGCCGGAATGCCATTTTTTACCAGCGGCGCGCCGGCGCTGCGTGCAGCGCCTTCTCATGTAAAACAAGGGTAAAATTTGCAAAATTTTTCAAAACATAGTGAAATTTTTAGTAAAACGACGTTTTTCACAATCGATAGATAGTATTTACATAATGCTAAACAACTGTATAATGATTGCTGTTAACTGTTGTTCCAGCTATGGAGGCGCTCGCTCTGACTTTTAAGATCGGCGCCGGAACAACACTGCTGTTAACTTGATCCATCTACTTTTCCCATCTTTATGAGCGCCGACACCATAAATTTTTTTCACCGCCGACGCTCCAACTTGGCCAATTTTACCCGGCGGCGCGCCGGCGCTGCGTGCAAGTATGCTCTTAAGCGCTTATTTACTTTGGACCCAACTCATCGGGTTCACTTTCGCCAATTGTTATTTCCAAATTGCTTCTTTCTCTGCTTATTGTTGTTTTCAGTGCTACTGATACCCACCTGTATTAGTGTGACTAGTGCAGTAGTCAGTGAGCACATCCTGTAGTTCGAACGATGGCAGACTTTGCCTGAGGCCATCTTTTTGCTGGATAGGATTAGTGGCCTTCCAAAGATATGTAATGTCGTCTGTGGTGTAGGCATCTGAACAACTCTCTCAATAACCATTTCACTAGATTTACTAAAAGGGATACAGCTAGCTAAGTCTATAAGGCAAGTTTGACGATCCAGTGGATAGTACTCCAAAGACATGGGACATGAAAGAACCAGAGAAAGTCTGAAATTAACTTTTTTAGGGCAGATCAGAGTCCGTAAATCTACTTTATTCAAAGATTTTTACTTTATTTCAGACCCCGAATCTTTAGAATTTTTAAGATTTTCGGTGCTTGAAAATCAATAACCACTGCATAAAATGACATTTGTTAACCAAATTGTACTTATTTGGCTACATGTACTTTATTTCAAAATTTTGAATTACGTACCCTGGGGTAGATCGATTTTTTTTTAAATGGGGTATTGAGTTATTGATGGCAAAAATTTGAGCAAAATTTTCTGCTCTATTCACAGGACAATTGGAAACCTCAAACAGTTGAAAATAAGGTCATTTTAAAGGACCATGCAACTTGATAAGCACAGCAATCTGCGAAATTTGAATTCGCGCGGGACCATCCCAATTTGGTCAATAATGTTTTCGAATTACAGGGTGGTCTTTTATAATCTCCCTAGTTTGTTACGAATTGGAAGCAAGGTTTTCTTTGATTTTTTGATGATTTGTTAAATTTCATTTTCAGTATGTGCGGATATGAACGTCGATTGGGAGTACAGCCTTGCCGTGAACGGACGAAGCACAGAACAGAAATACCGAGATTAGAAATTCAGAAAATATCCGAAATTTGTTGAAATTGTTGTTGATTTGTTTTGGTTATTTTTTTGGTGTTTCGAATAAAGTGTTATAAGCATGTTTGGTACCAATCGCTCGGCGCAGAGCAGCTCTTTCGAATAAAAAAAAGATCTCGCCGAAAAACCATGAATTCAAAAAGTTATGGCGAAAACAAGCTAGGGAGATTATAAAGACCACCCTGTATTTTTTGTTTGCATTTAAAATTTGTTCAAATTTTTGAACCGTACACCAGTCCAGCCCGACGTCTCTTGACATTGCCAGATCGGACCAGTTAGGCTAATTCCATTGCTCTACAGTTATCTACAGTTAGAAACTGTTCTATATTGACCAATAAGTAAGATTCAAAATTTAAATTCACACAAAAAAATAATTCAAAAAACTTATTGACCAAATTATGGTGGTCCCGCGCGAATTCATATTTCACAAATTGCTGTGCTTATCAAGTTTCATGGTCCTTTGAACAAATATTCCAGTTCTGCACGAGTGTTTCGCACGAGTATTTTTTCCTAGCAACAACGGGTCGTTAACAAAAATATAGCTGTAGATAGAAATTTTCAAAATACACATTGAGTATATTTGGTCATTTTTGAGGAGAAGTGGACTATCTACAGATTATAGGGTAATTTAATTTTCAAACCTGATAATAGTAAAAACCCACCGAACACTGTAGAGGATTCTGCCATCTTTGTGTATCCTGATCAAAACGTTGGGTTTGTCTTAAAGAAACTGATACATATTTCTCTTTCAGAGTTCTCACATATATTTTGTAATTTTGTACTTGCTAGACTATTTTGTACTTTTTAATTTTTTTCAGTTTAAAAATAAATATTCCTGATTTCTTAAACTTTTTTCGCTTTTTCCCTATCCCCTAACAGGTATAAAAGAATTTTAGGAAATCATATTGGACAGCAAAACTCTCATAAAAAGCAGAAGTATGGTGGAACTTAAAAATCCAAGCTATATTTTAGCAACCGAAATTCTGGCAGAAATTCTGACGCAAAATTTAGACGCCCCAGATTGAGCTTTTTTCATTCACCGGGGTTTATTAGAAAAATAATTAACAGTTATATAATAGTGCGGTCACAATAGAGGTGTGAGGTCCAGCTGTGGGGTCTTTCAGGGCCATAACTCAGCCAGATTTTGTCGTTTCACTGATTTGATTTGCTATTGTACAAGATAGTCTCCTGCCATTGAATATAAAAATACAATTTCGAAGATAGTACCTCCATTGTGACCGCGCGATAATAAAAATAAATTGGACTACCAAAAAACTACAAAATAGTTCTATAAAAGTTTGACTTGATGGCGACAAATCAGGGACCTACCAATTAAATGCCTTCTAGCTTCTCTGCAAAAGTAATATTTTATTCTTTATTCATTTTTTTGCACGAGCGACTAACTTTTCATTTTGAAAGAATGTGTCTGGCATCCATATCTGCTGGCTTAAATCTGGCTAAAATGCACAAAACCATTTAGTTTGGAATATTTTTAAGCCAATCATTGCTAACAGACCTGCTCATTTGTCGCTAGAACGACAAAAGCTGGCACCTACAAGCAATTTTTTTATTAAAAAAAAATTACCACAGTCTAGTCTCAATCTGCGTCACCTCCTCAAATCCGTCCGACACTTTTTTTCACCTCACGGGACCTCCATGACGTTTGTTGAGGCTAGCGAGCGGTACTTATTCGGTTGGTGGGGGGAGCTGACTACTAGTCTTCCTATTACTATATAGTAGGGTTGGCGGCACTTGTGCACCTGGAGGGCTTCCTTATTATATTTACTGTGAATAGAGTTTTAACGTCTCCTAAAAAGTCAAATTTTTGTCACGAACTTTTTAAAAACTGAGGGAAACGTCGGATAACAAATTTTTTATTGTTTTTATCGTATAAAAATTACTTAGGAGATGACTATTCACAGTTAACAGAAAAATGGTCCCCAGGTGCACAAGCTCCATTTACTATATAGTTCTACCTACCTCCCACTTTTGTACCGAATTTCCCTTATACCTCTTAGCGTGGGCATGCCCCTTTAAAGACTAATTAGGGGTGGAAGGGCCCCCAACCGAATATGTACCTAGCGAGGTCGATTGAACAAAATAACAATGGCAGCTTTTAAAAATGACGGATTTGTCAAATAGTAATCCTACTAAATGGAGCTTCTGGTAGAATTTTTTCTTTGCCACCTGGTTTTTTTCGCAAAATGGTTTTTTGCCAATTGTCAAACCGCCGAGTCCTTGCAATTTTTTAAACTAGACTGGCAGGTGAAAAGACGGTTCTTATGCATTATCGGGACTACCTGGTTTTACTCTCATTTATGCTAAAGACATTTCCGAGCTCTATCCTCCAAATTTGCCTTTCAGTATCGCTCGTTAATAATGCTTGTGAATAAAGGACGATAACCAATTAAAATTAATATGCTTTCAATATCGTGGGACGCATAAATGACAGTAAAACCAGGTAGTCCCGATAATGCATAAGAACCGAAAAGACTTCAAAAATGGAGGTAAAAAAGTGTCGGTCCTAAGGTGGTAACGACCTTGAGGGAGTGTCCATTTATCGAGACTCCACTGCACTAAAAATATTTTTTTGCACTTACTTCAGTGTTTTCATCGGCAAAACGTTCGTAAGCTGAAAAAATTATGGTAAAATTAAATTTTATTTTTACAATTTTGTGGAATGTGTTGATCTTAAATGTGCTGATCAATTTGATTCTATATGATATATTCTGAACCTTTTTTATGAATTTTTTTATCTAAAAAGAGAAGCTATAAGTTATTTTTTCAGCAAAAGCGGACGTCCTTGACATTTAAATGGTACATTGTAGTATGAGGTCAAGCTTTCAAAAACACACACCTAATCTGGCATCCACCCACTCCTCTCTGAAAGTGAATTGAGCAGAGTACTCCATGTTGACATCGTCTATTTTGGAGATCGACCTGAGGTAGATATTAACGAGCACAAGTACTGGCCCACCCGTATCTAAAAATTCTCATTTTTGTCTGTTTTTGTCCTTCTCCACCTGATCTTTCAAGTAAAATATTGGAGCTAGTAATTTTTTTTAACACTTTGCCCATCTGCGTATTCTAGGGGTGCTTTTCCTCCTCTTCCAAACGGTACTAGCGCTTTTTAAGACAATAACAAAAAAGCTGAAAAACATCGCAGGTGTCACACTTTCAAATCGCAATGCTTACAAATATTCTGCTTAATTCTGTAATAAAATTTGAAAAATCAGCTTTTTAGTTCAGAAAAAAGTAGGAATACATTTTTTTATCGCTTTCAGTGTTATGAGACGATTCTTAAACACGATTCACAATCAATATGAAAACACGACTCCGAGTATATAACCTTGATAAAAAAAGTATCGCAAGTTGCGATTGTCTTCTAGAATAGCCATGTCTCTGTTAGTAGACACCAGTGTTTCCATGATGTCATTTTTTTGCGTATGATATGATAATGATATGATGTGGCCGAGAAATTTTTTCGTATGATATGATAGTGATGTGATGTCGGCCCAAAAGTTTTCGTGTGATATGATAGTGATGTGATAGCTCTACAAATTTTTCCAAGTGATATGATAGTGATACCGGTAAAAAAATTAGAGTCGAGTATTAGACTACAAAAATATGAGCAACCAATGAGACACTGCAGTTAGACAAATACATGGGATGAGCAAACTTTATTCCAACCAAACAAGAATCTTAGGGACTATTCTAAATATGGTAATTAAGATAACAAAACAACTGTGAGTTCAAGTGCTTGTTTCTCCTTTCCTATTCCTCTACTTGCTCACCGCTGGAGATCCCATGGAATAGATGCGCTCAATTGACGCTGCCGAAGCCGGTGTAACGAGCATTTCGATGGCGAATGAAGCAATTTCCTCCATTCCTAAATACTTGTTTCTAAATTTTTTGCTTCAAAGAATAAGTAACTTAATTAGACTACAAAAATATGAGCAACCAATGAGACAATGCAGGTAGACAAATAAATGGGATAAGCAAAATTTTCGGGTGATATGATAATGATATGATATTGGCGGGGATTTTTTTCGAGTGATATGATAATGATGTGATATTGGTTGAACAGATTTCAACTGATCTGATATTGATATCACTATCATGTCACTATCATATCATTATTTTATCATAAATAGTGATATCATGGAAACACTGGTAGACACATCTATGGCTGCCGATTAATTTTTTCAAAAACCTCGTCTTCAATGTTCAAATTCTGAAAAATGTAAAATGTCCAAATTTGAAGACCATTTTGACTTTTTTACACTGTGTTCATTTGTGTTTTAGTTTTGTCTTTTAAAAAAGAAAAGCAAAAATTGTCATCCTTGTAGCACAACTTGTCGACAATGCCACTCTTCAATGAATGCCTTATTGTGGTGTGCTGTTTCTATAGAACAACTTGGATTTTCCCTAACATTTTCTTCTAAAAAAGCTAATGCCTTTTTACTAAGTATAGCAGGAAGGGAAAATGGAAACTTGCAAATAAGGGTAGATATGCTTGCCTGAGCACAAGAAAATGTTAGAAGCAAGTTTGGTTGGCCGAAAATTAGTTTAACTAATTAGTAATCACTCCTATAAATACTTATTGCATTTGGCTTTTTGATGAAAAAAGTTAGGCTTGCATGGTTCTGTTTAATTTAGCCTTAATCGGTTCTTGAATATCCAGGTAACTTTGCCTAAAATAGTTCAGTTTGGGTGGCCAACAGCGTTGATCGAAGACATTTATATAATGTGAAAACAATTATTAAAAAAATAGGAATTTTTGACCCTAGTATAGAATAACCCCCAAACTTAAGTAAAGAGCACCCAAATATATGTTGCAGACCCCAGAAAAAGTGCGTAAAACACTTATTAGTCACAACTTCCATACGCTGGCCCAAGCCTAAGTAAAGAGCACCCAAATATATGTTGTAGACCCCAGAAAAGTGCGTAAAACACTTATTAGTCACAACTTCCATACGCTGGCCCACCCTAAGCCTAAGTAAAGAGCACCCAAATATATGTTGCAGACCCCAGAAAAGTGCGTAAAACACTTATTAGTCACAACTTCCATACGCTGGCCCACCCTGCCTAAGTAAAGAGCACCCAAATATATGTTGCAGACCCAGAAAAGTGCGTAAACACTTATTAGTCACAACTTCCATATGCCTACCCCGAGCCTAAGGGCTAAGCCTAAACTTGTTGTTCCAAAGGGTAGTTACGACGATTTTTAGAAGGTCTGATTTGGGGGGTTTCTATGATAGCGCCGAATTTTTCTGAAAAAAATCAATAGAGTAGAGACCAAGGCAAATTTTTAAGGGGTCTGCGAACACGTACAAAGACAACTTTTTATGGACCTAATTTATTTAGGCAAATATTTTGCGTGTTTCCAAATCTTTGGCATGCACCCTTGCCGTAATGTTTGAAAAATATTTCCAGCAAAAAGGATCATATTTCTGAGTGAAAAAAGAAGGAAATATATGCTATGGGTAGGAGAGGGTAGCACACACATGTTTTATTCACCTTTCAAGTGGCCAAAGCAGCAGCCGCAGTGTAACAATTTTAATAATAATAACTTTTTACTTTAAATCACCAAATGGACTTGTGGACTGGCTTGTCAAAAAAATAACGAAAAGGTTGCATAGATCAATCAAATAGTTCTTTTAAGTGTATAGTTATTTTTTAAAACTATCAAATTGATGCAAATCTATTGATTTTTAACTTGGAATTAGGGTGGTGCGGTTACGGTTAATTTATCACTACCCGGTTTTCGGTTAACCGCATTTTGGCGTACCCAGTTTTTTAGTTTCGCCTCGGTCGGTTAACCGGAAAAAACTCGGTTTCGGTTATTTTTGTCGTAAATTAACCGGAATTTTGTTGTACCCGGTTTTCGGTTAACCGCATTTTTTCGTACCCGGTTTTCGGTTTCGGTTAATTGGGCAAAAACTGGTCCGGTTCGGTTAACCGACCGTGCACCACCCTACTTGGAATAATAAAAGTATTTTTTTAAATAATATAAATTTAAAATCAAAGTATTTATTTGAATCTAGTCCTACAAAAAGGAAGGATTCTGGCTTAAGGGTCATTTTTGAAAATTAACATAGCTTGAACTGAACAGAAAGGCGCATGCCAGTGCTTTTCGAAGGAGAGGAGCAGTAGTTTTTTTATTTCCCGGAAGCTTTTTATATACGTGTTCATCGATGTTTTTCAAGTTTTCTGCCTTATTTTAAAAACTAGTATAAGGTGATCTATATCAGATTTCATGCAGAAGCAGAGTGAAACGGAACGATTCAAAAGCTGTTTCCCACCTATTTTGCGGTGTAACGCATTGATATACCCTCTTAAGAACCACGCCTCTCAATATAAAGTCCCTCTTTTTTTTAATTTTTAAAATCTGTTTTTGAAGCAAAGTTCAATCCGGCAGGAGTCCAAATTTAAGGGTTCCAGCTATGTTGAGACCTGGGCTTGACTGTATACTTTTTACTGCTCTATGCTAGAATAGATACTGATTTCTTTCCTTGGTCCAGCAACCGTTTTTTACTCTTTAACATTTGTTAACATCCAACACCCGTTAACCCATTTAACACAGGGTATTCCAGTGTGGGTTAGCAAGGACTCAAACGTGTTTCCCGAACTACAAAAAGGTAAGAAAAGCATTTTTGAGTGTGTGCTAATATACTCCAACCTGTACTATGTCCACAATCCAAAAAAAACGACAGAGGCGAAATCAATACCCATTCTAGGATAGGGCCCCCATTTTTCTATTTAAATAATACCGTATTTCCTCTAATAGAAGCCCCGGGGCTTATATTTTTCACTCAGCCTCAAGGGGGGCTTCTATTAGAGAGGGGGCTTCTATTAGAGGAAATACGGTATTTGTAAAAACACTTTTTGGATTTTACCATTTTCAATCTTTTTCAAAGTTTGAACATTCTCTGACTAAAAATCATTCTTTCTCTATTTCCAATATGTATACCATTTCCCAAACAATAAAAATTTACACCACTTGGCAGTCAACAAAAACTAATTGGAAAGCACCGAAATAGCCAGCTAATAAGCATATTGATTTTGTTAATCTTCCCTTTAAAATGTCACTCAAGTGGATACTAGAAAATACACACATCCAGCCTACTCTACATAATTGGGTAGCTAAAAAAATTCCAAATTCAAAACCAAATATCCCATATCTTACTGAAAAAATAAATAAAAAAAAGCCGACATCAAACTTTGTTTTGAATTTTATAGTTACCATAAAAAATTGTTGAACAAAAATTGAAATATTTTTTCAATCTAAAAAAATATTCTACCTGGCCAAGAATCATTAGCTAAAAAATAATTATAACAAAAAATTAAAAAAATAATGATAAATAAAAAATAACCTCCTCTAGGACGTACCCGCCAGTCGTAGTCCTTCAGGATGCGTTGGATGATATCTTGCTGCAAATGCAACCAAATTAATTGCAAGATTTCAAAAAAAAAAGGGGGGGAGGTTGAGGTACTTATTGGGCTGGCGGGCCACCTAAGAATGGTTAAGAACTAGTCTGCTACAGACTAGTAAGAAGTAGTCTGCTAAAGACTACTTTTATATTCAAATTCAGCAAAAAATCAATCAATGTGTGGAATAACTGATTGCGACCAGATTCAGCTTTCTGATTCAGAAAGCTGAATCTGGTCGCGATTCAGAAATTCTGAAGATGCATTTCATTTCCGCATTCGCACACGTACGTAGAGAATGAAGCAATCCTAACTTTTGCAGCCATTTAAAGAAAAAAGATTATTAATAAAAAAAAAAAGTAGTCTTTAGCAGACTACTTTTTACTAGTCTGTAGCAGACTAGTTCTTAACCATTCTTAGGGGGCCCACCAGCCCAATAAGTACCGAGGTTGAAAGCTGTTAATGACGGTTTCGACACGTAATGGGTAATTTCGTATTTTTTAAAAGTCATTTTGAAGCTTTTTTTTGGGTTGTTAACTAAATATGGCTCAGAAAAAATAAGAAATTTGAATTTCCCAAATCGTATCGAAACTCTCTTTTTCCAGTGTATAGAAATATTATACCTCTTTGAGTTTCTTGAGCGCTACCACAAAACTAACATTGAATATGAGGAAGAAGAGCAGCAATACAGGCAGTAATAATGTAGAGGTAGTTGATGAGTGTTGAAAAAATGGCCACAGATAGCCTTTACGCCGTCTTAAGTTCATCTAATGGTGCAGTTTCAACGGTTTTTCATGAGCAATGCAGTATTGGCTGAGAAATAAATATCTAAAAGTAATGACATTCTGCAATTTAAATAGTATGCTCAGGTAATTATCAGTTAAATGTTATCTGCCATTTCCCTTAAGCCAACATTTTATTTCATATTCGTCTGAATTAAAATTTCTTGCCTCCTTAACACAACAATTACAAACTTACTTCATTTAGATTGTTTGTTGTTGTAAAATGTACCGTGACACCCGGAGCTGTCAATTCAAAAATAAAAAATCAGTAGATGTGCAAATAAATTTGTGCCCTTTTCAAATGGCCGGTACGTAAAAGTGCACAGATTAGGGAAAAGAGCGCCCAGAGAATGTGAAAAAGTGCCAGTTTTTTCAAAACGGCAAAAATCTTCCAATTTTCATTTTTATTTTCACACCAACAGTTAGCATCAGTGTTTTCAAAAGGTCAAGGTAAAACTTGACTTTAAAACATCAAGGTCGATTTTGTAAGGAAAACGGGTCTGAATTTTTTTCCCAATCCCCTAAAGTCAAGATTCTGCGCTGAACAAAACGTACTTTTCAGAATAACGATATCATTTTTGTACGATGAGATATATATAGAGATATATATAAAATCACCTTGATTTTACCTTGACCTTGACCCTCGGTAAAATCAAGGTGATTTTACCTTAACTTTAGGCTATATCTCATCGTACAAAAATTATATCGTTATTCTGAAAAGTACGTTTTGTTCAGCGCAAAATCTTGACTTCAGGGGATAGGGAAAAAAATTCAGACCCGTTTTCCTTACAAAAAATCGAGAAAAACGACCTTGATGTTTTAAAGTCAAGTTTTACCTTGACCTTGACTTTTGAAAACACTGGTTAGCATGCAATTATTTTCCGTTTTGTCCTTTTTAATTGCCGAAGATTCTATACACTTTTCTAAGCAACATTGTGTACCATGTTCGCTGGAGAATTTTTTCTGCAGGAGAATTGCTAGGCACCACACTAGTTGCGCTTTATTTGAGCTACTTGAAAAATTGAGCAGGGTTGGCAAACTGTGGGCGATCGGCCACATTTTGCCTCATCTTGAGGTCTGTTTCCGACGGCGATTAAAATTTTATTTTGCGTAGAAAAATTAAAGTAAATAATAAAAATGATTTCCAAATTAGTAAAGCTTTAAAAAGTCAGTAATGCACCTCGAAAATCATTAGAATACTGATTAACCACTAGAGTTGGTAGCCCTAGTATAATATCCGTTTTTCTTGTTTTCAGTTTCTTGTGTTTTATTTTTAGCGTCCCAGCTTCTTCGACTATAGGATGGATGATGCTGTTTGGAAAATCCTTGGCTTTTCAATTTCTTCTTTTTGTAGCACTTTCGTGGCATTTGGAAATATTTTATCACTTTTAGGCAGGAGGATTATGAAAGTCTATATACTAACAGAAATTGTAAAAACATAATTTCTAGCGCTATGATCAGATTGTCAAACAGTAACTTATATACAGCCAACTCTCGCTAATCGGTCATTTCACGAATTTATGGCACTCCTAGTAAAGTGTCACCTTAAAAAATTATGCGTGGTGGTGCCCCCGAAAAAAAATATCCATTGTTCACTACCACAACTCTCGTTAACCCCTCAATACTAGCTGATACAATTTTAGTTTCTAAGGTTTATACAATGGCTGAGATGTTTGCAATTGCAAAAGAAATTGCTTTTGGTTCTTTTTGTTTAATTTTGTCGAATAAAATTGTTTGCCATTAAGAAAAAATATGCTTCTGTTGCAAATATTATTCCAACGTTAGCTGAAAGCATGGATACTAAGATCTCTATTTTTCTTTCTCGAAGAATGATTGATTTTATTTGGCCAATCTGTATAATATGAAAAAAATTAATAATAAAAAAATTAGCAAAAAACAGGTAAACAACGCACTTCCTAAAAAAAATAAATGGCCAGTCAGCCGAATTGACTGACAACAATTAGCTTGGGGCATCTTCTCTGCTCTAACCGCTAAATGACGAAGGCGAACAAAAATAAGAAGAAGTCACCTCAAATGCCAAAAACAAACAAAAATTGAGCCAATTTCTGCTTTTTCTTGAAATTCAACACTCCAACGGCATGAATGAATTTAGGAGACGGCTGGCAGTAGCAGCACAATAAAACAACTCTGTGGCACACATGCTTTTATAGCTGCTATATAAAGGTTTATTATTTGTTTGTCAAAAAGCAACATTGATTTGAAGCAAATAGAAAAGCAAATGTGGAAATAGACTACACTTGCAACAGGTACATCAAGCAACATTATTAGGGTTGTCGAGTGCTCGAAATTTTCGAGTCGAGCGCTCGACTCGAAATTCGACTCGAAAACTCGAATTTTTTTTCGAGTTTAACTCGACTCGACAACCCTAATCATTATGCAAACCAGATTATTTAATTATCGATTAGCAACAAAAAAGTGAATACAAAAAATCAAATAAGGGATAGAAAATGGGCAATACTTTTTTACAAAAAGTATAAAAAAAAAGTGAAAAAAAGGGTGTTGGAACTTGAGGTTTTTATATAAAAGACACTTGTAAACTTGATTAAGAAATAAATTTAGACTGAAAAAGTGCCAAAAGCTTGCAGAATTCTTGAATCTATCGCTTCCCTATGGTTGTCGCTAAGGGAAAACATGAGCGTAATTGATGGAAACTCCAGGTATCAGAACGCCTTGTCTGTTGCTTCTCTAGAATGCTTCACAAGAAAAGTAGGAGATCTTTCTTGTGATTGGCTGTCGAATCCTTCCGGTCAGCTCAATAAGAAACTTGTGGTCTGCAGTGCATTTCTTGATCCAGCTGAACATTCTTTGCTCTTCGATATCTGTAAACAGATTCCCGGGTTTAACTACCTTAAGGTAACTATTGTTTCAAAGAGAATTTACTACGGGTTCAGTGATTGCAGATGAAAGAATTCGTGAGGAAGGACATCCAGCTACTGACAGCTCAAGAAACTGATTTCATTCTGTTGCCGGTGAAGCGTCATTCTCCATTTCAAAGCGTCCAAACAAATAGTCTCGATTTAGAGCTACAGAACTACATCTCCATGCGTGTCGTAGAAGATATGGATGTTCTCACATTTTGGCGAAAAAACGAAAGGGTAAGTTACTGGTTTTAGCATAAGTTGTCATACTAGTTTTTCTTCAGTTTTTCCCTCAGATCGCGCCTCTTGCACACTTGGTATTAGGAGGCCAGTCATCAGAAGCTCCGAGTGAAAGGGCGTTCAAAGATCTCCGATGTGTGGTTGGCAATTTCCTACGAAACAGGATGCATCCAAAGAAAGTCGCAGCTCTGATCCGCTTGAGAAGACTTTACATGAAAGAGTTCAAATAGTTGTTGTATGTTATTATCTTGTTGGTGTCATAGTCGGAATAAAGAGGAAAAATATAGTTTTCTATGATCTACCGTATTTACTCTAATTATAAACCATGGTCTATAATTTATATAAGAAAGGGAATTCTCTGATAGCATCAAAAAAGCACCGAAAGCATCAAAATATCATCAAAATTTTTGATGCTATTTTGATGTTATTTTGATGCTCATTTCGAAAACAAACCACCAAGCCATTTTGATGCTCAACATCAAATTTGATGTTTTTGAGAACTATACTTTTTTTTACCAAATTTACTATTTTTGTACCAATTGTTTGTATTGTTTTCTTTGATTTCCTGATTTTTTCAAATTGATAACACTATCATGTAGCCGAGCGATTCTAATTTCTAACGAGATATTATTTTGTGCAAGATATTTTAAAAATGCATTAAAAAGGTAAAAGCATGGACACAGCTAAAAATAATATGGTCTGTACTTTTAATTTATTACTACATTTTAATGGCTTGTTCAGAAACCCGGAGCTGGACTCGGAGTTAGGGTATTTTGCATCGTGAACAAACTTTACTCGAACTCCGACTCAGAGGCTAATAATGGCTAAAAATGCTTACGGGGGTAGTAAGGGGCTATAGCCCGACTAGAAACCAACCCCCCCCCCTCTGGGTACACCTATGAGCAGATATGCCATTTTGCCTGTTTAAAAAGGCTTTGCCTTTTTCGGATGCCTGGCCTTTTTTTCTTGAGAAAAAGCGATAAATTAAAGGGGCATTCCTACGCTAATAAGAGGTGTTGCCCGGGAATTCAAAATTTTTTCCTAATTATTAAACTTCTGTACGGATTTTTCAACTTGCTTTCTGACAAAGCAAGGATTAGAATTTAATTTTAGCTATGGTTTTGTTAGAAACCAAGTTGAAAAATCCGTACAGAAGTTTAGAGATTAGAAAAACATTTTTAATTCCCGGGCACCACCTTTTATTAGTGTGAGCATGCTCCTTCAAATGCAAAAATCTATATGCCTTTTTCGAGAAAAGTTTATAAAAATGCCTTTTTTCAAAGGCTCCTGCTTTTTTTTGCAAATCAGAAATGGCAACCCTGGTGACCAGTGCTTTACTAAGCAAAATCAAACACACATTTCAAAAAACGTTAGTTTAAAAAACAGTCTTGTTAAGGCTTGAGCCTAAAAACAGTGGGAATCCTGAGGCGACAAGCAAAAACAAAAATTAAATCCAGCAGTCTCGTCTCCACTCAAGGGTGGCAATGAACTGCAACCCTTTTTCTTATCCCTCCACTAAAAGCAAAATAAAAAAGTGCAGTTGTAACAACAGGGACTCAAAGAAAGAAGAAAAGGATGAGTCCTATTCTCTCAGGCAGGCCGCAAAATTCATTTGTGCCTCAAGCTTAAATGGGCAGGGGGATAACTTAAGGAGGAGGAGGGCAGCAGATCCGGCAGACTTGTCGTCGCCCAGCCATCCGTGCTGAGTGCTCAGAAAAACTGCTAGAGCTCCAGCTAATAATTGTGAATGACGGTGGAGTGGTGACAGCCCCCCTCCACTAGCCCTGACTTGACGGCTTTTAGAGCCCACCTACCCCTGCCTTACTCCCTTCCTCATCTTCTTTTGCCTTTGCTTGTGAGTGGGGTGGAGCAGAGGGATGTTTTAGTCACCTTGTTGCTACTGCTACACAACAACACACTTTTTAGCATAAAAGATTTTGGTTTGAGAAGTGGAGAAAGAGGGTAGGTGTATGTGATATTGAACTGTAGGTTTGTTTAGTGCTCAAAGCTTGAAAGTAAGATTAAAAAATGCAGGCCCAGGATAGGAATGAAACCTGTGGACCCTAAATATTCTTTCCAAAATTAACAAAATGTACCCAAAATAACTTTGTCTGCAGTTTCCCTTGATCCAACATTTAATTTTTATCTCATTTAATTTCTTTGCCGCCACTGCGTCCATAGAATTGCGTTCAGCTTGAGTCGCTTGCAACACTTCATTTTTCTTGCTCTTCCAACTTCTTTGGTGTTTCCATAGACAACCTTCATAGGAATTCCAGTTTTTTTCTTTTATCTTCTTGAAGTCACAGCCGAAACCTTCAGCCATTGATTGCATGAACATCCTTGGCTTCTACAATGTTCCAACTTCTTTTCTTCTTTGTTTGCTTGGCACTTATCTTACGCTAAAAAATTATACAGGGTGGGGCAATTTTTTCATGAAGGAATTTGGGTCACAACTTTTTTAATTTTCATGACTTTGACATGATCTTTTTTCATTCGAAATCTGACACGCTATGCAACCGAATGACACCAAACTTGTTTATTTTGCTGGTCGTTGTCGTTATTAAAAATGGGACTTAATAAAATGTTTAGTTTTCTTCTTTTAGTCATGGTCTACACTGCTAAAGAGAAGGCAAAGTGCGTCGAATTGTTCATGCATGATGGAGCTCCTCCAAATTGGGCTTTGGCAGTTCGAAACTGGCTGGATGAGATTTTTCCGCTGCGTTGGATTGGCCGAGGTACTCCAAATACTCCTGTTCCGTTGCCTGATTTGACTCCGTGCGACTTCTTTCTGTGGGGATGGATAAAGAGTCAGGTTCAACACAACGCCAATCGCTAACATGGTCGAACTCCGAACAAGAATTAAGCGTGTCTTCGTCAGCCTACCGCCAGAAATAGTCAACAGAGCAATCGGAGCATACCAAAGCCGCCTTGAATACTGTCTTGAAGTGAATGGGAAAAGCACCGAGCAAGAATATTAGTGAAAATGTGTTGTTATTATTGTCTTCCATTGTTGTGTGATGTTCAAAAAAGAGTTATCTGCAAGTTTGGTGTCGTTCGGTTGCCTAGAGTGTCAGCTTTCGAATAAAAAATATCGTGTCAAAATCATGAAAAATAAAAAAGTTATGGCCAAAATTCCTTCATAAGAAAAAATTGTCCCACCCTGTATTTTCTCACTTTTGGGGCGAGAGATTATTTTAGGTTATAAATATAAGGCTATCATCCGTAGGTAAAAAACTTAGTTTCAAAAAAGGATCGAGAAAAAAACAAAGAGCAAAAGCCATAGCCTTTGGAAAAATACTAATCTACTACAAAAATACTAATTTTGCAAAATATTAGTTTTTCTTATATTCCGTGGCGGCTTATTTGCCATATTGCCATCGAATTAGTCTCATGGATGATTAAATTAAATTGCATATGTCTGTTCTGATATCAGTGTTTCTATACTGTTTTTTAAATTTTAGTATAGGAACCCTGATATCCCAATGGTCATTTAGAACTCGAAACATGGACTTTCAAATAGCTAACTTGGGTGTAATACGAAAATACAGTCCAAATAGTAAAATAAAGTATAGAAATTTACGAAATTTTTATTACAGTCGACTCTCGATATAAAATACCCCCACGGGACTGACCTCAAGGGTATCTTATATCAAAGGTAAATTGTAGCAAAAATATTTTATACCGAGATAAAACTACCAAATCTGGGGTATCTTATAACGGGAGTCAATTGTATTACAGTCCACTCTCGATATAACACCGCTCCTGGGACAGGCCATTTGTGGTGTTATAACGGTTATTATCCTTTGTAAAGTCAGGCTTTTCGTTAATACAGTGGCAGACAAAATATTAATAACACAAAAATCTAAGTTTTGGTAAAGTTCTAGTATTCTTCCTGGTCAAAATTTTTTTCTGAAAAAACAGTTTTAAGTTTTAAGCAGTTTGCTTATGTTCCTTTAAATGCATAAAAATGTTTTTGCCGGACAGTTTGCCCATAAGCCCTTGCAAACTTTCCCAGAGCTAAACAGACGCAACTAGACTTTATGAGCTTTCATTCAAAAAATATAGCATACAAAGTTTTGTGGGATGCATTATAAATATATGTTACCAGGTTTTTTTGCGGTGGGCCCCAGTTAACAAACCTATTTAAATCCTATCTTTTTGGTACCAGGTACCCTCCAGACCTAAATTACCTTGGCAGGCAAAAAGTCAAAATTTGGTCAAATTTTTTTTCTGAAAATGCTCTTCCGGGCTTTAAAGAAACGTTTTCTGCATGTTTCAGAAGCTTCACTTGTGAAAAAGGTGTTAAAACACGATTTCTGCCCACCTACATATATGTCATTTTAGCCATTCAGTGTCTCAACAGTTCTTTTAAACAATTCGGAAAAATCTGTGAGTTTATCTATGAGTCTGAAAAAACAACAGGAGAGACCAAGGCAGTTTTTCTGTTTAAAAGTAGACATTGCAACCTGAAAACTAGATATGAAAGACGAAGTTTTCAAGTTGAAAACAAAGATTAATTGAAATTAAGGCAAAATTTTAATTTTTGCCTAAATTTGAAAAATAAAATGAAGTGGAGTTATATCGAAGGTATTTTTAGGAGTCGAGACCCGCCAAAGTGTGGCGCTATATTTAGAGTGGACTGTATAAGTAAACTTTTATTTAAAGGGAGGGAACTTTATATACGCATCGTCTGCACCATTGGGTGCACACCTTATATTTTTATATCCTTCATTACAAGTTTGTTCTCGAAATGATCCTCACACTCTTGGCTATCCAACAAGTTTATCAACGCAGGCTTTCACACCCAGCGAGGGTCGACTGTAATATCAATAAATTTGAGCATAATTTAATACAAAAAAGCAATGAGGAATAAAAACTCATGAACACCATTTATTGAAAGCATAACCAGATTTGTTAGAGCTCGGGAATTAATTAGGGTAGAAAATCGAAGAGTTTTAGCCAGCCACTTGCACAAATGTCAACTTTTTGGCTGTCGCTGTTACTTGGTGTCTTATCGCACTTATTTATTCCATTCATTTTCGCCAAAGTAGAGTGCCTGGATGAAATATTAATCAGTTGTCGGCAAGCGCCTCAAGGTGCAAACTAGAGAGACCATTGAACATATTTTTTTAAATATATGTTTTCAAAACATAAACAATTTAAATTAAGTAATTAGAGCATGCATAAAATGGCTGTTCTAGAACTCGTGGAAAATTAACTCATGAAGTGCGCCGAAAACTCGTCAAAAATAACCCTAAATTTTCCATTTCTCGCAAAAATTTGTTTTAAAAAGAACTAAACTCTCAATAACTCGCAGATGTAAGAAGTTCTTACTGAGAACTCGCAAAAAGAGCTTTATTTCTTTGTAACCTACAATTTTGACCAAAAAGTGAGTTTTCACTAGGGTGTACCAGGGTTAAGGGTACTGGAAGATACCTAGATTCCTTGAAAAACGGAATTCGAAAATAGTTTTGATAACTGTGGCCTACCGTATGAAAAAAAACTGGTATGCATACGTTTTTTACGCATACAGAGTCACTTTCGAGTGATTTGCGAAAGGCTCCTACACCCCGGAGATGTCCAGCTACCCATTAACTTCCATTAAGGAATTAATGAAATCATTGATAAGGTCAAGTTGTGTAATCCCTCGTCGAATGCTATGGAACAGGGGTGCACCGGAAGTTCCGATTTCCGATGTTTTTTGGGTTCCGATTTCCGAATTCCGATTTCCGAAAAAATGAACCGAATTTCGGAAATTTCGGAACAACATAGGCTTTTTGATTTGAATTCTAAAGATTCTTCTTGGCTGCTATTAGGGAGGAAGGACAACTCCTTACAAAACTCAACTCCTTACCCCAACTCCTTACAAAACCCAACTCCTTACCCCAACTCTTACATTTTTTGAATCTGTTATTCGATACTTTTGTTCCGATCCAGTTTCTTTTTTATTTATTGAGAGTGGCGTTGAAGGCGTTGAAATGCGTTGAGTGCGTACCATGAATTAAACCGAAAATTCTATAGATTTGACTTGACCCATCTGGAGCCATCTTGACCCATAAAAGCTGGGTGAGCCCTTGGCCCGGACATGTCAACTCCCGGGCTTTTTTTTTAAGCAGCGTTTAGCCGTTAGGCTTAGGCTTAGGCCCATATCATTCAAAATATGATATCATGGCCGATATCATTACTCAAAAATAGTATTTGGAGCAAGACTGTAAGGAGTGTATAAAATGTAAGGAGTTGGGTTTTGTAAGGAGCTAGGGTAAGGAGTTGGGCTTGTAAGGAGTTGACCCTCATCCGCTATTAGTCACTCAATTTTTCTTTTTGTATTATTTGAAGATGCTACATCATAACCTCACTGCTTATAATTTCGAATATGTTTGATGATTGAATTGTTATGAATTCGATTGAAATAAAGTATTTCGTTTCTGTTCCGATTTCCGTTTCCGATTTCCGATGTTTTTTGGGTTCCGATTTCCGATTCCGAAATTTTCGGAGTTCCGATTCCGATTTCCGTTCCGATATTTTTCGTGTTCCGGTACATCCCTGCTATGGAAGTTGCTGCAAATATTAGTGAAACGTTTCCCTTTTGTCGAGGAAGCTCCTCTGGTGTTCCGAAGATGTCCTACCAGAAGTTTTCCATTCGAGCTTGTGTGCTCGTTTCTGCCAATACTCGATTTTTGTCTGGAAATACGAATGATTCAATGTGAGTTAGTTTTAATTAATAGTTTCTCATCATGACTGTAGGGATAATAATACCATAGCATGATCTTGAATGTTATCACTCACAGCACAAAAAGGTCGGCGTTATTTAACTGCTTCTAAAGTTCTTCTAATCGATGGCGTCGAAAAAAATCAATTGGATGACCACTTGGATCATGTAGGTATCCACCTGGTCAAATACCGTAAATGTTCTAATAGAGCCTTCGGGGCTTTATTTTTCAATCAACCTCTAGAGGGGCTTTATCAGGAAGGGGGGCTATATTGGAGAGGGGAGCTTTATTTTTTCTTTATTTTTGCAAAATTCAGCCATAATTTTTTTTATTATCTATATTTTATTTTCAAACATTTCAACAACAATCAAAAACTTAACAATCCGAAACTAATTTCAAACATCAAGGGATTCATCTCTAAGGAATCCGTTTTCTTCGTCTTGATCCGAATCGATTTGTTCTATAGCCGGCAGATCCTCTACGGGCGAGCATCTTGAAGCATTTTCATTCCTTCTGGCACTGGCCCATGCTCCTTGAAGCAGTGAATTGCATGCTCTTCGTCTTCCTCTTTTGCGCCTCTCTCATCGATGCATTTGCAAAGTGCATTTAAAAAGAGGAAGCTGCTCAACCTGCAAGGTGGTCGTTTTTCAGTGATCTTTCGCTTTCGCTAAGTATCAGTGATTCGGCTCAAATACTCATGGGGGATGACTTGCATGGTGCAAGTATTTGTCATAACAAGGTATAGAATCCGTATTTTTTGTGATTCAGTGGTTAATTTACTTCTTCAGTGGTTCTTGCTCTCCTCAAGTATCAGTGATTTAGTTCAAATACTTCAGAAGGATGACCTGCATGGTGGAAGTATTTGTGGTAACAGGCTCTAGATTTCTTTTGCGATTTAGTAGTGTATTCTTTTCTTCCAGTGGTTCTTGTTCCTATCAAGTCAGGTAGTTAAGAAAGATGACATGCATGGTGGTATTATATTGCGTGTGTCACTGTGGCTGAAGTCTATCGTCATAAATGAAATAGGTCTAGTTATTGTTTGGTTGCGTTGTCATTGTTGGTTCTGTTCGCAAGTTTTGTCTTATTTTTTGTCTTATGTCTTGTCATAAAGTTTTGTCTTATTTTGTGTCTTGCGTTTGTTATTAAAAAAATACTGGAAGATTTATAAAAGTGATCCTTTTTTAATGTGAAAACATTTTTACGGTATAAAAAATTTATCATCAGATTTAACATCCAACATTCACAATCAGATTTACCATTTACAACATATAGGCACTTTAATTTATATTTGAGCCAAGAAATGTGATTCATAAAAAAAATTATGCTGCAGAAATTTTAACAAAGAAAAACAACTCAAATGCCATTACGTTATGAGTCACAAGTCGTTTCTTGTTGAAAACGCCGCCACCTTTAATCACTTGCCTGAGATAGTCTCTTGTTGTCGAGTCTTCATTCAGACTGAGCCACTTTAGTTTATGATCAACTTGCTCTTGTAATGCTCCACAATTTCGGCACAGGGCGCTTTCGGTTCACGAGAACATAGGGCAACAGCTTTATTCCATCTGAGCTGGCGGTCAGACACACAGTGATACTCATTTTCTTGTGTCCGGTGGTCACACACCTAACATAACACATAACATTTAAAATCTCACATCTTTGGCACCTTTCATCTCGATGAAGCGATTGTCTGAACAGTCGAATCACAGTGCAGTCTCATCCACGGCAAACGCTTTGGTGAATTACACCTTCTTCCTTCTCTCTTTCAGATGGACAACAAACTTGGTCAGTTTTCGGGCGGCTTGAGCAGTAGTTGTGACCCGGCGCGAGACAAACGAATCAATTTTCAGAAAAGAGCACAGCCACCCAGCCGATCTCTAAAACATAACAATTAAATGTGCAAGATTAATATTTCAAAAGTTGACCTTGAGATCACTTTCTCGGAGCAGATCCGTTGCCTTGTTGGTGATAATAGGCACGACATTGGCTGCTTGTTCTCCCTCTTCTCACGAATCCACCGGGCCAGCTCCACATCATAGTCGGGATTGCTCAATTGTCGGCCGCCACCATCGAGTCGCTTTCTTTTGGATCCTCTGGACGTGCAATGAGGAGCAAGTTGGGGTTTCAAACATACCTTATTGGCGTAATCAAAAGTTTAAAGGAGAAGATATTATGTTTCATTTGTGGTCTCAAATTGTGTTGTTATATATTCGCGAAGAAAATTTTGTTGATTAGTACATATTATGGGGGGGGGCAAACAGAGCAAGTACCATGTTCTGGTCAGCACATCTATTTGCCCTTCCATAAATGGACGTTCCTTCTTTCTTATCTAAACGTTCAATAATTAGGAGCTGTATTGATTGGCAGTTCAGCCGTTATCATTATTCTTGTGAATTAACTCATTATTAGCAAAATGCTGAATTATATCAACAATCTAGCCGTTCTTGTGACACTATTTCTATGCTTCACAAATGCTCTTTATCCAATTAATCACAGAACAGAAGAGACTTCTGTTGACCATGATGCAGTAAACCAAACTCCAATTGTTATATGGCATGGAATGGGTGAATCTAATTTAAATTTTCAATAAATTTTTTCGAATACAGTTAACTTTTGTATAACAATAGGGCTGTCGATCGACGGGATTCAAGGATTTTTTTTGCCAAAAATAGAATTTTTATCTTTGTGGAGATCAATGCGAGTTTCTGCAAGTTACAAAAATGACCGGCAAAGATCGGGATCATTGCAATTTTTTCTGACCATATACGACTGGCAAAAGCATTCAAAATCTGGAGCTAAAACTGTCCAACCCTTTTGTGTTCATACAGGTAAAGTTAATACCGGTTTCATTGTTTTTGAGTATAGGAGATTCCTGCTGCAACCCAATGAGCATGGGATATGTGAAGAAGTTGCTGAAAACACACATCCCAGGTGTCTATGTCAACTCCTTGATGTTGGGCAGTAATGTGATTGAGGTAATAAAATTATAGGGTGGTTTCAAAATTAAAGGCGTTTGAAAACGTTTGGTGTTTGGCGTTTTATTTTGCAAATCCTTCTTTTTCATTAGTTTCATCATATCAATATATTCATTCATCATAGTCATAAAAAATGAGCATTACTAATAATTGTTTGTTCATACTCATTTTGCCTTTTAAATAAATTCTTGAAAAAACGCCCCTTAATTTTGGAATCACCCTATAGGTGTGTTTGCGGGTGTGCTATAGGCTTATTTTGTTCAAGGACACAGAACATGGATTTTTTGCCAACATGAATGAGCTGGTTGACAATGCTTGTGAGCAGATCCAGAGGGACACAAACCTTCATAATGGATACCATGCCATGGGTTTTTCTCAGGGTGGACTGTTTATGTGAGTCAACCACAGATAACAAGATTTTTCTACAAAAATTGAGCTACTGCTCTTAGCTACATCTTGGTATAAAGCGTATTTCCTATAGCAACCCTTCGATTTCAAGGGTCTGTATCTCAGAGCCGAATAAATATTTTTCTATTGTGTTTTTAAACTGTTACGACGTCGTACGACGACTAACGATACCGCTTTTTCTACTACTGTTGGATACGGAGGTAGGCGGAAATGCGGAATTTCCGAATTTTAACCGCGTCGAAAATCCGGGATTTTCGAATGAAATCGTGTCAAAACAACTGATTTCTATTCGAAAATTCCGCATTTCCGCCTACATCCGTTGGACACTGGCACGAGACAACCATCGAAAATTAAACGGAAGAAGTTTGGGTCTCGTTTTAATAGCGTAACTAAATTATTTAGAGTATACAATACTATTACTTGGTCACAAACTTTTTTTAAAGTCTATCATCCACTTTTTATAATTTTTTACATACTAAATCGACTATTCTGCGTCGAATGCTGTTATCACAAGTTTTATCTGAAAGGCGGAACAAACCTGACGACAAACAATAAAGACAGACAATCAGAAACATCATTCGACAAAAAGTGGTAGATTTAGTTTGTTTGTGCAAGATAAAGTTTGAGCAGGGTTTACCGAAGTATTTAAAAAAATATTTGCTAAACGGCACATTTGCTAAAAAAAACTTTTTGCTAAAATTTTTTTTTGCTAAAGGCACATTTGCTAAAATTTCTTTTGTTAAAGGCATATCTGGTAAAAATTTTTTTTGCTAAACCACTTTTGTGGTTCTTTTTGTGTCAAAGACACTTTCATTCCAACTTTTTTCTTCTTTTTCCCGTTACTTAGGTGGATATCCACCTCACTGTCCTAGAAATATAAAGTTAGTCAAAATTAAAATTCTTCATGTCGTACTCGTATAAGTGATTGTGCTCTTGCACTTGCTTTTTTTTTCTACTTTTCCGCCTTCATATTTATTTTCTTTTAGTTGACTTCGTTATCGTGCTGAACCAAACTCAAGCTTCCTTCTTTGCTACAAATATGTCTCGCACCAAAGAGACTGCGCACAAGAAAGTTGGTGGGAAGGTTCCTTCGAAGAAAACTGCTCACAAGACTGTCGCCTGGAAGGCTCGTCGCAGAGCTCTTCCAGCGTTTGGTCCGATAAATCGAATCCAGTGAGTTACTCTTTGATGATCGAATTGATTCAGTCTCATGCTGTGTTGGCTATTCAGGAGGCGGCTGAAGCTTATCTGACAGGTCTGTTCGAAGACAGGGATCTTTATGCCATCCACGGCAAGCGAGTTACGATCATGCCGAAGGACATTATGCTTGCTCATCGAATCCGTGGAGAGAAGTGAAGTCCCTCATCAATTGTTGGTTATCATCACTTATTCTGTACACCAAAAGTCCTTCTAAGGACTCTTATTGTTTTAATCTTGCTTTCGAAATAAATACTCCTCATTGTAAATACTTTTAAATACTCCTAATTGTTACTTGGGGGTTTTCACAAAAAAGGTGGCAAACTTTTTCCAAAAGGTGGCATTTAAGACAAAAATTTTCTAAAAAGATGGTATTTCAATTAGATAACAATAATAACTAATCAAAAAATCTTTTTATTGACCAAATACATACTTTTCAACACCAAGAGCATTCTTCAACAATTCCTTATTAGACAAAAAATAATAATACATTTTTGAGAAATCTAGATTAATATTGCATTTGATAGAGAAAAGCAGGGTTCCCAGATCTCCTTATTTATAAGGAGTCTCCTAATTTTGGGGGTGCCTCTCCTTATTTATTTTTGCTCCTTATTTCTCCTTATTTTCTCAGTCGGATGAAAGTCGCAAAGAATGTCTTTGAAAACATTACGAACGAACATCGAAATCTTTCGTATAGGCTCTACAACATTTCGTTATTGTTTCATTTTATTGTTTCGTAAATAGCGCAAAAACAACGCACATTGAGTTACCGACTTTTAGGCTCTCACATATGACTTCCAAGCGCAAGTACAACAACGTCTTTCTCGAGAAGTATGCGAGTGAGTTCAAGGGGATCAAGGGAAGCAAGAAGGGGACCGACTTCGCCCACTGCACGACATGCGACGAGCACATCAACTTGACGTCGATGGGGAAGTCTGCGATCACGACACATCAGTCCAGCACGAAGCACAATTAAGCTTATTTTAATTTTTTTGTCTATCAAAGCAATCGTTTTTTTTTGTTTGGAAGCCCTTAAGCAAAAGCAATTTCATATATCACATGCATAATATTTTAAAAAATCCCGGAGAAAAAACATTTTTTAAACTGTAGCGTTTTTTTATGCGTCACCCTATATAATAGTGTTCGACACTACTGCATTAGTATCGAGGTGGGGGTGCCGGATCATTAGAGACTGCCACTTTATTAGAGACTGCCGTTTAATTAGAGAAACTAGAATATGTTGTTGCCACAGATGTGGCAATTCATACGCGCCGATGACCTGCATGGGGAACACACGTTACAAAAATGATGAACCTATGACCATGCCTTGGTCCCCCAAGGCAATTCAAAATACACCCCAAAATGCCTTGGTCCTCCCTGTGGTTTTCGACCACTTTCTAGAGGCTGTAACTTTTTTTGACTCGAACAAACTAATTTTTTGATAGTTTTTCACTAAAGTAAATCGACCATTCAGTATTTCTTTCCCTCTCCCATATGGCCTTTAATATTCCTTGATAGTAGACCATTGATAGTGGATCTGGACCGCAGTGTGAAAACAGAATGCCTTATTATATGGCTTTATGTATGACCCGAGAGGAGGCTTTGGGTCGACAAATCGATGCTTTGGTCCTCAGAAACCTTTTCGAAAACATTCTGGGTATAACAGTAGGATAATAATAATATTATGAACATCAAAGTAAAAAATTAAGAGTTGCGTGCGAATTTACCTGTGGACCAGGGCTGTACCGGATGTCAAAAATATCGGATCGGATATCGGATACCGGATATGAAATATCGGATCGGATATCGGATATGAAAAAGTGCCGGATATCGGTTATCGGATACCGGATATCGGATATTTTAAAAAAATTTCTCATAAAGCTTTATTCAGCCAATTTCATAACAACACGTAAAACAATCAACACTCATATTCAAAGTTGCAAGCACTAAGGTTATGATGAAGCAACAATAGCATTTTCAGGGCTTGAACAGCTCTGCATGCTTTCCTTGAAGATGGTATTTCATCTGATTTGTTCCCTTCTTTGGCCAAGATCAACGGAGAAGTCGCAATGCTCAGCTTCGCACTTTACTATGGTTCCATTTCTTACGAAAAATGCATCCCATTTTTGGTCGTTAGACATCTGAAAAGTCGGAAATGTGAGGTTCGGAATGCAAAACAGATAAAATGATAAAGTGATTGTGCATAAAATGAGCGAAAAATATGGTTTTTAGAGAAATTAATTCGAAAAAATTCTTTAAAATAATATCGTAAAAAGCCTGAGCTCACCCGATTTATCCGAAATTCAGCAATTTTTTCGGATATCGGATGTCAAAAAGTGCCGCATATCAGATATCCGGTACAGCCCTGCTGTGGACAAATTTATGGTGGGCGAATTTACCTTGGACGAATTTACCTAGAGTCCAATAAAGAAAATGTTTGCAGGTCAATTTACCGCAATCTGCTGGGAAAGTATACGTGGGAAATATATGTTGGGGAGATATATGTGGGGAGATGTGTGCCCATAACCAGCCAAAAATTAGCTTTGGATTCACAAAGAAGAGTTGACTATATGGCCCTCTTTTTACCCACAACCTTCCAAGCAAATGTATTTACAAAAATTATGGTTTAGAAGAGCTCTAGCCCAACGCTGCCCACATCCTCCCATGAAAAACTTGATCTCGGTGGGTGGCCCTCAACAAGGTATATATGGATTGCCCTACTGCACCAGTTTACACCAGAGTGGTTTGTGCAATGCTGTTCGCCACCTACTCAACTATGGTGCCTACACTTCTTTGGTACAAAAAATGTTGGTTCAGGCGCAATACTGGCATGACCCCTTTGTGCAGGAGGGTTACGCCAACTATAGCATCTTTTTGGCTGATCTGAATTGTGCTCAAGTAATGTGTAGTTGGTAAGGGGAAATGTTTAACAACTTGTGCAATTTTATAGAGTACATGTAATCCAACTTACAAACAAAACATAGCTAAGCTCCAGAATATGGTGCTTGTCAAGTTCCTTCGGGACGAAAAGGTAGTGCCGAAGGAATCTGAGGTGGGTAGTCTTGCATCAATTTACATAAAAAACGAACCTTGTCTTTCTGTGTAAAACTGTTCAAAAAAATGTCTGAAACGCTAAAAATGAAGATTTTACAGCTTCATAAAAAAATGCCGTCAAACCCAGCAATGAGTCGTCGGTGGGAGAATGTTCCTAAGCCTAGAAATCGCGAAAAAATAATTTTGAAAAAGTTCAAAATTGGTGGGTATTGGCTACTGGCGCCGGATATTCCTGTTTCAAAATTTACCTTTCTAACCAGGGCTGCACAGTCAGAGCTGTCCAAAAGCAGTGCTTTTGTGTAAAAATTAGCAAAATGCTGAGAAATCAGCGCAATTGACAGCCATGTTTTTGACGTAACAAATGCAAAAAATCTCTATTTCCTCAAAAAACTTTAAAAGAAGATGGAAAGCGTGTTTAAACAAGAAAACGAGCCTACCTTACTAAAGTCGATGTTTTAGTGGTTTGGATACTACCCCGACAACAACTCTTCTGCCATTGTCAATATGGAAAACACTCCATTGTATAAAGAGGTAAAATAGTAAATACTAATCCCAAATACAAATTTTACTAATTAGGACTGGATTGGGCTGAAGACCCTCAAAGATTCCAATCGACTTCACTTGCTGGCTGTAGATGGAAGACACTTGCAGATTCCAGCCGACATATTGGTGCATCAGATAATAGAGAAGTACTTGAAGGATCCCGCTGCAGTCAATAACAATCCATTTGAAAACTAGTGACAAATAAGTAAAGAAGTGGACAAATGTCTATTGTATTATCGCACGATACAGTTGTCAGCACACCTTAACAAAGAAATTTTTAGAAAATAGCGAAAATCCGCCTCTAATGTCTGCATTTTTGCCTTTTGTTATTGCATTGGACAGTTCGCATTGGTTTTTTTTGCTTATTTTTGTCTTAAAAAGTATCCTTGTCAATTCAAATGCTTTTCGTAAAACCGATCGCACTTCTGCTGGATGGTCTATGGACAAATAAAACCAAGTGTTCATCCACTTGGAGCAAATTTTTTTTTCATGTTTATCAGTTTCTGAAACTTGTCTTCGGTAGTCAAAGGCCGGTAGCTTGACGGTAGTCAAAAAATATCTCATATACTCTAATTGAACCCCATCATATAATATATAATCACCCTTGTGATCCTTATCTCAGACTAAGATCAATATTTTTCAAATCTCTTCTCAGCGTTTTCTTAATTTTAACAAGCTATCCAGATTCCGCATCTTCAATTTTGGTTAATCACTCAAATATCTCCAGGTTGACTTAAAATATTTTCTGATTTTTTAGAGGTTGAAAATAGAACCACAGGGGCTTAATTAGAGCATACACGGATCTCATACAAAGATCTAACACTTTTTCAAGTGGACATTAAGATTCACCGTGTTGTATGGAATATTTGAGAGACAACACAAAAAACAATATGATACTGTTTAGTAGGCTCAGGGTGGGTGTAGATCATCTACCTGTATGACCTAGGATATAGTGTGAAATCATATTATACAGCAATTATTATTTTTTGATTCGCGTAGTCAACATCTATTTTGTTGTTATCGATCAAGAATGTGGAAACCAAAAGCCGAAGAAAAAGTCATTTTCAAGCGAACAGAGAAAGTAGGGCGCATGAATCTAGCCATAACTCCATGCCTAGTGAAGCCGCTTTCCCATTGCTATTGCTGGACCATCTTAGATGAAAGAAAACGGAAAGATAGAACTGCAAGAATTGGCGCTAGCATAGAAACCCCCCAAATCAGACCTTCTAAAAATCGTTAAAACTACCCTTTGGAACAACAAGTTTAAGCTTAGCCCTTAGGCTTAGGGGTAGGCCAGCGTATGGAAGTTGTGACTAATAAGTGTTTTACGCACTTTTTCTGGGGTCTAGAACATATATTTGGGTGCTCTTTACTTAAGTTTTAGACGGCATAAGTTTGGGGGTATTCTATACTAGGGCCAAGAATTCAATTCGCATGCTCTGGTTGCCGAAGGGTTTGCGATGCAAAGCTAAGCAAAATTCCTAAAGACACGCCTCTGCCTGCTTGAATTACAACGAGAAATGTTGAAAGCACAGTGCACTGGGATGAACTGGTAACGGAGCTGTTCACTTATGTAATGGTCCGAAAGAGATATCTGAAATTTGTTTTTTATTTATTTCTATAAAATTTTTTGCATCTTTTAGGTCGAGAGAAAACAAGTTCGCAGAAGCGTTGGTGCCGAGCTAGCCACTGGATCTGTTGAAAAGCCTTGCTCAGCGGTATCAAAGTTTGAGAGGAAAATCTTGGATACAGCGAAGGGCGATCAAGGTTAAATAAGACAAGATTTCAGTAAATGTCTTATTTTTTAGAAAGGCTGGACCAAATGCGAATTGCTGCATCTTGCGAGAAGCTGGAAGCTTTGAGGAAGTCATATCAACGTAGGAATTCCAGTTTTTTTCTTTTATCTTCTTGAAGTCACAGCCGAAACCTTCAGCCATTGATTGCATGAACATCCTTGGCTTCTACAATGTTCCAACTTCTTTTCTTCTTTGTTTGCTTGGCACTTATCTTACGCTAAAAAAATTATACAGGGTGGGGCAATTTTTTCATGAAGGAATTTGGGTCACAACTTTTTTATTTTTCATGACTTTGACATGATCTTTTTTCATTCGAAATCTGACACGCTATGCAACCGAATGACACCAAACTTGTTTATTTTGCTGGTCGTTGTCGTTATTAAAAATGGGACTTAATAAAATGTTTAGTTTTCTTCTTTTTAGTCATGGTCTACACTGCTAAAGAGAAGGCAAAGTGCGTCGAATTGTTCATGCATGATGGAGCTCCTCCAAATTGGGCTTTGGCAGTTCGAAACTGGCTGGATGAGATTTTTCCGCTGCGTTGGATGAGCCGAGATACTCCAAATACTCCTGTTCCGTTGCCTGATTTGACTCCGTGCGACTTCTTTCTGTGGGGATGGATAAAGAGTCAGGTTCAACACAACGCCAATCGCTAACATGGTCGAACTCCGAACAAGAATTAAGCGTGTCTTCGTCAGCCTACCGCCAGAAATAGTCAACAGAGCAATCGGAGCATACCAAAGCCGCCTTGAATACTGTCTTGAAGTGAATGGGAAAAGCACCGAGCAAGAATATTAGTGAAAATGTGTTGTTATTATTGTCTTCCATTGTTGTGTGATGTTCAAAAAAGAGTTATCTGCAAGTTTGGTGTCGTTCGGTTGCCTAGAGTGTCAGCTTTCGAATAAAATATCGTGTCAAAATCATGAAAAATAAAAAAGTTATGGCCAAAATTCCTTCATAAGAAAAAATTGTCCCACCCTGTATTTTCTCACTTTTGGGGCGAGAGATTATTTTAGGTTATAAATATAAGGCTATCATCCGTAGGTAAAAAACTTAGTTTCAAAAAAGGATCGAGAAAAAAACAAAGAGCAAAAGCCATAGCCTTTGGAAAAATACTAATCTACTACAAAAATACTAATTTTGCAAAATATTAGTTTTTCTTATATTCCGTGGCGGCTTATTTGCCATATTGCCATCGAATTAGTCTCATGGATGATTAAATTAAATTGCATATGTCTGTTCTGATATCAGTGTTTCTATACTGTTTTTTAAATTTTAGTATAGGAACCCTGATATCCCAATGGTCATTTAGAACTCGAAACATGGACTTTCAAATAGCTAACTTGGGTGTAATACGAAAATACAGTCCAAATAGTAAAATAAAGTATAGAAATTTACGAAATTTTTATTACAGTCGACTCTCGATATAAAATACCCCCCACGGGACTGACCTCAAGGGTATCTTATATCAAAGGTAAATTGTAGCAAAAATATTTTATACCGAGATAAAAACTACCAAATCTGGGGTATCTTATAACGGGAGTCAATTGTATTACAGTCCACTCTCGATATAACACCGCTCCTGGGACAGGCCATTTGTGGTGTTATAACGAGAGTATTACTTTTCCGAGGGAAATCAGCCAGCTTTTGGGTTAATATGAGCTTTATTCAACACAAGTCACTAGAAAGTGACTCTGGATGCATGAAAAATATATGCGTACCAGAGTTTTTTTATGCGGTGGGCCCCAGTTAACAAACCTATTTAAATCCTATCTTTTTTGGTACCAGGTACCCTCCAGACCTAAATTACCTTGGCTCCCCCAAGGCAAAAAAGTCAAAATTTGGTCAAATTTTTTTTTCTGAAAATGCTCTTCCGGGCTTTAAAGAAACGTTTTCTGCATGTTTCAGAAGCTTCCACTTGTGAAAAAGGTGTTAAAACACGATTTCTGCCCACCTACATATATGTCATTTTAGCCATTCAGTGTCTCAACAGTTCTTTTTAAACAATTCGGAAAAATCTGTGAGTTTATCTATGAGTCTGAAAAAAACAACAGGAGAGACCAAGGCAGTTTTTTCTGTTTAAAAGTGTAGACATTGCAACCTGAAAACTAGATATGAAAGACGAAGTTTTCAAGTTGAAAACAAAGATTAATTGAAATTAAGGCAAAAATTTTAATTTTTGCCTAAATTTGAAAAATAAAATGAAGTGGAGTTATATCGAAGGTATTTTTAGGAGTCGAGACCCGCCAAAGTGTGGCGCTATATTTAGAGTGGACTGTATAAGTAAACTTTTTATTTAAAGGGAGGGGGAACTTTATATACGCATCGTCTGCACCATTGGGTGCACACCTTATATTTTTATATCCTTCATTACAAGTTTGTTCTCGAAATGATCCTCACACTCTTGGCTATCCAACAAGTTTATCAACGCAGGCTTTCACACCCAGCGAGGGTCGACTGTAATATCAATAAATTTGAGCATAATTTAATACAAAAAAGCAATGAGGAATAAAAACTCATGAACACCATTTATTGAAAGCATAACCAGATTTGTTAGAGCTCGGGAATTAATTAGGGTAGAAAATCGAAGAGTTTTAGCCAGCCACTTGCACAAATGTCAACTTTTTGGCTGTCGCTGTTACTTGGTGTCTTATCGCACTTATTTATTCCATTCATTTTCGCCAAAGTAGAGTGCCTGGATGAAATATTAATCAGTTGTCGGCAAGCGCCTCAAGGTGCAAACTAGAGAGACCATTGAACATATTTTTTTTTAAATATATGTTTTCAAAACATAAGCAATTTAAATTAAGTAATTAGAGCATGCATAAAATGGCTGTTCTAGAACTCGTGGAAAATTAACTCATGAAGTGCGCCGAAAACTCGTCAAAAATAACCCTAAATTTTCCATTTCTCGCAAAAATTTGTTTTAAAAAGAACTAAACTCTCAATAACTCGCAGATGTAAGAAGTTCTTACTGAGAACTCGCAAAAAGAGCTTTATTTCTTTGTAACCTACAATTTTGACCAAAAGTGAGTTTTCACTAGGGTGTACCAGGGTTAAGGGTACTGGAAGATACCTAGATTCCTTGAAAACGGAATTCGAAAATAGTTTTGATAACTGTGGCCTACCGTATGAAAAAAAACTGGTATGCATACGTTTTTTACGCATACAGAGTCACTTTCGAGTGATTTGCGAAAGGCTCCTACACCCCGGAGATGTCCAGCTACCCATTAACTTCCATTAAGGAATTAATGAAATCATTGATAAGGTCAAGTTGTGTAATCCCTCGTCGAATGCTATGGAACAGGGGTGCACCGGAAGTTCCGATTTCCGATGTTTTTTGGGTTCCGATTTCCGAATTCCGATTTCCGAGAAAATGAACCGAATTTCGGAAATTTCGGAACAACATAGGCTTTTTGATTTGAATTCTAAAGATTCTTCTTGGCTGCTATTAGGGAGGAAGGACAACTCCTTACAAAACTCAACTCCTTACCCCAACTCCTTACAAAACCCAACTCCTTACCCCAACTCTTACATTTTTTGAATCTGTTATTCGATACTTTTGTTCCGATCCAGTTTCTTTTTTATTTATTGAGAGTGGCGTTGAAGGCGTTGAAATGCGTTGAGTGCGTACCATGAATTAAACCGAAAATTCTATAGATTTGACTTGACCCATCTGGAGCCATCTTGACCCATAAAAGCTGGGTGAGCCCTTGGCCCGACATGTCAACTCCCGGCTTTTTTAAGCAGCGTTTAGCCGTTAGGCTTAGGCTTAGGCCCATATCATTCAAAATATGATGATATCCGATATCATTACTCAAAAATAGTATTTGGAGCAAGACTGTAAGGAGTGTATAAAATGTAAGGAGTTGGGTTTTGTAAGGAGCTAGGGTAAGGAGTTGGGCTTGTAAGGAGTTGACCCTCATCCGCTATTAGTCACTCAATTTTTCTTTTTGTATTATTTGAAGATGCTACATCATAACCTCACTGCTTATAATTTCGAATATGTTTGATGATTGAATTGTTATGAATTCGATTGAAATAAAGTATTTCGTTTCTGTTCCGATTTCCGTTTCCGATTTCCGATGTTTTTTTGGGTTCCGATTTCCGATTCCGAAATTTTCGGAGTTCCGATTCCGATTTCCGTTCCGATATTTTTCGTGTTCCGGTACATCCCTGCTATGGAAGTTGCTGCAAATATTAGTGAAACGTTTCCCTTTTTTGTCGAGGAAGCTCCTCTGGTGTTCCGAAGATGTCCTTACCAGAAGTTTTTTCCATTCGAGCTTGTGTGCTCGTTTCTGCCAATACTCGATTTTTGTCTGGAAATACGAATGATTCAATGTGAGTTAGTTTTAATTAATAGTTTCTCATCATGACTGTAGGGATAATAATACCATAGCATGATCTTGAATGTTATCACTCACAGCACAAAAAGGTCGGCGTTATTTAACTGCTTCTAAAGTTCTTCTAATCGATGGCGTCGAAAAAAATCAATTGGATGACCACTTGGATCATGTAGGTATCCACCTGGTCAAATACCGTAAATGTTCTAATAGAGCCTTCGGGGCTTTATTTTTCAATCAACCTCTAGAGGGGGCTTTATCAGGAAGGGGGCTATATTGGAGAGGGAGCTTTATTTTTCAAAATTTAATTTTTGCAAAATTTCAGGAATCCATAATTTTTTATTATCTTGATATTTTATTTTCAAATTGCATGCTTTCAACAACAATCAAAAACTTAACAATTCCGAAACTAATTTAAACATCAAGTGGATTCATCTACTAAGGAACCTGTTTATCTTCTTTGTCTTGATCAAGTCAGGTAGTTAAGAAAGATGACATGCATTGGTATTATATTGCGTGTGTCACTGTGGCTGAAGTCTATCGCCTAGTTATTGTTTGGTTGCGTTGTCATTGTTGGTTCTGTTCGCAAGTTTTGTCCTTATGTCTTGTCATAAAGTTTTGTCTTATTTTGTGTCTTGCGTTTGTTAGGAAGATTTATAAAAGTGATCCTTTTTAATCTTTTTACGGTATAAAAATTTATCATCAGATTTAACATCCAACATTCACAATCAGATTTACCATTTACAACATATAGGCACTTTAATTTATATTTGAGCCAAGAATGTGATTCATAAAAAAAATTATGCTGCAGAAATTTTAACAAAGAAAAACAACTCAAATGCCATCACGTTATGAGTCACAATTCGTTTCTTGTTGAAAACGCCGCCACCTTTAATCACTTGCCTGAGATAGTCTCTTGTTGTCGAGTCTTCATTCAGACTGAGCCACTTTAGTTTATGATCAACTTGCTCTTGTAATGCTCCACAATTTCGGCACAGGGCGCTTTCGGTTCACGAGAACATAGGGCAACAGCTTTATTCCATCTGAGCTGGCGGTCAGACACACAGTGATACTCATTTTCTTGTGTCCGGTGGTCACACACCTAACATAACACATAACATTTAAAATCTCACATCTTTGGCACCTTTCATCTCGATGAAGCGATTGTCTGAGCAGTCGAATCACAGTGCAGTCTCATCCACGGCAAACGCTTTGGTGAATTACACCTTCTTCCTTCTCTCTTTCAGATGGACAACAAACTTGGTCAGTTTTCGGGCGGCTTCTGAGCAGTAGTTGTGACCCGGCGCGAGACAAACGAATCAATTTTCAGAAAAGAGCACAGCCACCCAGCCGATCTCTAAAACATAACAATTAAATGTGCAAGATTAATATTTCAAAAGTTGACCTTGAGATCACTTTCTCGGAGCAGATCCGTTGCCTTGTTGGTGATAATAGGCACGACATTGGCTGCTTGTTCTCCCTCTTCTCACGAATCCACCGGGCCAGCTCCACATCATAGTCGGGATTGCTCAATTGTCGGCCGCCACCATCGAGTCGCTTTTTTTTGGATCCTCTGGACGTGCAATGAGGAGCAAGTTGGGGGTTTCAAACATACCTTATTGGCGTAATCAAAAGTTTAAAGGAGAAGATATTATGTTTCATTTGTGGTCTCAAATTGTGTTGTTATATATTTGCGAAGAAAATTTTGTTGATTAGTACATATTATGGGTGGGGGAGACAAACAGCGCAAGTACCCCATGTTCTGGTCAGCACATCTATTTGCCCTTCCATAAATGGACGTTCCTTCTTTCTTATCTAAACGTTCAATAATTAGGAGCTGTATTGATTGGCAGTTCAGCCGTTATCATTATTCTTGTGAATTAACTCATTGCTTAGCAAAATGCTGAATTATATCAACAATCTAGCCGTTCTTGTGACACTATTTCTATGCTTCACAAATGCTCTTTATCCAATTAATCACAGAACAGAAGAGACTTCTGTTGACCATGATGCAGTAAACCAAACTCCAATTGTTATATGGCATGGAATGGGTGAATCTAATTTAAATTTTCAATAAATTTTTTCGAATACAGTTAACTTTTGTATAACAATAGGGCTGTCGATCGACGGGATTCAAGGATTTTTTTTGCCAAAAATAGAATTTTTATCTTTGTGGAGATCAATGCGAGTTTCTGCAAGTTACAAAAATGACCGGCAAAGATCGGGATCATTGCAATTTTCTGACCATATACGACTGGCAAAAGCATTCAAAATCTGGAGCTAAAACTGTCCAACCCTTTTGTGTTCATACAGGTAAAGTTAATACCGGTTTCATTGTTTTTGAGTATAGGAGATTCCTGCTGCAACCCAATGAGCATGGGATATGTGAAGAAGTTGCTGAAAACACACATCCCAGGTGTCTATGTCAACTCCTTGATGTTGGGCAGTAATGTGATTGAGGTAATAAAATTATAGGGTGGTTTCAAAATTAAAGGCGTTTGAAAACGTTTGGTGTTTGGCGTTTTATTTTGCAAATCCTTCTTTTTCATTAGTTTCATCATATCAATATATTCATTCATCATAGTCATAAAAAATGAGCATTACTAATAATTGTTTGTTCATACTCATTTTGCCTTTTAAATAAATTCTTGAAAAAACGCCCCTTAATTTTGGAATCACCCTATAGGTGTGTTTGCGGGTGTGCTATAGGCTTATTTTGTTCAAGGACACAGAACATGGATTTTTTGCCAACATGAATGAGCTGGTTGACAATGCTTGTGAGCAGATCCAGAGGGACACAAACCTTCATAATGGATACCATGCCATGGGTTTTTCTCAGGGTGGACTGTTTATGTGAGTCAACCACAGATAACAAGATTTTTCTACAAAAATTGAGCTACTGCTCTTAGCTACATCTTGGTATAAAGCGTATTTCCTATAGCAACCCTTCGATTTCAAGGGTCTGTATCTCAGAGCCGAATAAATATTTTTTTCTATTGTGTTTTTTAAACTGTTACGACGTCGTACGACGACTAACGATACCGCTTTTTCTACTACTGTTGGATACGGAGGTAGGCGGAAATGCGGAATTTCCGAATTTTAACCGCGTCGAAAATCCGGGATTTTCGAATGAAATCGTGTCAAAACAACTGATTTCTATTCGAAAATTCCGCATTTCCGCCTACATCCGTTGGACACTGGCACGAGACAACCATCGAAAATTAAACGGAAGAAGTTTGGGTCTCGTTTTAATAGCGTAACTAAATTATTTAGAGTATACAATACTATTACTTGGTCACAAACTTTTTTAAAGTCTATCATCCACTTTTTATAATTTTTTACATACTAAATCGACTATTCTGCGTCGAATGCTGTTATCACAAGTTTTATCTGAAAGGCGGAACAAACCTGACGACAAACAATAAAGACAGACAATCAGAAACATCATTCGACAAAAAGTGGTAGATTTAGTTTGTTTGTGCAAGATAAAGTTTGAGCAGGGTTTACCGAAGTATTTAAAAAAATATTTGCTAAACGGCACATTTGCTAAAAAAAACCTTTTGCTAAAATTTTTTTTTGCTAAAGGCACATTTGCTAAAATTTCTTTTGTTAAAGGCATATCTGGTAAAAATTTTTTTTGCTAAACCACTTTTGTGGTTCTTTTTGTGTCAAAGACACTTTCATTCCAACTTTTTCTTCTTTCCCGTTACTTAGGTGGATATCCACCTCACTGTCCTAGAAATATAAAGTTAGTCAAAATTAAAATTCTTCATGTCGTACTCGTATAAGTGATTGTGCTCTTGCGCTTGCTTTTTTTCTACTTTTCCGCCTTCATATTTATTTTCTTTTAGTTGACTTCGTTATCGTGCTGAACCAAACTCAAGCTTCCTTCTTTGCTACAAATATGTCTCGCACCAAAGAGACTGCGCACAAGAAAGTTGGTGGGAAGGTTCCTTCGAAGAAAACTGCTCACAAGACTGTCGCCTGGAAGGCTCGTCGCAGAGCTCTTCCAGCGTTTGGTCCGATAAATCGAATCCAGTGAGTTACTCTTTGATGATCGAATTGATTCAGTCTCATGCTGTGTTGGCTATTCAGGAGGCGGCTGAAGCTTATCTGACAGGTCTGTTCGAAGACAGGGATCTTTATGCCATCCACGGCAAGCGAGTTACGATCATGCCGAAGGACATTATGCTTGCTCATCGAATCCGTGGAGAGAAGTGAAGTCCCTCATCAATTGTTGGTTATCATCACTTATTCTGTACACCAAAAGTCCTTCTAAGGACTCTTATTGTTTTAATCTTGCTTTCGAAATAAATACTCCTCATTGTAAATACTTTTAAATACTCCTAATTGTTACTTGGGGGTTTTCACAAAAAAGGTGGCAAACTTTTTCCAAAAGGTGGCATTTAAGACAAAAATTTTCTAAAAAGATGGTATTTCAATTAGATAACAATAATAACTAATCAAAAAAATCTTTTTATTGACCAAATACATACTTTTCAACACCAAGAGCATTCTTCAACAATTCCTTATTAGACAAAAAATAATACATTTTTGAGAAATCTAGATTAATATTGCATTTGATAGAGAAAAGCAGGGTTCCCAGATCTCCTTATTTATAAGGAGTCTCCTAATTTTGGGGGTGCCTCTCCTTATTTATTTTTGCTCCTTATTTCTCCTTATTTTCTCAGTCGGATGAAAGTCGCAAAGAATGTCTTTGAAAACATTACGAACGAACATCGAAATCTTTCGTATAGGCTCTACAACATTTCGTTATTGTTTCATTTTATTGTTTCGTAAATAGCGCAAAAACAACGCACATTGAGTTACCGACTTTTAGGCTCTCACATATGACTTCCAAGCGCAAGTACAACAACGTCTTTCTCGAGAGTATGCGAGTGAGTTCAAGGGGATCAAGGGAAGCAAGAAGGGGACCGACTTCGCCCACTGCACGACATGCGACGAGCACATCAACTTGACGTCGATGGGGAAGTCTGCGATCACGACACATCAGTCCAGCACGAAGCACAATTAAGCTTATTTTAATTTTTGTCTATCAAAGCAATCGTTTTTTTGTTTGGAAGCCCTTAAGCAAAAGCAATTTCATATATCACATGCATAATATTTTAAAAATCCCGGAGAAAAAACATTTTTTAAACTGTAGCGTTTTTTATGCGTCACCCTATATAATAGTGTTCGACACTACTGCATTAGTATCGAGGTGGGGGTGCCGGATCATTAGAGACTGCGTTTAATTAGAGAAACTAGAATATGTTGTTGCCACAGATGTGGCAATTCATACGCGCCGATGACCTGCATGGGAACACACGTTACAAAAATGATGAACCTATGACCATGCCTTGGTCCCCCAAGGCAATTCAAAATACACCCCAAAATGCCTTGGTCCTCCCTGTGGTTTTCGACCACTTTCTAGAGGCTGTAACTTTTTTTGACTCGAACAAACTAATTTTTTGATAGTTTTTCACTAAAGTAAATCGACCATTCAGTATTTCTTTCCCTCTCCCATATGGCCTTTAATATTCCTTGATAGTAGACCATTGATAGTGGATCTGGACCGCAGTGTGAAAACAGAATGCCTTATTATATGGCTTTATGTATGACCCGAGAGGCTTTGGGTCGACAAATCGATGCTTTGGTCCTCAGAAACCTTTTCGAAAACATTCTGGGTATAATAGTAGGATAATAATAATATTATGAACATCAAAGTAAAAAATTAAGAGTTGCGTGCGAATTTACCTGTGGACCAGGGCTGTACCGGATGTCAAAAAATATCGGATACCGGATATGAAATAATATCGGATCGGATATCGGATATGAAAAAGTGCCGGATATCGGTTATCGGATACCGGATATCGGATATTTTAAAAAAATTTCTCATAAAGCTTTATTCAGCCAATTTCATAACAACACGTAAAACAATCAACACTCATATTCAAAGTTGCAAGCACTAAGGTTATGATGAAGCAACAATAGCATTTTCAGGGCTTGAACAGCTCTGCATGCTTTCCTTGAAGATGGTATTTCATCTGATTTGTTCCCTTCTTTGGCCAAGATCAACGGAGAAGTCGCAATGCTCAGCTTCGCACTTTACTATGGTTCCATTTCTTACGAAAAATGCATCCCATTTTTGGTCGTTAGACATCTGAAAAGTCGGAAATGTGAGGTTCGGAATGCAAAACAGATAAAATGATAAAGTGATTGTGCATAAAATGACGAAAAATATGGTTTTTAGAGAAATTAATTCGAAAAAATTCTTTAAAATAATATCGTAAAAAGCCTGAGCTCACCCGATTTATCCGAAATTCAGCAATTTTTTCGGATATCGGATGTCAAAAAGTGCCGCATATCAGATATCCGGTACAGCCCTGCTGTGGACAAATTTATGGTGGGCGAATTTACCTTGGACGAATTTACCTAGAGTCCAATAAAGAAAATGTTTGCAGGTCAATTTACCGCAATCTGCTGGGAAAGTATACGTGGGAAATATATGTTGGGGAGATATATGTGGGGATGTGTGCCCATAACCAGCCAAAAATTAGCTTTGGATTCACAAAGAAGAGTTGACTATATGGCCCTCTTTTTACCCACAACCTTCCAAACAAATGCATTTACAAAAATTATGGTTTAGAAGAGCTCTAGCCCAACGCTGCCCACATCCTCCCATGAAAAACTTGATCTCGGTGGGTGGCCCTCAACAAGGTATATATGGATTGCCCTACTGCACCAGTTTACACCAGAGTGGTTTGTGCAATGCTGTTCGCCACCTACTCAACTATGGTGCCTACACTTCTTTGGTACAAAAAATGTTGGTTCAGGCGCAATACTGGCATGACCCCTTTGTGCAGGAGGGTTATGCCAACTATAGCATCTTTTTGGCTGATCTGAATTGTGCTCAAGTAATGTGTAGTTGGTAAGGGGAAATGTTTAACAACTTGTGCAATTTTATAGAGTACATGTAATCCAACTTACAAACAAAACATAGCTAAGCTCCAGAATATGGTGCTTGTCAAGTTCCTTCGGGACGAAAAGGTAGTGCCGAAGGAATCTGAGGTGGGTAGTCTTGCATCAATTTATATAAAAAACGAACCTTGTCTTTCTGTGTAAAACTGTTTAAAAATAATGTCTGAAACGCTAAAAATGAAGATTTTACGACTTCATAAAAAAAATGCCGTCAAACCCAGCAATGAGTCGTCGGTGGGAAAATGTTCCTAAGCCTAAAAATCGCGAAAAAATAATTTTGAAAAAGTTCATGGGGTGGGTATTGGCTACTGGCGCCGGATATTCCTGTTTCAAAATTTACCTTTTCTAACCATGGCTGCACAGTCAGAGCTGTCCAAAGCAGTGCTTTTGTGTCAAAATTAGCAAAATGCTGAGAAATCAGCGCAATTGACAGCCATGTTTTTGACGTAACAAATGCAAAAAATCTCTATTTCCTCAAAAAAAATTTAAAAGAAGAAGCGTGTTTAAACAAGAAAACGAGCCTACCTTACTAAAGTCGATGTTTTAGTGGTTTGGATACTACCCCGACAACAACTCTTCTGCCATTGTCAATATGGAAAACACTCCATTGTATAAAGAGGTAAAATGGTAAATACTAATCCCAAATACAAATTTTACTAATTAGGACTGGATTGGGCTGAAGACCCTCAAAGATTCCAATCGACTTCACTTGCTGGCTGTAGATGGAAGACACTTGCAGATTCCAGCCGACATATTGGTGCATCAGATAATAGAGAAGTACTTGAAGGATCCCGCTGCAGTCAATAACAATCCATTTGAAAACTAGTGACAAATAAGTAAAGAAGTGGACAAATGTCTATTGTATTATCGCACGATACAGTTGTCAGCACACCTTAACAAAGAAATTTTTAGAAAATAGCGAAAATCCGCCTCTAATGTCTGCATTTTTGCCTTTTGTTATTGCATTGGACAGTTCGCATTGGTTTTTTGCTTATTTTTGTCTTAAAAAGTATCCTTGTCAATTCAAATGCTTTTCGTAAAACCGATCGCACTTCTGCTGGATGGTCTATGGACCAATAAAACCAAGTGTTCATCCACTTGGAGCAAATTTTTTTTTCATGTTTATCAGTTTCTGAAACTTGTTTTCGGTAGTCAAAGGTCGGTAGCTAGACGGTAGTCAAAAATACCTCATATACTCTAATTGAACCCCATCATATAATATATAATCACCCTTGTGATCCTTATCTCAGACTAAGATCAATATTTTCAAATCTCTTCTCAGCGTTTTCTTAATTTTAACAAGCTATCCAGATTCCGCATCTTCAATTTTGGTTAATCACTCAAATATCTCCAGGTTGACTTAAAATATTTTCTGATTTTTTAGAGGTTGAAAATAGAACCACAGGGGCTTAATTAGAGCATACACGGATCTCATACAAAGATCTAACACTTTTCAAGTGGACATTAAGATTCACCGTGTTGTATGGAATATTTGAGAGACAACACAAAAAAACAATATGATACTGTTTAGTAGGCTCAGGGTGGGTGTAGATCATCTACCTGTATGACCTAGGATATAGTGTGAAATCATATTATACAGCAATTATTATTTTTTGATTCGCGTAGTCAACATTTATTTTGTTGTTATCGATCAAGAATGTGGAAACCAAAAGCCGAAGAAAAAGTCATTTTCAAGCGAACAGAGAAAGTAGGGCGCATGAATCTAGCCATAACTCCATGCCTAGTGAAGCCGCTTTCCCATTGCTATTGCTGGACCATCTTAGATGAAAGAAAACGGAAAGATAGAACTGCAAGAATTGGCGCTAGCATAGAAACCCCAAATCAGACCTTCTAAAAATCGTTAAAACTACCCTTTGGAACAACAAGTTTAAGCTTAGCCCTTAGGCTTAGGGTAGGCCAGCGTATGGAAGTTGTGACTAATAAGTGTTTTACGCACTTTTTCTGGGGTCTAGAACATATATTTGGGTGCTCTTTACTTAAGTTTTAGACGGCATAAGTTTGGGGGGGTATTCTATACTAGGGCCAAGAATTCAATTCGCATGCTCTGGTTGCCGAAGGGTTTGCGATGCAAAGCTAAGCAAAATTCCTAAAGACACGCCTCTGCCTGCTTGAATTACAACGAGAAATGTTGAAAGCACAGTGCACTGGGATGAACTGGTAACGGAGCTGTTCACTTATGTAATGGTCCGAAAGAGATATCTGAAATTTGTTTTTTTATTTATTTCTATAAAATTTTTTGCGTCTTTTAGGTCGAGAGAAAACAAGTTCGCAGAAGCGTTGGTGCCGAGCTAGCCACTGGATCTGTTGAAAAGCCTTGCTCAGCGGTATCAAAGCTTGAGAGGAAAATCTTAGATACAGCGAAGGGCGATCAAGGTTGAATAAGACAAGATTTCAGTAAATGTCTTATTTTTTAGAAAGGCTGGACCAAATGCGAATTGCTGCATCTTGCGAGAAGCTGGAAGCTTTGAGGAAGTCATATCAACGTTGGACCAAAAAAGCGCTTTCCATCATTGAAATTCCTCAGCGATTTAAAGAATGATGAGTTCAAAAACTCGCACTTCACACACCGAGGGGCTGTCTCAAAGAAGGGTGACCAAAACTTTGAAGAAATTTTTTTTCTATTCAAGTTTGTGTGACATGTGCAATCCTTTTCACAACACAGTGTTTTCAGATAAGCAATTGGCTATTTTCGCAACGCTACTACAGTTGGACTTCCTCAGGAAATCTAAGTTTATTATGTGCGATGGAACATTTCGTTACAGGCCTCAAGACACAGCGCAAGTGTACAGAATTTTCGGATTTGTGGCTCCATCAAAGAATTCCGTCCTATCTCACTGTGTGCCGCTCGTTACTGTGCTGATGCGGGAAAAAGATCGAAAGCTTTATGCAAAAATATGGAATAAGGGTAAGATTTTCCTAAAAAGTCCTCCTCACTGGTGACTACCGACAGCTGGTGGGATTCCAAGAATCTTTGTAAAGGACCCCATGCCATAGCCGTCAAGTCTCTATAATGGACAGTAAAATGTTGTTTTCAAGTTAACCGAAAAGAGATCAATTTTAAGGTGTCGAAAAGCCCCCTCTCTAATAAAGACTCCCGTCAATGGCCTATATTTCAGCCCAGAAAAATAATTTTGAAAATCTGTTTTTTACGTTTTCTTAGTTAGCACGAGTTTACCTAATTCTACTTTTCAGATTTTGGTTGAGCACACAAAAATCTCAAAATCGACCCAAATTTTTTCTGACTTTTTGGAAATTAAAATTAAAGGCCCCGGGGACTTTAATAGAGAATATACGGTAATAATAATAGTAATTACCTTTTAGCCAGCAATGGCAATGAAACATTAGGAAGATAAGGAGCTAATTTAAACTTGCTAAATTCCTGAGCAATTCGGATAATATTTGGAGGATCACACCCATCGTAATATCCATATTTGGTGATCATGTAGATAAGTAGAGCTGTCGAGTCGAGGCCTCGATTTAGAGTTTTGGACTCGAAAATTTTCGATTTTCGAATCCTTTTTTCGAATCTCAAAAAAAAATTCGAGTAGTACTTTCGAGTTTAGATGCCTCGATAGAAAAATTTCGACTCCCTCTTTCAAGTTTTGAGGCCTCGATAAAAAATTTCGACTCCTTCTTTTCGAGTTTCGTGTCATGAAAAAATTCTGTTAGAGTCATTTTCCAATACTGTCTGTCAAATTTTGTTCTGCATGAAAAGTTTTGCTCTTTCCAAAATTTTATTTTGTTTAAGAAAGAATGCCTAGTGAAGTCATTCAAGAAGGTTGGTGACAAGGCTGTTTGCGTTTGCGGAGAAGAGCTTAAGTTGGGAGAAAGCGCAACATTCTGACAGCCGATTAGCACGCTAATCGGCTGTCAGAATGTCCAAAAAGTCCTTCTCACTGGTGACTACCGACAGCTGGGTTAAAAAACAAGGGCATACTTCGCCACCATAGGTTCCCTAACACAGAAAAAGGCAGAATAAATTGCTTGGTTGAGCGTTTCCTTTTATCTTAAATTGTGTCAAACAGGCAGCGTGACCATCGATTAGCTGTGAGACCTTATTCTCTGTACTGTACAGCTGCGATCCTCAACAACTTAACCGTGCTAGAGAATAGAACTTTAGAAGCAATATCACGACACATCAATTCAAAACGCCTTAACTTGGCTGAGTTTCCAAGCAAAAACAAAAGTTTGCAATCAGCATCGAATCGGTGATTCATAATTTGAGTACCAGCAAGTGTGGAATGATGATCGAACATTTTGACTGGTGTGGAATCTCCTATAAAAGTTGATGGGAATACATTAAAAATCATCAAGTTTTACCTGTAAGCGACCAATGGAAAAGTGAAGTATCCATGACGATGGCAATGTCTTTGGAACTGATCCACTTCTAAAAAATGATGTTTTCTGTGTCCAAATGAGTTCTTACTTCTAAATTTTGATCCAAGTCAAATATTTGCAAAGTTCTACCGACTAGAAAAATTGCCATCAAGTGTATCTGGAAAGAAAAAAAACACGAAGGATCCAACATTTCAAAGCAAGAATCTTCAAACACGTTAAATGACATTCTGTTTCTAATTTCAAGTGATTTTTGGAAATTTCCTTCCCAATCCCTTTCTTGGCCGCAAAGCGTCCAACCCTTGGCCGGGTACAACGATCTGTAAAAGCTTTTTGAGAAATTTGGAAAAAAATAAAATTTTCCGAATAAATCAGCTTGGGGAACCAAGGCTAAAAAATTTTTAGAAAATTTTTTACCAAAACTTTTTTTTAAATGATAAAAAAATGTAAATAAACACTTTTTGAGACTTTTGAGAAAGAAAAAATTCAAAAAAAAGCAACAGGGGGGGACCAAGGCATGTTTTTTTTCTAGACCCGCGAACGCATATAGAGCCGAAACTGTTAAGTGCACTAGAAAGCTGGGCGAACATGCTACAATTCTGTCAGACAAAAAAATCAGTAAGGAATTACGGAGAACGAGTTATTTTAAGTTAGTAAAATGACTGTTAGAATCTAGCCGACATTTTGGTAGTAAAAGCTCTACAATGAGTTTATACAAATAGTTAGAAATTATCAAAAGCATGACACATAACTAGAGATGGAGGCGGGACGGGACGGGACATTCCCGTCCCGACCGGTGGAGTTTCATGCGAGTGTCCCGTCCCGATATCCCGACCGAAAAAAATTTGACCCTTGTCCCGTCCGGGAAAATTTTCGGTTTCCATATTTATTGTCCCGTCCCGGATTTTTAAAATGTGTCCCGGAACTGGCGCTAAAATTATGTTATCTAAAAACTCTATCTGTTGATGTTCTTGAACAAAGTGTTGATCTAGTACCCTTTTCTTGTACTTGTTATATGAGAATAAACGAGTGTATCAAATTCATTTCTCGACCGTGAAAACCCTTCCGTATCAACAACATTCCCTTCCGAGGAATTTCTCATTGTCATTTCATTAACTGGTATGTCAAATTCGAGCTTTTGCGTCCCGACCGGAAAAACCAGTCCCCGTCCCGGAATTTCACTTGGTCCCGTATTCCCGTCCCGGAACAGATTTGTAGGTTGTCCCGTCCCGGTGTCCCGTCCCAAAAAATTTTGCTAAAAATTTTGTCCCGTCCCGTCCCGGAATAGGCCATCCTCCATCTCTACACATAACAGCATGTTACTCGATTTGACTTGCTCCTTGTTATGTGATTTTGCTTTTGCTTATTTGTAAATTGTTTCTGAATAAACTTACAGGGTTTTTTTACGAAAATGCTTGCTAGTTTCTGACGGTCATTTTGGTCATTTCCTCAAAATCACTATCTATATTGAACAAATCAATGTAAAAATTTGCAAAACTTCCATTTTACTATCAAAAATTTCGGCACATCTTTCTTTACAACTGCTTGTTATTCTTCGGCCATTGTTTTATTTTGTCACAAAATCAAGCAAAACCAAAAGCGGATAATATCCAAGCAAAATTAATGAGGCGAAAAATCATACATCAATTTATGTTTCAGAGTATGATTGAACTGCAACCTCGAAAAATATAATTTACCAATTCAAAGTATTCGCAATATCAAATGTATCCCTCCTTTACAAGTTTAGTACCTGCTTTGTATTTAAAATTTTAGTGTTTGAATTTATTGCAATAAAAATGAATATGGTACAAGCAATAGAAAGTTTATAAGTAGTCACATTTTATGCTTTCGAAGAGTTATTGGCAGTGGAGTCCAGATAGGTAAATGGCCGTAGAAAAAAGGTTGCAAGAATAAAGCACTAGACAGAATAGGAAGGAGTGGAATACATTCACATGCCAACCATATCTGGCACACCATCACCAGAAGCAGTAGCACGGGTTAAAGAACTGTCTGGCGGACTAAGGCCTGAATGCACACTTATGGTTGCATTTCTATTGACACTGAAGGCTGGGTAGTAGAGTCCGTGCGGCATGTTCCTGCAAATAATCACTCAATTAAGACCTGATTTTGAAAGCTGAAACAGAAATAGGCTCTATCCTATAGTGAGGGAGTTTTTCATCGGTCTTCCCTGTTGCATTTTGCTTCTGGTTGGGGCGATTTTTGTACTTAAAAATATCTCTCGCAGACTACCAAAATAGTGTGAAAGACATTTTTTAGTCCGTCCTAACATACGCTAGCCTACCCTGAGCTTATTTCTAAAACACAAAAAATAATTTTGAAAAAAAATATGGCGATTGGTGAATTGGCAATAGATAAAAAGTCAACAAAAATCGCTGACACCTACCACCTCCTCACCCCTCCCAAAGTAAATAAGAGACCGTAAATAAGGGAAACTATTGAGCATTAGAATTCCATAACTTTCCTATAATCTAAAAAATTCAGCGTTGAAAGCGCTAAAAATTAGCCAAAATTTGGATTTCAGCATCTCCGACCCCTGTGCCCAAATGCATAATGATCCGATTTTTTAATCGAACTGATTTTCAGTCCAATTTTTTGAAAATATTGAAAAATCGTAAAATCGTGTCCTGGACTGTGCTGTAAATTTCGGCACCGGGCACCAGCCTTCAAATTTTCGGCGCCAGGCTTCGCACCGGTGCCATTTACAGCGCTTGTCCTGAATACAATGCCCAACTGAAAACCTCCGAAAACGCGAAAAATCAAAATTTCAAAATCGGATCGATTTTTTTATGCATTTGGGCACTGGTTTCCGAATACGAACCCCATAACTCATACCTAAAGGCGGCATTAGACACAGGCATATCATTGATGAAGAAAGATAGCACTCCTTTGTTGCAGTCCATCAAAACTCCAATCACACATCCAATGGCAGCTGCTGAAGCACCAGAAAAACATAGACCAGTGTTGCGTCGGCCATGGTGGGCGTCGTTGTGGAAAAACCACGAACGCTCCCTGTCCACATACATGGACCAGCCATGTATGTCTTTGCCTGAAACAATGGTGGTATATTTTTTTGAATAGAGAAATATCGAATACCTAGCATGATCTTGCGATTGACAGCCGGTTGAGCGACTCCTAACACTATGTCGGTGTTACCCTCGTAGTGCTCCACACTGATTTCCCAGTAGTGCACTCCTCTGGAGAAGGACACTCCAGCTAGAATGGTTCGATACTCCATGCTGGTGCCAGTGACTGTGCTGCACTCATTGCTCAACAAAAGATCATTGGAGGATGAAGGGCTGCCAAATTCTGGCGACAGTTGGAACCAGGCAACTGAAATAGAAAATATATATGAGGAAAAAAGCTAAAGAGTAATTTTGACAGTAGAGTAGAAGTCCTTAATGGTTGGTACCGAATTAATAGGAGCACTTGCCGTGATAGACTTTATTCTTCTGCCGTACCAAATGAACTGATGCAGGTGTCCCCAAAAACGATGGCACGTTCATTTAGTTCAGAACAGCAGCACCTGACCCCGTTTTGGGGCACGTGCTCCTGGGGCACTCATTAGGTACCAGCCACTAAGTCAGTTATAAAAGCGTATGTCTTGAGTGAGAACCGAAATCACGACAGCTACAAAGCCTGCTACAAATATTGTTTTTTTGTTTGCTGAAACGTACTAAAAATACCAAAAAAACCTACAAAATAACCCCCACAAAATAATAACTTTGTAGAAGTTAATGTAGAGCTCATTTTGACCCACTTTTTGTTACCAACTCGACTGTGGGACTAACAGGGAACCTCCTGAACTGTAAATTATTTAGGCAAGATGGGCCATGGCTTTTTAGGAGCAATTCTAGAATGGGTGACCTACTCCAGTTAGTTTGTTTTAGCAGACCAAACCAAACTAACAACCCTAGTTTAGAGCTCTGGATCGCATGACCAGTTTATAGAGGATATATATGCTTTTTTGAAAATTTGAAGCTCATAATACAGTAAAAATCCCACATTGAGCAGTCTGCAGACAAATGGGTTCGCTGTACTCACTCTCTCCAGCCGCATTGAATGCTTTGACTCGTGCATTATAGAGAGTGTCGAAGTGTAGGCCATCTATGGTGCACACATTCTCTGGGCCACAATAAACCTCCTGAATCGGTTGAGATTAGTTCAAATATTTTTAAACAAATTCAAAAAACCTTGAAAACGCCGTCATCTCTGCCCGAATCTATTTCGAGGGTGTATCCTTCTACAGCCAGTCCTCCTCCAGTTGGTCCAGGAGTGGGGTTACAATGCCAGACTACGACCACAGAGTTGTTTTCTGCCGAACATTCGCTCGGATTAAAGCTTGGGGCAGGAGGAGCTGGAAAATTTTGAAATAGTCAGCATAATAATGAAAATAACTTTACAACGACGACTAATACAACACACAGGACATTGGTGCGCACATACCACTGTGCTTGAAGCGGATTTACAGAGTAGACAAGAAGGGCAAACTGTTGCCACAAAAAACTTTTTCTGCCACAATTTTTTGCCGTAAAACGACTTTTTACTACAAAGAAAATTGGCGCAGCGGCAAAAAAGGTTTTTGCGGCAACAAAAAAGTTGGCTCAGAAAAAAGCCTAATTTTTGACACATGTTTACCATTTTGTACTACAAAATTTGTAGATTTTTTTTTTACAGAAATCTAGGATTCTTTCAACGGTACCGGTCAATTTTCCACCGATCGATTTTCCGCGGACAATTTTCCGCCGCCATAATTCAATTTCTGTTTTCACATCGTCTGGGCATTCGTCGTAGTTTCCTATCCCGTAGGGTTTCCATGTGGTAGTATAGAGGTGTAGTACCGAAAAGTGGTACTCAAGTGGTGGTATTAAGGCAGTGACAACGTATCGCTACTCCAGCGGAAGTGCCTAAGTAGTGGTACTTGTAGTGGTTCTTAGATGGCAGTTTATAGTTAGTGGTATAAAAATTGTTATCGCCTGGTCATTCCCCAGTCAGTACTAGGGTTTAAACCAGCATATAACCTTTTTGGATAAATCTGTTTCGGGGAACCCGAACTATTTTTGGTCTTTTAGATCGAAAACCTATTTTATTAGGTTTTCAGTCTTTGGAACGGTGCAGTTAATCAGAAATTCGGTTTTGTTCAGAGTTTCAGTTACTCGCACCGTTTCAAACCCCTTCAAACCACTCAAACTACCCCGAACCACACTGAACACTTTAAATCTCCACTATGGATATGAGTTGACAAACCAGTTTACTGTTCCATCATCCAAGTCCACATGGACTGCCCAAAAATTTTTAGATCAGGAAAGTTCGAATAATGTGGTCCTTTCTTTCTTCCAGGTCCCTCTGCTGTTCTCTCTCTATGCTGAGCCTGTGCAAGTGTAAAAGACGAACTAAAAAGGCCGAAAATTCCTTAACCGTACTTCATACTACAGTCGAACCTGGATAACCCGACACCCCTTTTAGGTTCGATTGGTTCGTCTTGAGTCCAACACTTTTTTATTGTGCGACTTCATGAGCAAGGTTATAAGGTGATGGAAATTGCAAGAATGCTCAACACCTCCCAGTCAAATGTGTCTAAAGCAATCAAGCGATTTGAAGAAACGGGCAGCAATGAAGACAGGCCAAGAAGCGGGCGTCCAGTTACTGCAGCCACTGATGAGAACATCAATTGATCGCCGACCGAATTTGCTATTGCAACGACCATGAAGAAGGCCACCTCCACAGCCAGTCTGACTCAACCAGGAAATTGGCTTTGCTCGAAAGCAAGGTTCTCCCGTGGACTGAAGAGAATATGGACGGCGAATGGACTTTCCAACATAATGGAGCACCTTCGCATCGAGCTGTGGAGACTCAGAACTGGATTGAAGAGCACTTCCCGACTTCATCAAGGTTGACTCTCACTGGAGCGACAATGCTGCCATCAAGGGTGACTGGCCACCAAATTCACCCGATCTGACTGTGATGGACTACTTTGTCTGGCTATATTTGCAATAGAAGGCATGCTCCAAGCCCCACAAAACAATTGCTGCTCTGAAGGCTTCTCTGCTAAAAGAATGGGATGCAATTCCGCAGGAGATGATCAGAAAGCCATCGACGACTTTCCAAAACGCTTTTGTTTATGTATTGATGCAAATGGTGGTCATATTGTTGAGTGAAATAAAATTGTGATATGTCGTTTGAAAGAGGAGAATCAGGGCTTTCGAATGGTACTAAGTTTTTAAACATGCGATAATAAAAATGTTGAAAAATAGGGCTTTGAAAATCCATTCCGAACTTATTACGCACCCGTTAAAACACGATGTGCAAAATTATAATTCTTGCGATATTTAGAACCAGACTGTCCAAACTTGACAGTAGGTTGACCTTTTCCTGGGCTACTAAACTGCTAAACACAAAAGAAGTACTCATGCCTTTTAAATCGGTAATAAAAGCTGTAGAAAAATTTGACACTAGCGCCCACTTTTGAGTAATTGTTTCGAAATGAAGGTTATGTTAAAGACTTGCCATTTGATTGAACTTTGTGAAAATAGATTTTGATTCGCATGAATTATGGGTACCCCACCTATATCCTTTTTTTAAACGAGAAACCTGCTTTTTACAGGTTTTCAGGTTTTTACAGGTCATTAGCTGGGTCGTAATCCTTACAACCATTATTAAAACTATGCCCAAATAAAAAATACTTAATCACAACAAAATATGGGTGGGTCCCGATAGCCCGTAAGAACCCAGATTTTTAATGTGCTGAATCTAACCAAACACTTGTACAGCTACTTTTAAATAATATTGAAACGATACAGACAGAAGGAAACGTAAACAACCTTTATCAGACAAATTTGCTTGTCCAAGAATCAACCTTCTGTTTTGTGCTACATATTTTGTGTCATTTTGAGAATATTTACTTGGTAAAAGTTGGATAAAAGGCATTACCAACCTTTCAACTGGGCAAAGTCAAGTGTTCCAATAGCATATTGGAGGGGATTGGTGTCTAGTGTAAGCACAAACTCAGAATCTACTTCCGGTTTGGTCCTCATTTCACGGTGCCACAGGAATTCTTGATTAGTCACTCGGTTGGACAGTGCATTCCCTACCTGCAACAAGGGGATTTAATTTTTACTTTGAGACAGTTTTTTGGCTCAATTTTAAATTTTTGAATAATAACGCCTACAAGTCGGCAAATTCACAAAATATTTATGCTCGGAAAATTTTTTTCGTGGGCCAGAATGTCTTGCTGAATCTAATTGCGTTGAGATTTGGCCAAATAAATATCAGAGATCTGAGATATGACTAGTTCGAATATAAAACTTATTCTTTTACACCACCACTGGACAACTTTTGACTATATATTAGCTACTACAATTTATTTTTACTAGATCTTAACGGATTTTAATTCAGCAGGAAATTTTGGTATCAGAATTGATCATTTAAAAATAAATATTATATAGAACTTTGTAAAAATTTAGGACTTATTATTTAAAAATTCAAATTCCGTGGATTGACCATTGTCAAAAATTTTGGGATGGTGGAAAAAATTAGAGCTAAAATTTTAATCCGTTTTTATTTTTTTCCCTTGTCCTGGACCTGATACGATAACCTGCGATAAAACCCACGAATTTATTCGCGGGTTTTATTAATTTAATAATATCAATTGAGAAAAAAGTAGATACCTGTATGTAAGCCACGGGTCAGGCTCTTTGAGCACCTCGATGCAGAACTGGATCAAAGCAGTGGTCTTGTTGAGGTGACCTGCGCACCTTCCAATCTGCTCTTTGAGAGCATTCCGCTTGCGTTCCCTCTCTGCATCCACAAACTCAAGCAGTTTCTGGTGTCGAGACCGCAAACTCTCCAGCAAAGCATCCAGCTGGACACTCAGACTCTTCTGGAACTCGTTGCAATTCACCTGAAAGCGCTATGTGTTAGTGAGCAAACCAATTATTATATGGCAAGCTTACATTTGTCCTCTCCTGTAGTTGCTTGAGTCTACTAATCTCCTCGCTGGCCTGTCTAGCCTTTTCACTTAGCAGCTGCAGGGTTTGCGACAGTTCTGTCTGAAAATTATTATGGTTAGGCTTATAGCACAGGGTGTTTTTTTTAAATTAAAATTGTTTTAGTCTGTAATTTTTTTTCTGTTCAGACGCTTTTAAGAATTTTCATGCTTGTTAGAAAGCACTCGCCTTACGATTGAAGATCACTTTTTGGTTTTTCGAGAAAAAAATTTTCGCTGTGAAAAAAATTATTTTAAAGAATTCGATTATCTTAGACAACGGCACAACTATTCTGATAAAAATTTTGATTTTTTGTAAAAGGTAATCGAATTCTTTAAAATGATTTTTTCACAAGAATTTTTTTTTCTCAAAAAGCCAAAAAGTGAATCTTCAATCGTAAGGCAACGCTTTCAAACCAAATACATTCTTAAAAGTGTCTGGAACAGAAAACAATTAATTTAAAAAACACCATGTAGTTACGCCAAATTTTAGATTTTTTAATGGATGGTATACCAAATCAATCACTTTAAGGCAGGAAGGGGAATGAAAATTTGCAAACAAACAGTATATTTTCAAGAAAAAAAATACTTTTTGACCATTTTTGAAGGAAAAAAACTAGGGTTGGTTAATTCTACGTAGAAAGAAAAACCCCGTAGAATTCTACGTAGAATTCTATAGAATTCTGCAAAAATCGTAGAAATAATCATTCAAAAAATATATCCTGAATCAGAATTTTGCGCTGAACAAGATGGTATTTTCAGTTTTAACCTTTCGCTAGAGCCCTTTGAAACTTTAAATTTTTTTGTCTTGACCCGAAAGTACAAAACCTCTCATAACTTTATATTTAATTGAAATTTTTCAATCTTTGAATTTATCTTGTAGAGCAGAAGCAGGCCTATCTTTTGAGTAGATATTTGTCTGTGTGTGATAAATATTTACTGCCGCTAAACCCCAAAAACTATAATGTCAGCCTCTGATGAGGACACATCTTCAAATGGCTGTAACTTTTTTCAGAAAGGCTAAAAAATAAAATATTTTTTGTAGGGAAATTCACGAATGGTCGATGTGCTTAAAAACTGCTCTTTGGGTTTATGATTCGTTGTCAAATTTGAAATTCCTCTCGAGACAAAATTATTCAAATATTGATTTTTATAATTTTTATTAATTTTTATTATCATAATTTTATAATAGAAGAGCAACAAAATTCGAAAATTTGTTTTTCTTCTTTCTACGATTTCTATGTATGCAAAGAAAAACCGTAGAATTCTATAGAATTCTACGTAGAATTCTTCGTAGAATTCTACGTCACCCAACCCTAGAAAAAACGTCATTTTATCCAGTGCTTATTGCCATTTTGAAGCAAAAAAAGATTATGACGTAAAGCTTCAAAAATTAAAAGGTACAAATGTTTTTAAAGAGTACGATTCCCGTCTTTGCTTTGAAGTGTACCATTTTAAAAATTTGTTTAAATTTTTCTATAAGGGCAGTCCTGCCAGTTTGTGCTTGAAAAGCAGCAAACCACCGAAAGGCAGACTCCAATCAAGAATTTGTTTTAATTAAATGAATAGGGCCATTTGTTTTGTTGAATGTCCTTCCCATTTCAATCAGCCCTGCCTACTAAACTTGACTTCAAATAACTGCATCTTGAAAAATCGTAGCTTCATTTCGACCATTTAAATTTACTTTGTTGGTTATAGTGTAATGTTTTTGTGTCCAAACACATTTGCTACTGTGCTTATTATACAGCTGTGAAGGACTAGGTTGCTAGCCATTCATCTTCTTTATGGATTAATTGTTGTTGTGTTCAGGCACACACACATATATATCCAGGGATTATTAACATAAGAAAGATGGATGCCTGGCACACAACCATAACAACAACTCCAGACAGCAGGCGATCTGTGTGTCATAGATTATGCAACACATCTATAACAAAGCCTTCTATCCAAACTATCCTTGTAATCTCTTCACACCTTTACAAAGATAATTTCAGTAAAGCAAAAAGGGTATTCTTCCACTGGAAATAGAACTCACGACTTTTTTTAAATACTTTTTGTATATTTCGTATTTATGTATAATGCGGTAATTGAAAAAATTCGATTTTTTAAGTTTTTACGACTATGTGACCGAAAAGTTCCCGGACAAAGTTTAAAGCCAATTTTTTCAGTAAAATAAGAACATAAATGCATTTTTTGGTATCATCAGAAAGCCCTTGTTCTCCTCTCTTGAATATTGTATCGCTTGTCGTTTTTTGTCAATAAATTCCATGCTTTAGAATGTCCGATCTGAGAGCAGGCATTGTGCGACTTTGGGAACAAGGGAAGAAGCAAAGTGAGATCGCTCGTGATATGAATGTTCCAAAGCAAACAGTTTCGGAGTGGTTGATGTAGCTGGTCGCCCACTTCAAATTTTTTTCCTAATTATTCAACTCTTGTACGGATTTTCAACTTGGTTCCTAACAAAACAAGGTCTAGAATTTAATTTTGGGCATAGTTTTGTTAGAAACCAAGTTAAAAAATCTGTACAGAATTCAGTGATTAGAAAAAAATTTAAATTCCTGGGCACCACCTCTTATTGGCGTGGGCATGCCCTTTAAAAAATTCAACTAATTTGTATAAAATTCACTATTTATGTGAACCAAAAACTTTTAATAAGTAGCTTTACAACAAAAACTAATTAGTATCAAAAACTGGCTTATTTATGCCACTCATATGCCATGTCCAACCAGAGATTAGTGACCTGAAAACACCTGTTTCCATCTCTCTAGCCAATTTGTGTGTTGTTCACTAGTTAGTGCCTACTATTACTACTGCTGCTCCTCCGCCACTAAATCCATCAAAAGTTTTATTGTGGAATGGCCGGCGGTCATCCCTTTCTATTGTCTCAGACAACACATATAGCTCACTTCTTCAATTGCTGCGATTTATGATGGCGAAAAGCTTATTTTTGTAAACACAGCATTGGATCAAATAACAAAAGAATATTTTTGTAAGCGATAATGAATGGCGCTAAATTATCTTTTTTTTGTGGAAACACAGTCAAAGTTTTTGTTTATGTGTCACTTTTTATTTTAAACCAGAATTTATTTCTTGGATGAGACTAATAATAAATTATTCGAAAAAACTTTCGCCAAAAATTTTTAATGCCAAGAACTTTCCAAAGTGCACCGTGCAATCAATTGTCGAAGGTTTTTATCCAAATCAAAATGGACCAAGTTTTTCATTTTGTTGTTTTTTCCAAAAGCGCATTTTAAAACTGCCTCAATTTTCATTGAAAACTGTCAGCTGGACACAGCTGACAAGAAGATCGCCGGAAATTGGTCGTTCGCTTATGGCTAACCAAATGGTGGTCATTCACTGGTCTCACCACCCGCCCACCATATTGGCTGGCCAATTATGTAGCTGTAATTGCTTTGCCTGGTTTACAAGCATTGAAAGGCTAACACTTAATTGATTTTATTTTCGAAATGGAACAATGGAATGCTGGGAGTGTGGTGCGTGACTCTAGCCAACCCTCTAATGGTAGGTTAGGATGTGTGGAGAATCAATCAAGCCCTCAATTACCGCTGCCTAACACATTGGGCAAGGCTATAATAAAATGCATGGTTAGCCAGTGGCTTAGTCCGAAAACATGATGATGATAGGAAATGCTAATGTATACCCTTTTGGGGTGTGTACAGCTATTTACAAGTGAAATTTATTGCAGTTAGGAACTCGAAATATTTTTGATACATGGAGATCTCACTATTTTGTGTGAATACATTATGGCATCAGAATTTGAAGCGAAATAACAGATTTAATATCGCCGTTTTCAACATGGACAGAAAAACACATACAAAATTGCATTTTTTATGTGAAAATTGCTTTTTTGGGTGTAAAAAGTCGTTAAAGACGTAATGTTGTTTTTTAAATTGTTTTTTTGGATAGTAACGCTTTTGATATGACCAAAAACTAAAGTATCCAAATTTCGACAAAAGAAATACTGTGGATGTCTTCAACTTTATCCTGTTGGACAATAGACTTTTCTCAAATTCAGACCCTGAAAGACAATTTGAGGGCAAGCAGATGCCTCAAAAATTATACTAAAAAGTTATTTTTGATAACACTCACACTATGCAGGGTTGGATGTCAGGAATTGGTCGAATTTGAATGTTTTTTTTTCAAATCTAACACTAATGAGGTACCTATGAGGTCTCTCTATGATAGAAAAAATGAAAAATTAGAATTTTGTCGACAAGTGAACACGTTATACAGGGTGTCCCAAGAATTTCCCCCACTTTTGAAGGACCATAACTTTTTGTGGAGATCGTATTTTGCAATTCTGTTTGGCCATTCGTCTAAGAATTTCGTAACAATTTTTTTGGCATATCAGGTGAAAAAAGTTAAAATTTTCATTTTTGCCTTGGTCCCCCTGTTGTCCATCTACAACGACGACTGCGACGCTGCATAGAAGTGGAAGGCAAAGTGTCGAGCAATCGTATGCAAATGTTGGATAGTCTGATTTTTTAGTTTTGTCAATGTTATGTTATTACGGTTCAATAAAATGTTGTTACAACACTGAAAAAAACAAGAACGAATACAGAACAACATGCAAAATGGAATTTTTGAATATGGGTAATTTTCGGACAACAGGGGGGACCAAGGCAAAAATGAAAAATTTTGACTTTTTTCACCTGATATGCCAAAAAATTGTCACGAAATTCTAAGACGAATGGCGAAAACAGAATTGCAAATACGATCTCCACAAAAGTTATGGTCCTTCAAAGTGGGGAAATTCTTGGGACACCCTGTATAACGTGTTCACTTGTCGACAAAATTTAGAAAATTTTAATCAAAAACATTTCGTGTGGTAGAGGAGTCGTTGTTAACTGTGAGTTCCTTTAAAACTGTTCCGTTTACAATGTGTTTAACAAAAGTTTCAATTTTTTCCACAATTACACACGTTCTATATCCGAATGTAAACCCAGCATTCTAGGGTTTCATTTGTGATATCGCAAGAAAAACAAATACCATATCATTAGTGTTAAAATTCATATTTGTCCAGTTCCGGGCCATCCGACACTTGTTTTATGTGTTTGTGCAAGTCAGTAGGGCACTAAACTCAATTTTTTGCTTTTGCTTTCTTCATTGTTCTTTTTCGCATACTATTTTCAACCATTTCCCTTTCCGAAATTTGCATGGTCAATTGCTGTAAATGTGTCAGATGTCAGAGTTATTGGCCATTGCACAATCACAGTTAGTTTCCTTTCATCGCCATCCATAATCTTTCAGTGAGTGGTGCGCGGAAAGCTGTAATCCATGCATTTATGCCTGCATCACATACATCAATCAAATTCTGCTCTAATCGTCCAGCCATTCTAATTTGATGACAAGCCAGATCCGGCAATAGCAATATCCATGCCCACACAAAATGTTTTCTGGACAAAAGCGTGCGGATATATTTCTAATAAATATACTTTACTTTTTATTTCTGGCACTATCTTTTTCAAGTTGGAACAGGTCCAGTTTCTGGACAAACCCATAAATTGTTAATTAGACAAGTTGTCTTTTTTAAAAGCAACAAAAACATGCTTGGCTTTAAAGCCTGTGGGACTACAAAATTGAGTGTTCTCAGAGAAATTCGACAAAAAAATCGGCTTGATTCCCTTAGAGGTTGTATACTTTTTTATTTCAGATGTTTTTTGTGGCAAAGCACGTTTCACCCGAATTATAAAAATTTCAAAATATTTCAAGCTATACGTCTAAGCACTGTTTTTCGGTACGCAGGCGTATTCCGATTTTTACATTTGCGCCTTTTTGAATTTCAGTTTTTGGCTGTTTTAGACGTACGTTTTTTTATCAAAGTAGGCGAAGGGCCGAAAGTTTTTTGAAAAAAGAGGTTTATTATATTGAGCGTTACGGGTCTAAATAGCAAAATTACCGTGTTTTTCAAAAACGACCGGCAAAATCGAAATTTTTGCAATATTTCGGACAAGAATGACGAATCCAAATTGACAAAGACTCCAAATCTGGGGTAAAAGCGTCGGACCCTAGGCGGGACCCTAACTTTTTGGCAGTTCGTTATATCAAGCGTCAACTGTACGAAAAAGTAAAAAATTTAGATGAAAATAGTTCAAAATATTTCCCCACAAATGACTGTTATAAATTTCAAAGTCTGGTCGCTAAAGATTCAATAGTAAATAAAGTCCAATGGTATTTTTCGACCATAACTTTAAACAGTTATAAGTATTGCACAACTATAAGAGTACCTGTGGGCCCTTGTATAGCCACTATCTTTGGCTATTCCTTTCCATGTAAGTTACAAGTATTTCCAACTTATGGCCTTTTGAAGGGTTTATCCTGGTCATTAAAACGGAACTTAAAAAATTCTCACACATTTGTTTCTTCTACTATGTTTTTTTCAAAAACTAAAAAATTTTGCATCTAAATTTTGGATCTTAAAGCACACATTTGCGTTTAATCTAACCGCTCTCCTTCAAAGGCCAATTTATAAAAGTTTTGCGCGCCAAGTGCCAAGAAGATAAGTTTGATG
>JAMRYI010001403.1:0-26962 GCA_029231635.1 Ditylenchus weischeri
TGTGAGACCTTATTCTCTGTACTGTACAGCTGCGATCCTCAACAACTTAACCGTGCTAGAGAATAGAACTTTAGAAGCAATATCATGACACATCAATTCAAAACGCCTTAACTTGGCTGAGTTTCAAGCAAAAATAAAAGTTTGCAATCAGCATCGAATCGGTGATTCATAATTTGAGTACCAGCAAGTGTGGAATGATGATCGAACATTTTGACTGGTGTAGAATCTCCTATAAAAGTTGATGGGAATACATTAAAAATCATCAAGTTTTACCTGTAAGTGACCAATGGAAAGTGAAGTATCCTGACGATGGCAATGTCTTTGGAACTGATCCACTTCTAAAATGATGTTTTCTGTGTCCAAATGAGTTCTTACTTCTAAATTTTGATCCAAGTCAATATTTGCAAAGTTCTACCGACTAGAAAAATTGCCATCAAGTGTATCTGGAAAGAAAAAAAAACACGAAGGATCCAACATTTCAAAGCAAGAATCTTCTTGTTTGGATTCATCAAAGCTAATTCGGCCGTGATCGCATGTCTCCACGAGTCAGAAGGATTCGCAACATCAAGGATAACAAACTGGGCAGATTCGCCGACAGTTTCACGTACGACGATGTTCTTGTCGGATTCAACGCGTTTTGTCGGTAGTACGTTTTGGCCGAGCGCGTTTTATCCGCGAGCAAGATTTAGGAATACCCGAAACTAATACGAGTCTTCAAGACCTACCGTACAGTAGGTACGGTAGGGTAGGGTAGCTGGCTGGCTGGAAACCTTTCCGGACAGAAGAAACGCGGAAAGATATACAAGACATGGAAAGTAATGACCTCAAATTGATTTTGTTCTGGACCCTTTTACGGTATTTTTCTTTCTTGCGCTCGCGCTTGGTATCATGATGCCACTAGCATCTCTCGGCGTGTCAAACACGTCAAATGACCAAATCGGGCTTAAGTATCTCTGTTTCACTGAAGTGATTTTGAAATTTCCTGTCCCGACCCTTTCTTTCCGCGAAGGTCCAACCTTGGCCGGTACCGATCGAAAATTTTTCGGAAATTTGGAAAAATATTTATTTCCCGTCCCGGATTTTTAAAATGTGTCCCGGAACTGGCGCTAAAATTATGTTATCTAAAAACTCTATCTGTTGATGTTCTTGAACAAAGTGTTGATCTAGTACCCTTTTCTTGTACTTGTTATATGAGAATAAACGAGTGTATCAAATTCATTTCTCGACCGTGAAAACCCTTCCGTATCAACAACATTCCCTTCCGAGGAATTTCTCATTGTCATTTCATTAACTGGTATGTCAAATTCGAGCTTTTGCGTCCCCGTAAAATGACTGTCCGAATTTCACTGACATTTTGGTAGTAAAAGCTCTTACAAATGAGTTTATACAAATAGTTAGAAAAATTATCCATCATACACATAACAGCATGTTACTCGATTTGACTTGCTCCTTGTTATGTGATTTTGTAATTTGTAACTTATTTGTAAATTGTTTCTGAATAAACTTACAGGGTTTTTTTACGAAAATGCTTGCTAGTTTCTGACGGTCATTTTGGTCATTTCCTCAAAATCACTATCTATATTGAACAAATCAATGTAAAAATTTGCAAAACTTCCATTTTACTATCAAAATTTTCGGCACATCTTTCTTTACAACTGCTTGTTATTCTTCGGCCATTGTTTTATTTTGTCACAAAATCAAGCAAAACCAAAAGCGGATAATATCCAAGCAAAATTAATGAGGCGAAAAATCATACATCAATTTATGTTTCAGAGTATGATTGAACTGCAACCTCGAAAAATATAATTTACCAATTCAAAGTATTCGCAATATCAAATGTATCCCTCCTTTACAAGTTTAGTACCTGCTTTGTATTTAAAATTTTAGTGTTTGAATTTATTGCAATAAAAATGAATATGGTACAAGCAATAGAAAGTTTATAAGTAGTCACATTTTATGCTTTCGAAGAGTTATTGGCAGTGGAGTCCAGATAGGTAAATGGCCGTAGAAAAAAGGTTGCAAGAATAAAGCACTAGACAGAATAGGAAGGAGTGGAATACATTCACATGCCAACCATATCTGGCACACCATCACCAGAAGCAGTAGCACGGGTTAAAGAACTGTCTGGCGGACTAAGGCCTGAATGCACACTTATGGTTGCATTTCTATTGACACTGAAGGCTGGGTAGTAGAGTCCGTGCGGCATGTTCCTGCAAATAATCACTCAATTAAGACCTGATTTTGAAAGCTGAAACAGAAATAGGCTCTATCCTATAGTGAGGGAGTTTTTTCATCGGTCTTCCCTGTTGCATTTTTTGCTTCTGGTTGGGGCGATTTTTTTGTACTTAAAAATATCTCTCGCAGACTACCAAAATAGTGTGAAAGACATTTTTTAGTCCGTCCTAACATACGCTAGCCTACCCTGAGCTTATTTCTAAAACACAAAAAATAATTTTGAAAAAAAATATGGGGATTGGTGAATTGGCAATAGATAAAAAGTCAACAAAAATCGCTGACACCTACCACCTCCTCACCCCTCCCAAAGTAAATAAGAGACCGTAAATAAGGGAAACTATTGAGCATTAGAATTCCATAACTTTCCTATAATCTAAAAAATTCAGCGTTGAAAGCGCTAAAAATTAGCCAAAATTTGGATTTCAGCATCTCCGACCCCTGTGCCCAAATGCATAATGATCCGATTTTTTAATCGAACTGATTTTCAGTCCAATTTTTTTGAAAATATTGAAAAATCGTAAAATCGTGTCCTGAACTGTGCTGTGAATTTCGAAATTTCGGCACCGGGCACCAGCCTTCAAATTTTCGGCGCCAGGCTTCGCACCGGTGCCATTTACAGCGCTGGTCCTGAATACAATGCCCAACTGAAAACCTCCGAAAACGCGAAAAATCAAAATTTCAAAATCGGACCGATTTTTGGACACTGGTTTTGGAATACGAACCCCGTAACTCATACCTAAAGGCGGCATTGGACACAGGCATATCATTGATGAAGAAAGATAGCACTCCTTTGTTGCAGTCCATCAAAACTCCAATCACACATCCAATGGCAGCTGCTGAAGCACCAGAAAAACATAGACCAGTGTTGCGTCGGCCATGGTGGGCGTCGTTGTGGAAAAACCACGAACGCTCCCTGTCCACATACATGGACCAGCCATGTATGTCTTTGCCTGAAACAATGGTGGTATATTTTTTTGAATAGAGAAATATCGAATACCTAGCATGATCTTGCGATTGACAGCCGGTTGAGCGACTCCTAACACTATGTCGGTGTTACCCTCGTAGTGCTCCACACTGATTTCCCAGTAGTGCACTCCTCTGGAGAAGGACACTCCAGCTAGAATGGTTCGATACTCCATGCTTGTGCCAGTGACTGTGCTGCACTCATTGCTCAACAAAAGATCATTGGAGGATGAAGGGCTGCCAAATTCTGGCGACAGTTGGAACCAGGCAACTGAAATAGAAAATATGTATGAGGAAAAAAGCTAAAGAGTAATTTTGACAGTAGAGTAGAAGTCCTTAATGGTTGGTACCGAATTAATAGGAGCACTTGCCGCGATAGACTTTATTCTTCTGCCGTACCAAATGAACTGATGCAGGTGCCCCCAAAAACGATGGCACGTTCATTTAGTTCAGAACAGCAGCACCTGACCCCGTTTTGGGGCACTCATTCGGTACCAGCCCCTAAGTCAGTTATAAAAGCGTATGTCTAGAACCGAAATCACGACAGCTACAAAGCCTGCTACAAAGTTTGTTTTTTTGTTTGTTGAAACCTATAAAAAATACCAAAAAACCTACAAAATAATCCCCACAAAAAATAACTTTGTAGAAGTTAAGTTAATGTAGAGCTCATTTTGACCCACTTTTTGTTACCAACTCGACTGTGGGACTAACAGGGAACCTCCTGAACTGTAAATTATTTAGGCAAGATGGGCCATGGCTTTTTTAGGAGCAATTCTAGAATGGGTGACCTACTCCAGTTAGTTTGCACACCAAACCAAACTAACAACCCTAGTTTAGCATGACCAGTTTATAGAGGATATATATGTTTTTTTGAAAATTTGAAGCTCATAATACAGTAAAAATCCCACATTGAGCAGTCTGCAGACAAATGGGTTCGCTGTACTCACTCTCTCCAGCCGCATTGAATGCTTTGACTCGTGCATTATAGAGAGTGTCGAAGTGTAGGCCATCTATGGTGCACACATTCTCTGGGCCACAATAAACCTCCTGAATCGGTTGAGATTAGTTCAAATATTTTTTAACAAATCCAAAAAACCTTGAAAACGCCGTCATCTCTGCCCGAATCTATTTCGAGGGTGTATCCTTCTACAGCCAGTCCTCCTCCAGTTGGTCCAGGAGTGGGGTTACAATGCCAGACTACGACCACAGAGTTGTTTTCTGCCGAACATTCGCTCGGATTAAAGCTTGGGGCAGGAGGAGCTGGAAAATTTTGAAATAGTCAGCATAATAATGAAAATAACTTTACAACGACGACTAATACAACACACAGGACATTGGTGCGCACATACCACTGTGCTTGAAGCGGATTTACAGAGTAGACAAGAAGGGCAAACTGTTGCCACAAAAAAACTTTTTCTGCCACAATTTTTTTGCCGTAAAACGACTTTTTACTACAAAAGAAAATTGGCGCAGCGGCAAAAAAGGTTTTTGCGGCAACAAAAAAGTTGGCTCAGAAAAAAGCCTAATTTTTGACACATGTTTACCATTTTGTACTACGAAATTTGTAGATCTTTTTTTTTTCAGAAATCTAGGATTCTTTCAACGGTACCGGTCAATTTTCCGCCGCCATAATTCAATTTCTGTTTTCACATCGTCTGGGCATTTGTCGTAGTTTCCTATCCCGTAGGGTTTCCATGTGGTAGTATAGAGGTGTAGTACCGAAAAAGTGGTACTCAAGTGGTGGTATTAAGGCAGTGACAACGTATCGCTACTCCAGCGGAAGTGCCTAAGTAGTGGTACTTGTAGTGGTTCTTAGATGGCAGTTTATAGTTAGTGGTATAAAAATTGTTATCGCCTGGTCATTCCCCAGTCAGTACTAGGGTTTAAACCAGCATATAACCTTTTTGGATAAATCTGTTTCGGGGAACCCGAACTATTTTTGGTCTTTTAGATCGAAAACCTATTTTATTAGGTTTTCAGTCTTTGGAACGGTGCAGTTAATCAGAAATTCGGTTTTGTTCAGAGTTTCAGTTACTCGCACCGTTTCAAACCCCTTCAAACCACTCAAACTACCCCGAACCACACTGAACACTTTAAATCTCCCTTAACTATTTCACACCACTCTAGAACACTCTAACGACTCCAAAACACATGGATATTGAGTTGACAAACCAGTTTACTGTTCCATCATCCAAGTCCACATGGACTGCCCAAAAATTTTTAGATCAGGAAAGTTCGAATAATGTGGTCCTCTCTTTCTTCCAGGTCCCTCTGCTGTTCTCTCTCTATGCTGAGCCTGTGCAAGTGTAAAAGACGAACTAAAAAGGCCAAAAATTCCTTAACCGTACTTCATACTACAGTCGAACCTGGATAACCCGACACCCCTTTTAGGTTCGATTGGTTCGTCTTGAGTCCAACACTTTTTTATTGTGCGACTTCATGAGCAAGGTTATAAGGTGATGGAAATTGCAAGAATGCTCAACACCTCCCAGTCAAATGTGTCTAAAGCAATCAAGCGATTTGAAGAAACGGGCAGCAATGAAGACAGGCCAAGCGGGCGTCCAGTTACTGCAGCCACTGATGAGAACATCCAATTGATCGCCGACCGAATTTGCTATTGCAACGACCATGAAGAAGGCCACCTCCACAGCCAGTCTGACTCAACCAGGAAATTGGCTTTGCTCGAAAGCAAGGTTCTCCCGTGGACTGAAGAGAATATGGACGGCGAATGGACTTTCCAACATAATGGAGCACCTTCGCATCGAGCTGTGGAGACTCAGAACTGGATTGAAGAGCACTTCCCCGACTTCATCAAGGTTGACTCTCACTGGAGCGACAATGCTGCCATCAAGGGTGACTGGCCACCAAATTCACCCGATCTGACTGTGATGGACTACTTTGTCTGGCTATATTTGCAATAGAAGGCATGCTCCAAGCCCCACAAAACAATTGCTGCTCTGAAGGCTTCTCTGCTAAAAGAATGGGATGCAATTCCGCAGGAGATGATCAGAAAGCCATCGACGACTTTCCAAAACGCTTTTGTTTATGTATTGATGCAAATGGTGGTCATATTGTTGAGTGAAATAAAATTGTGATATGTCGTTTGAAAGAGGAGAATCAGGGCTTTCGAATGGTACTAAGTTTTTAAACATGCATAATAAAAATGTTGAAAAATAGGGCTTTGAAAATCCATTCCGAACTTATTACGCACCCGTTAAAACACGATGTGCAAAATTATAATTTGCGATATTTAGAACCAGACTGTCCAAACTTGACAGTAGGTTGACCTTTTTCCTGGGCTACTAAACTGCTGAACACAAAAGAAGTACTCATGCCTTTTAAATCGGTAATAAAAGCTGTAGAAAAATTTGACACTAGCGCCCACTTTTGAGTAATTGTTTCGAAATGAAGGTTATGTTAAAGACTTGCCATTTGATTGAACTTTGTGAAAATAGATTTTGATTCGCATGAATTATGGGTACCCCACCTATATCCTTTTTTTAAACGAGAAACCTGCTTTTTACAGGTTTTCAGGTGTTTACAGGTCATTAGCTGGGTCGTAATCCTTACAACCATTATTAAAACTATGCCCAAATAAAAAATACTTAATCACAACAAAATATGAGTGGGTCCCGATAGCCCGTAAGAACCCAGATTTTTAATGTGCTGAATCTAACCAAACACTTGTACAGCTACTTTTAAATAATATTGAAACGATACAGACAGAAGGAAACGTAAACAACCTTTATCAGACAAATTTGCTTGTCCAAGAATCAACCTTCTGTTTTGTGCTACATATTTTGTGTCATTTTTGAGAATATTTACTTGGTAAAAGTTGGATAAAAGGCATTACCAACCTTTCAACTGGGCAAAGTCAAGTGTTCCAATAGCATATTGGAGGGGATTGGTGTCTAGTGTAAGCACAAACTCAGAATCTACTTCCGGTTTGGTCCTCATTTCACGGTGCCACAGGAATTCTTGATTAGTCACTCGGTTGGACAGTGCATTCCCTACCTGCAACAAGGGGATTTAATTTTTACTTTGAGACAGTTTTTTGGCCCAATTTTAAATTTTTGAACAATAACGCCTACAAGTCGGCAAATTCACAAAATATTTATGCTCGGAAAATTTTTTTCGTGGGCCAGAATGTCTTGCCGAATCTAATTGCGTTGAGATTTGGCCAAATAAATATCAGAGATCTGAGATATGACTAGTTCGAATATAAAACTTATTCTTTTACACCACCACTGGACAACTTTTGACTATATATTAGCTACTACAATTTATTTTTACTAGATCTTAACGGATTTTAATTCAGGAAATTTTGGTATCAGAATTGATCATTTAAAAATAAATATTATATAGAACTTTGTAAAAATTTAGGACTTATTATTTAAAAATTCAAATTCCGTGGATTGACCATTGTCAAAAATTTTGGGATGGTGGAAAAAATTAGAGCTAAAATTTTAATCCGTTTTTATTTTTTTCCCTTGTCCTGGACCTGATACGATAACCTGCGATAAAACCCGCGAATTTAATAATATCAATTGAGAAAAAAGTAGATACCTGTATGTAAGCCACGGGGTCAGGCTCTTTGAGCACCTCGATGCAGAACTGGATCAAAGCAGTGGTCTTGTTGAGGTGACCTGCGCACCTTCCAATCTGCTCTTTGAGAGCATTCCGCTTGCGTTCCCTCTCTGCATCCACAAACTCAAGCAGTTTCTGGTGTCGAGACCGCAAACTCTCCAGCAAAGCATCCAGCTGGACACTCAGACTCTTCTGGAACTCGTTGCAATTCACCTGAAAGCGCTATGTGTTAGTGAGTAAACCAATTATTATATGGCAAGCTTACATTTGTCCTCTCCTGTAGTTGCTTGAGTCTACTAATCTCCTCGCTGGCCTGTCTAGCCTTTTCACTTAGCAGCTGCAGGGTTTGCGACAGTTCTGTCTGAAAATTATTATGGTTAGGCTTATAGCACAGGGTGTTTTTTTTAAATTAAAATTGTTTTAGTCTGTAATTTTTTTTCTGTTCAGACGCTTTAAGAATTTTCATGCTTGTTTCGCCTTACGATTGAAGATCACTTTTTGGTTTTTCGAGAAAATTTTCGTTGTGAAAAAAATTATTTTAAAGAATTCGATTATCTTAGACAACGGCACAACTATTCTGATAAAAATTTTGATTTTTTGTAAAAGGTAATCGAATTCTTTAAAATGATTTTTTCACAAGATTTTTTCTTAAAAAGCCAAAAGTGAATCTTCAATCGTAAGGCGAGCGCTTTCAAACAACCAAAACATTCTTAAAAGTGTCTGAACAGAAAGTTACAGACTAAAACAATATTAATTTAAAAAACACCATGTAGTTACGCCAAATTTAAGATTTTTTAATGGATGGTATACCAAATCAATCACTTTAAGGCAGGAAGGGGAATGAAAATTTGCAAACAAACAGTATATTTTTTAGAAAAAATTATTTTTTGACCATTTTTGAGGGGAAAAACTAGGGTTGGTTAATTCTACGTAGAAAGAAAAACTCCGTAGAAAAGATAGAAAGATAGAATACCCCCTAGAAAGATAGAATTCTACGTAGAATTCTATAGAATTCTACAAAAATCGTAGAAATAATCATTCAAACAATATATCCTGAATCAGAATTTTGCGCTGAACAAGACGGTATTTTCAGTTTTAAAAATGACCGACAAAAAAATTTCGCTAGAGCCCTTTGAAAATTTAAATTTTTTTGTCTTGACCCGAAAGTACAAAACCTCATAGCTTTATGTTTAATTGAAATTTTGTCAATCTTTCGAATTTATCTTGCAGAGCAGAAGCAGGCCTATCTTTTGAGTAGATATTTGTCTGTGTGTCATAAATATTTACTGCCGCTAAACCCCAAAAACTATAATGTCAGCCTCTGATGAGGACACATCTTCAAATGGCTGTAACTTTTTCACACTAGACAGGCTAAAAAAATAAAATATTTTTTGTAGAGAAATTCACGAAGATTTTAAATCTGCAAAAAAATAATAGTATTTATCCATGGAAATTTATGGCCTATGTAAGATAAATCACTTTTTAGATCTGCACTTTGCCTTTTAGGCAATGCAAACTATCAATTTTGTAATTTTGACACCGGATTCTTTTTCAGCATGGTCGATTTGCTTAAAAACTGCTGTTTGGATTTAGGATTCATTGTCAAATTTGAAATTCCTCTCGAGACAAAATTATTCAAATATTGATTTTTTGGTACTATAATAGAAGAGCATCAAAATTCGAAAATTTGTTTTTCTTTTTTCTATGATTTCTATGTATGCGTAGAAATAAGCATAGAAAAACCGTAGAATTCTATAGAATTCTACGTAGAATTCTTCGTAGAATTCTACGTCACCCAACCCTAGAAAAAACGTCATTTTATCCAGTGCTTATTGCCATTTTGAAGCAAAAAAAGATTATGACGTAAAGCTTCAAAAATAAAAAGGTACAAATGTTTTTAAAGAGTACGATTCCCGTCTTTGCTTTGAAGTGTACCATTTTAAAAATTTGTTTAAATTGTTCTATAAGGGCAGTCCTGCCAGTTTGTGCTTGAAAAGCAGCAAACCACCGAAAGGCAGACTCCAATCAAGAATTTGTTTTAATTAAATGAATAGGGCCATTTGTTTTGTTGAATGTCCTTCCCATTTCAATCAGCCCTGCCTACTAAACTTGACTTCAAATAACTGCATCTTGAAAAATCGTAGCTTCATTTCGACCATTTAAATTTACTTTGTTGGTTATAGTGTAATGTTTTTGTGTCCAAACACATTTGCTACTGTGCTTATTATACAGCTGTGAAGGACTAGGTTGCTAGCCATTCATCTTCTTTATGGATTAATTGTTGTTGTGTTCAGGCACACACACATATATATCCAGGGATTATTAACATAAGAAAGATGGATGCCTGGCACACAACCATAACAACAACTCCAGACAGCAGGCGATCTGTGTGTCATAGATTATGCAACACATCTATAACAAAGCCTTCTATCCAAACTATCCTTGTAATCTCTTCACACCTTTACAAAGATAATTTCAGTAAAGCAAAAAGGGTATTCTTCCACTGGAAATAGAACTCACGACTTTTTTTAAATACTTTTTGTATATTTCGTATTTATGTATAATGCGGTAATTGAAAAAATTCGATTTTTTAAGTTTTTACGACTATGTGACCGAAAAGTTCCCGGACAAAGTTTAAAGCCAATTTTTTCAGTAAAATAAGAACATAAATGCATTTTTTGGTATCATCAGAAAGCCCTTGTTCTCCTCTCTTGAATATTGTATCGCTTGTCGTTTTTTGTCAATAAATTCCATGCTTTAGAATGTCCGATCTGAGAGCAGGCATTGTGCGACTTTGGGAACAAGGGAAGAAGCAAAGTGAGATCGCTCGTGATATGAATGTTCCAAAGCAAACAGTTTCGGAGTGGTTGATGTAGCTGGTCGCCCACTTCAAATTTTTTTCCTAATTATTCAACTCTTGTACGGATTTTTCAACTTGGTTCCTAACAAAACAAGGTCTAGAATTTAATTTTGGGCATAGTTTTGTTAGAAACCAAGTTAAAAAATGTACAGAAGTTCAGTGATTAGAAAAAAAATTAAATTCCTTGGCACCACCTCTTATTGGCGTGGGCATGCCCTTTTAAAAAATTCAACTAATTTGTATAAAATTCACTATTTATGTGAACCAAAAACTTTTTAATAAGTAGCTTTACAACAAAAACTAATTAGTATCAAAAACTGGCTTATTTATGCCACTCATATGCCATGTCCAACCAGAGATTAGTGACCTGAAAACACCTGTTTCCATCTCTCTAGCCAATTTGTGTGTTGTTCACTAGTTAGTGCCTACTATTACTACTGCTGCTCCACTCCGCCACTAAATCCATCAAAAGTTTTATTGTGGAATGGCCGGCGGTCATCCCTTTCTATTGTCTCAGACAACACATATAGCTCACTTCTTCAATTGCTGCGATTTATGATGGCGAAAAGCTTATTTTTGTAAACACAGCATTGGATCAAATAACAAAAGAATATTTTTGTAAAAAGCGATAATGAATGGCGCTAAATTATCTTTTTTTTGTGGAAACACAGTCAAAGTTTTTTGTTTATGTGTCACTTTTTTATTTTTAAACCAGAATTTATTTCTTGGATGAGACTAATAATAAATTATTCGAAAAAACTTTCGCCAAAAATTTTTAATGCCAAGAACTTTCCAAAGTGCACCGTGCAATCAATTGTCGAAGGTTTTTATCCAAATCAAAATGGACCAAGTTTTTCATTTTGTTGTTTTTTCCAAAAGCGCATTTTAAAACTGCCTCAATTTTCATTGAAAACTGTCAGCTGGACACAGCTGACAAGAAGATCGCCGGAAATTGGTCGTTCGCTTATGGCTAACCAAATGGTGGTCATTCACTGGTCTCACCACCCGCCCACCATATTGGCTGGCCAATTATGTAGCTGTAATTGCTTTGCCTGGTTTACAAGCATTGAAAGGCTAACACTTAATTGATTTTATTTTCGAAATGGAACAATGGAATGCTGGGAGTGTGGTGCGTGACTCTAGCCAACCCCTCTAATGGTAGGTTAGGATGTGTGGAGGGAATCAATCAAGCCCTCAATTACCGCTGCCTAACACATTGGGCAAGGCTATAATAAAATGCATGGTTAGCCAGTGGCTTAGTCCGAAAACATGATGATGATAGGAAATGCTAATGTATACCCTTTTGGGGTGTGTACAGCTATTTACAAGTGAAATTTATTGCAGTTAGGAACTCGAAATATTTTTGATACATGGAGATCTCACTATTTTGTGTGAATACATTATGGCATCAGAATTTGAAGCGAAATAACAGATTTAATATCGCTGTTTTCAACATGGACAGAAAAACACATACAAAATTGCATTTTTTATGTGAAAATTGCTTTTTTGGGTGTAAAAAGTCGTTAAAGACGTAATGTTGTTTTTTAAATTGTTTTTTTTGGATAGTAACGCTTTTGATATGACCAAAAACTAAAGTATCCAAATTTCGACAAAAGAAATACTGTGGATGTCTTCAACTTTATCCTGTTGGACAATAGACTTTTCTCAAATTCAGACCCTGAAAGACAATTTGAGGGCAAGCGAATGCCTCAAAAAATTATACTAAAAAAGTTATTTTTGATAACACTCACACTATGCAGGGTTGGATGTCACGGAATTGGTCGAATTTGAATGTTTTTTTTTCAAATCTAACACTAATGAGGTACCTATGAGGTCTCTCTATGATAGAAAAAATGAAAAATTAGAATTTTGTCGACAAGTGAACACGTTATACAGGGTGTCCCAAGAATTTCCCCCACTTTTGAAGGACCATAACTTTTTGTGGAGATCGTATTTTGCAATTCTGTTTGGCCATTCGTCTAAGAATTTCGTAACAATTTTTTTGGCATATCAGGTGAAAAAAGTTAAAATTTTTCATTTTTGCCTTGGTCCCCCCTGTTGTCCATCTACAACGACGACTGCGACGCTGCATAGAAGTGGAAGGCAAAAGTGTCGAGCAATCGTATGCAAATGTTGGATAGTCTGATTTTTTAGTTTTGTCAATGTTATGTTATTACGGTTCAATAAAATGTTGTTACAACACTGAAAAAAACAAGAACGAATACAGAACAACATGCAAAATGGAATTTTTGAATATGGGTAATTTTCGGACAACAGGGGGGACCAAGGCAAAAATGAAAAATTTTGACTTTTTTCACCTGATATGCCAAAAAAATTGTCACGAAATTCTAAGACGAATGGCGAAAACAGAATTGCAAAATACGATCTCCACAAAAAGTTATGGTCCTTCAAAAGTGGGGGAAATTCTTGGGACACCCTGTATAACGTGTTCACTTGTCGACAAAATTTAGAAAATTTAATCAAAAACATTTCGTGTGGTAGAGGAGTCGTTGTTAACTGTGAGTTCCTTTAAAACTGTTCCGTTTACAATGTGTTTAACAAAAGTTTCAATTTTTTCCACAATTACACACGTTCTATATCCGAATGTAAACCCAGCATTCTAGGGTTTCATTTGTGATATCGCAAGAAAAACAAATACCATATCATTAGTGTTAAAATTCATATTTGTCCAGTTCCGGGCCATCCGACACTTGTTTTATGTGTTTGTGCAAGTCAGTAGGGCACTAAACTCAATTTTTTGCTTTTGCTTTCTTCATTGTTCTTTTTCGCATACTATTTTCAACCATTTCCCTTTCCGAAATTTGCATGGTCAATTGCTGTAAATGTGTCAGATGTCAGAGTTATTGGCCATTGCACAATCACAGTTAGTTTCCTTTCATCGCCATCCATAATCTTTCAGTGAGTGGTGCGCGGAAAGCTGTAATCCATGCATTTATGCCTGCATCACATACATCAATCAAATTCTGCTCTAATCGTCCAGCCATTCTAATTTGATGACAAGCCAGATCCGGCAATAGCAATATCCATGCCCACACAAAATGTTTTCTGGACAAAAGCGTGCGGATATATTTCTAATAAATATACTTTACTTTTTATTTCTGGCACTATCTTTTTCAAGTTGGAACAGGTCCAGTTTCTGGACAAACCCATAAATTGTTAATTAGACAAGTTGTCTTTTTTTTAAAAGCAACAAAAACATGCTTGGCTTTAAAGCCTGTGGGACTACAAAATTGAGTGTTCTCAGAGAAATTCGACAAAAAAATCGGCTTGATTCCCGCTTAGAGGTTGTATACTTTTTTATTTCAGATGTTTTTTGTGGCAAAGGCACGTTTCACCCGAATTATAAAAATTTCAAAATATTTCAAGCTATACGTCTAAGCACTGTTTTTTCGGTACGCAGGCGTATTCCGATTTTTTCACATTTGCGCCTTTTTGAATTTTAGTTTTTGGCTGTTTTAGACGTACGTTTTTTTTTATCAAAGTAGGCGAAGGGCCGAAAGTTTTTTTAAAAAAAGAGGTTTATTATATTGAGCGTTACGGGTCTAAATAGCAAAATTACCGTGTTTTTCAAAAACGACCGGCAAAATCGAAATCCTTGCAATATTTCGGACAAGAATGACGAGTCCAAATTGACAAAAGACTCCAAAATCTGGGGTAAAAAAGCGTCGGACCCTAGGCGAGACCCTAACTTTTTGGCAGTTCGTTATATCAAGCGTCAACTGTACGAAAAAGTAAAAAAGAATTTAGATGAAAATAGTTCAAAATATTTCCCCACAAATGACTGTTATAAATTTCAAAGTCTGGTCGCTAAAGATTCAATAGTAAATAAAGTCCAATGGTATTTTTTCGACCATAACTTTAAACAGTTATAAGTATTGCACAACTATAAGAGTACCTGTGGGCCCTTGTATAGCCACTATCTTTGGCTATTCCTTTCCATGTAAGTTACAGAAGTATTTCCAACTTATGGCCTTTTGAAGGGTTTATCCTGGTCATTAAAACGGAACTTAAAAAAATTCTCACACATTTGTTTCTTCTACTATGTTTTTTTCAAAAACTAAAAAATTTTGCATCTAAATTTTGGATCTTAAAGCACACATTTGCGTTTAATCCTAACCGCTCTCCTTCAAAGGCCAATTTATAAAAGTTTTTGCGCGCCAAGTGCCAAGAAGATAAGTTTGATGTCGCCTGACTTCCATCCATTAAACCACCAGAAGACCTTCTCCCCAAAGTCCCATCATTCAAGCAGTCATCCAGGCAGCTAGTTGACTTCCTGCCCCTCCATTAAAACACACACATCCATGGGAATGTGCCCTCCACCTCAAGTAAAACAACTAGTCCCTAAGGTCACAAGCACTGGTCAAAACCCCCACACATACACACATTTTTTTGGCTCAGCACTAAATCATTTCTTCTGGCCATCTGGTCAACCAAAAACAAAGCCAATTTCTATGGGGAGGGGGTCTTAGAAGTATGTGTGTTAAAGCCAGAAGTTGTCTTATTGGTCCAATTATTGAGGGTCTGCAAATATTAGATAAATTATTACAACATCTTTATTTGTTTAGGCTTATAATTGGTGGTAGAGCGATCCATCTTATTCACCAATTATTAAATTTAGTTTTGATCCAGCTGGATTTGGGGCAGTTTGGGCTTGATAATGATAATACAGGGTGCGGCAAATATTTTGAACTATTTGAAATGGCCATAACTTTTTTAATTTCCAATCATTCGTCAAGATATATTTTTTGTTAGAAAAATGAAACTCTAGGAATTTTTTGGCATGTCATTCGTTACTTTTTGGCTGAAACTTTTATTTTTGCTGGATTGTTAAAATTGTTAAAAGAAGACAATGAAAGGATGAACAGCATAATTTTCTTGGACGAAAGCCACGTCCGTCTCTTGGGCCACAAGAACTTTAGGTATTGGTCAGGTAAGAATCTGCATTGTTATCGAGAATGCATTCTCCGAGAGGTTTGGATGTGGACAAAGAAGAAAAACCAAGAATTGCCTTTTTCCATCACAGTCTGGGCTGCAATCGACAACTTGCCTTAGAAACTGCCTTGTTAAACATTTTCGTGTCATTGATCAAAGTGTTATAGGGCATGTTTGGTATCAAACTAATTCCTGAAGTCTCCTTTTTCTAATAAAAAAGCCCCCCGATCGAATGATTGGAAAATAAAATAGTTATGACCGTTTCAAATAGTTCAAAATATTTGTCGCACCCTGTATTTCATTTTGGGTTCAGCCTCCAAAGGTCACCTGCCTGGACAAAGATGTATATGTCACACAGGCCCCAGCTGGATATCTCTGACTTACAACCCACCAGACAACGGCCTTGAATGGAATGTTAAGTTGTACAATTGCGTTGGATGGGAGATGTGTTAATTATTTTTGGACAAGTAGTTTTAGGAGTTATAAAAAGTATCAAAAAGTGTCGAATCTTAAACTGTGAAGGGTTATAAAGACCCTTCCGGGACATTTTCTGCTTTTTCTGCAATCCGAACCCGGTAAATAAAAACAGAAATCGCCCGCTAAAATCCCATTGTTTACACACCCTTGTTTTATTACATCTTGGCAAAAAAAATTATATGCATTGCATCTGACTAAAACAAGTCAAAAACAGCTGTTCATATCCAAACATCCATTTAATTTCTCATTTCATCACCCCCTCAAAATAAATAAGGTTTTCAGCATATGAAATGCAATGTCCTTAAATAGGACATACAAATAAACAAACAGAAGCCAATTTTCCGGGCAGATGAACACTTTCACACCTTCCATAATTTGGGGGCATGCATCCATTATTGCTCACACACACATATTTAAATTGTCCATCCACCTTTTATATCCCCCTCTCCCAACAACAATCAACAAACCAGAGTGCCTGAACTCATCAACAACAACATGTCCATCCCCTCCCATCCCACAGTTAATTAGCCAACCAAATGCGGCAAATAGACAAGAGAGACAGCCCCCACCCCCAACCAAATTTAATCCTGCTGCTGCTACTAGAAGCCTAATAAAATCAAGTGAAGCATGCAAAAAATGATGAGCGGGCTGAAACAGACGGGAGTGCTAGTGATCAAAGGAGAAGAAGCCATGAGTACTACTACTACTACCTAATCCAATTTGTGGTGTGTTATCTGAAAGTACGAATCCAATTCGCTGGCTTGTAATTTTTGGTGAAAAAGAGCATAAAAAAGAGTGCATTGAGCAATATACTTTTTTAAGCTTTTTAAAACACTCAGGTTTTATTCCGCGTGTGGTCTTTCTTATTTTTGAGGAAGTCAACCATCCGGGGGTCTTTGAAAATTCCTGGACTTTTTCGTTCTGTCTTCCGGAATTTGGGTACAAACTTCGGAATATTTTTGGAACACTCTGCTCATTTGTTTTTCCTAACTCTTTTCCCAATTTTTTCTGTCCTTTTTTTACTCCATATTCCGTTTTTCTAAATTTTCAAGCTCATTTCGAATTTCATTTTCCGGAATTCTGAGGGCTAATTTCGAAACACCACTGTTTGGATTGATTGTCGTTGTGACTCGCCCATCTAACTCCTAGGGATCTATACGCTCATGAGCATGCCTGTCTAATAATTTTGATATTTTTCAAAATAATAGTTTTTTAACGTTTTTTTCTCTTCCGCTAATTTCTTAGCGAGCGATCAAATTATAACATAGAAATTAGAATTTTTAACTTGCAATAAATTGCTACTTGAAAGACAAAAGAAAATTTGAAAAAATCACAAAATTTTATATCATCTACTCTCTGTATATCGTTCAAAAAATTTTCATTTTGAATATTTACATTGCTGATCAAAAAGTTTACCTTCTGAGTTTTGACCGCAGAAGACAGACTTTGCACATCATGATTAGCATGCCTAGGCTCGCCTAAGCACTGACAACACACCGTTATCCTGCAGACCATGCAGTACATAGTAAGGGTTTCATCTGGATGGGAGTCACACAACCTCTCCTTGGGACTGAGTAAATCTTCTGCCTCTCCACTACTACAAACATTTCCAATGGCATCTGCACACATTGTTAATTTCCTGTAAATAAGTTCAAAAAAATCAAAATAAGTAGATACCCGAAGCAAGTGTTTATACCACCCATAAAAGCCAATAAAATTTTATGGCTGCTTTATTACCTGCCAAGTGTATTGGTGTTATTTGGTCTGTGTGGTTGGACGATGCAGCTGGTGGCTGGAAGTAGTTTGTGGTCTTTAAGAGGTCCTCTGGGCGGGTGGATAACTGGCTGACAGGCCACGCAATAGAAATAGCCACAGGTTTCACAGTAGAGCTCTGCCCTGCTTTGGGGTTGGTTACCTTCGCACCACTATAAAATTGGATGAAAATTGTTTTTAAATAATTCTCAATCACCCACCTGACAGTTAGGCGCCTCAAATCCAGCAGTAGCTGAGGTAGTGGCCATAGGTGTAGTGGCGACACTAGGTACCTGAAATGGCATGCCTCCGCCACCATTGGCCTTGAGTCTGGCTACCAATAACCTCCGCACAGCCATGTTTTCCTTAGCATTTCGTAACACGTTCTCATCCGAGAAAAATGACGGCTTCTGACAAGATTCACAAACCAACACATAACATCCGCCGCAATAGCCATAGGCAGAAGTAGAGGGGGAGGATAGGATGGAAGGGACAGCCCGATGTGGACCTAATCCTCCAACAGATGGAGTGTTTAGATGGAGGGCAGTAGAGGTAGTTGCGGAGGACGAAGGGTGAACAGATGAAGTCCCAGCCAAAGATATTCCCCCCAAGAAACTACTGGGACGAGAGCCTAAAATTTTTAATTTGTATATACCACTCGGATGAGTTCTTTATAGACATAGGACAGTTCGTGGTGGTTTTTTTATAAAAATTTTAGTATGTTTATAACACCAATTTTTTGCCAAAAAAGGTTATTCTGAAAGATCTTAGCACGTTGAATTATCTCAGGAAGCCAAATTACAGAGCAGATTTTTTGAATAGTTAATTGCTCAGATATGACCGTGAATTGAACAGTCATTTTTCAAAATGTAGGTAAACTGTAGGCGTCAGAAATTTTAGACCGGACTTTATTATAGCATATACGGTCTTGGTTTGCTAAACGCAAAACCCCTATGTTCCACTTTTTTTGTCTTTTCGACTCCGCCATATTATTTAATCTGACTTTGCTTTTCAATGTACAATATTATTTCTATTTTACAAAAAAAATTTTAAAAAATTCTGCTATTAATTTAATAGTCCTGATACTAATTAAAATTTCTGAGGGATTTTTGCGAAAGAAGGTTCTCTAATAAAAAATATGAGGAAAAAGGGCTTTCATTGAATAAAACCACTATGGACTGGTTTTTTTTCATTTTTATGCAGCTATAAATCAGTCAGTCTACTAAAAAACAAAAAGTTGGGTGTTTTGGCTACACTAGTTAGTACTCATGATTCTCGCGATCACGAAGATAATACCACTATTAAAACTAATTTTCTAACACCTCGAAAGTCCACAGAAGTAGGCATACTACCACTCAGAAAAATCTTGGCTGATATTTATCTTTTTTCTTACTCATTACTAAGCCAATAAGGCTAAAACAACAGTCTTTAATATCTATTATTTGCTTAACAAACTAAGAAAACCACACAGTTAACCTATTCATTGGGGTCATTAAAGCAAATAAAACCTCCTCACCTCTGCACCCATTGCTCGACGTGCCATTGCCACAGATAACGCCACTGTCGGTCTCACTGACCACTGATAGCTTATCGAAAGAAGACTCTTGGTCGAGATCGGAGATGCATAATGAGATTGTGTCTGAGGAAGCACCTAAAATGCAATTAAGGAGTCAACACCAACAGCCATTTGATTTCTGAGTTGTTTTGATCAGATTATTAAAAGCTAAAGTGACCTGAGCTAGAAGAGCAAGGAGGCGATAACGGGCTTGGATTAGCATATACATTTGGCAGCATGTTTCCGGCAAGAGCAGCATTGGCAGATGACGAAGAGGAAACTTTGACTTGAGCGGCAAGAGCACATTCTCGACAATAACTGTGAGCACAGTTTAGCAGAATAGGTTCTTGAAGAAATTGACGACAAGCTGGACACTTTAATTCTTCATCCATTTCATTAGAAATTTAGGTCTGAAGAAATGTCTAAAAATACGAATTAGATTTTGCAAAAAAGTTAAATACAATAAAAAATACTAGGGACAAAAAAGAAGAAGAAGCAGACAGCTAGCTGTAAATAAGACAACAAATATTGAATAAAAAGCGTCTGAATTATTTGGCGCCAAACCACAGAAAAAAGAATTCTGTTTATTTTACAAAAGCGACCTCTAGAAAAAAGTTTTTGAAAAGTCTCAGAAAAAACGATTTTTCACTGATTACTACCGTTTTTTAACAATGTTTAAATACTTTAAATAATCTATATTTTTTTCTGAATAGTATTTATCCTGTTCAAAGTATTTCAGGTTTTAGTGTCTTCCAAGCTAAGTTAGGATCTAGAAATAAGATTTGTCAGATAGAAATGATGTAACAAATACAAATAGAAACCATTTTGTGGATGTTTTGCGCCTAGGGTTTAATTTTAAACTTAAATTACTAAAAAACGACCATAAGCTCTTAGGAAATGACGGCAACAAACTGCTCGGTTCCTAACCAATTTGAGTGTTACCGATTCCTTTGGGATCATTTTAGGACTAGTTTTCAAGAAAAAAAGATCTTCGAAAGATGCTTGGCTTCTTCAATTTGCGACCGACTTTAATCAATATTCAATTTTTTTTACTCTGTAACCTTTCGTAAGTATTACTTAGGTTTGGTCATTTTTGGGAAGGTCTTTTGAGAGAATAGAAGTTGTACTGTTTGTGCCTTTTTTCAAGTTTATTTAAAAACCAGAACCAAATCTTCCAGAACCAATCCAATAAGAAAGTCATCCATCTTTTTTCTCGCAAAAATCAATGCTATACCTCCAATTAGCCAAAAGTAAAAACACTCTTTTCAAAAATGATTGAGCCGTTGGATGAAAACACAAAGTGTTTTGATCTCCTCCCCCACATTGCAAGGTGATATCAGGAATAGGGTTGTCAAGTCGAGGCATCGATTTCGAGTTTTGGACTCGAAAATTCGAAAATTTTCGAATTTCGAATCCTTTTTTCAAATCTCGAGGACTCGAAAAAAAATTCGAGTCGTACTTTCGAGTTTCGAAATCTCGATAAAAAATTTCGACTTCTTCTTTTCGAGTTTCGTGTCATGAAAAAATTCTGTTAGAGTCATTTTCCAATACTGTTTGTCAAATTTTGTTCTGCATCAAACGTTTTGCTCTTTCCAAAATTTTATTCTATTTAAGAAATAATGCCTAGTGAAGTGTGGAAATCATTCAAGAAGGTTGGTGACAAGGCTGTTTGCGTTTGCGGAGAAGAGCTTAAGTTGGGATAAAGCGCAACAACGTTTCATTTGTCAAAGCATCTGGATACAGCAAAGCACAAGGAAGCAATAGAGAACAAGGAATCCAATCGAAGCGCACCGAAGAAGGCCAAGATGGAATCGAACGCTACTATGTTTGACACAAACTACTCGAAGCAGCAAAGCGCGCAATTGACAAGTGACTTGACCGACTTTAATGTGGACAGCAACTTGCCTTTTTCCATCTCTGAGTCGCAACAGCTGTTATGACGAAACATAAGTGGGAATTTATCAAAGAGAGGACTGCCGTTCTTCTGTCGAGAAATGAAGTTCAACCACAAAATACCGTCCAAGCTGTACTAGTTCAGCAAATTCCATAGCGATCTCTGGGATGAAGATGACGAAGACTGTGTGTAAGCGATGTTAGAAGGAGTGAGCCTTATGACGGTTAGTATTTTTGCGTGATTTTTTGTCTGATGTTTGCTTTCATAATTTTTAGGATGAGATCAGCCGCTACCTGAACGAGAAGAAACTTCCGCGGCCGGATGTTTGTGGGCACGACGAAATGTATCAGTGGTGGGCAAAGAATGGGGTTCGCTTTCCAAATCTGGCAGCATTGGCTCGCAAATACTTGGCGATCTTTATCCAGTGTGGCGTCTGAGCGATGTTTCTCCAAGGCCAGCCTACTTTTCGCTAACTCTCTAAGGTCTCAATTGGGAAAGCAAGCTGCGGCTAACTTGCTAATGATCAAAACAAATCTTGCGGATGGGATCTTGAAGAAGGCTGCCGAAAAGAACGAACAAGAACCAGAAGAAATCGTAAATTTGTTGTTTGAAAAGGATGTTTGATTGTTTAATTGAATTTTTGTCAGATAAAAATTTCAAATTTATGTGCGTCAATTATTTCCCAGTTTCAAGTCGAATTGAGGCCTCGAAATTTTTTTCGAGTTTCGGTCGAATCGAGGCCTCGAAAATTTTCGAGTCCGCTCGAATCCTCGAATCGAGGCCTCGAAAATTTTGAGGCCTCGACAACCTTAATCAGGAACATCAGGGCTCTCAAATGTATAATTATTGAATGGAAAAAGTAGCAAGGAAAAAATCAAACAGCCCAAACACATGCTCTAGGCAACAAAACTACCTCTTAGCCAAAACAACTGTTCCAGTCAAAACTTTTCAGCTTTTTTATTGCCGCTCAACTTATAGATCTAGCCCCAGCTTCTTCTCCCCACTTTCTATCATTAGGGTGGACATATAAAAGCAGTGGTAGTTTTGCTTGTTGAAAGTACTTCAGCAACAGCAGGAAACAGGAGCACTGCAAATTCCTTTTTTTCTCTCAGGATGCATTGATCAAAGAAGTGATGGGGATAGAAGTATTAGTAAAAAGGCCAAACAGATCAAATGAACATATGAGTGTAGCCCCTCCTCCTGTCAACTTGACCAGCTAGACTAATCATATTTCTGGCTGGTCACCTTAGCTGCTTATGACGAAACAGGGAACTTTAGATTTTGAGCAGTTAGCGAATTTAAAATTTTGGAAAGTTACAGGATGATACAGAATTATGAGAGAATTTAAAAAAAATGAAAGGCAATCTTTTATCCGGTCTATTTCTGTTTTGGGTACTCTGTACCTTTGAAATCAGCATGTCATAATTGGTTTCGAAACACATGCGGTGAAAATTCACCAGTAAGTCAATAGTGAGATCACGGGAATGCCGACTCTATTTCAGAAAGGGGTTTCGCCTTGGTCACCCTTGTTGTTTTTTGCGACTTTTTATACTTAGGAATGGGCTGGCCTAAAATATGCTTCTCAAACTACTAAAAAAGTATTGAAAACATCTTCAAGTTCGTCCTAACATACGTTAACCAACCCTTGCCTAAGCCTAAAAATAACATAAAAAACGGAGGTAGGCGGAAATCCGGAGTTTCCGGATTTTCGTCACGAAATTATTATTTTTTGGAATAGACATTTTAACTTAATTTATTTGTTTCAAGCCTGTTTATTTCGCATTCCTAGATTCGTTTGCTTTGATCGCTTTTAGAAACAGCCTTGATAGCGTTTTATACAAAAGTTTCGCTACAAAAATAAATAAATTTCTCCAATTGACTCACACCGAAAATGGTTTTAACCGAAATATTTCTATTATTCTGTCAAAGTTTGCGAAATCGGTGAGAATAGAGCTTATATTAAACCGAAAATGGAAAGAGTAGCAAAATATTTGCTTATTATTTCTTTCAAAATGTCTAATTCTAGAAGAATGAATTTTATATTAAACTTGGTGACAGCGAAGTAATGGTTACCGTTACCGGACCACAGAGATCTGGTCAACAATTTGTTTTGATTAAATTTTGAAATAAACGGTTCAAATTGACCGGTTTTTTAGCCAACCCTGTTTGCGGTTTAATTTTTCAATAAAAATCTTAATAAATTTGCTTTGAGAGTGATAGATCTGATTAAAACCTCAATTTAGTGACTCTCTGTAGCAAGTAGTTTAATTTTGATTTAAATTTTAATTTATTATTAAGCGCTGCAATAACGTTTAGTATCTATGTTGTAGGGCAGATTGAAAGCTAGAAAACTCATTTTACAGATTAATTTTTAAATGTGAGAATATTGAGACATGGCTTTTTTAGAAATGTCCCTTTTGAAATAAATAAAAGGCTCAAAAAATCGGCATTGTGTTTTTTACTTTCCTCTATAACAACTGTAAGGAAATTTTTCACTCAAAAGGTAGCTAAGATGATAAGCTACAATTTAAGTGGTAATTTGCTAACTTTGCTTAGATGTCATGCAATAAAAGTAGGTTAAAAAAATCCATAAATAGTCAACACAGGGCGAAAAATCAATTAAAAATTTCGAGGTTTCAACCATCACAACCACTTTTGACCACATTTTGATATCAAAACCAACTATTTAATCCTTAAATATGGCCACTCCAACGCGAATGAACTTTGATTTTTGACAAATAATGAATTCGGGCAAAGTGATCGTTTAGACCAGTTCCCTAAGGGATCACTAAATCGAGATTCGACTGTGTCAATGCTGTTACAGTAATAAGTGCTGCACGGTTGTCTATGATAACATGTCTATGAGCACTCAAACACCACTGTACATCCAAGGGCTATAAAATACACAACAAATGAGCTCAAAACATTAAAATTCCGGATTTTCACCGCGGTTAAAATCCGGAAATTTTTCTGCATACCTCCAAAAAAAACAACAAGGGCGACTAAGTCAACCCCCTTTGTTGAATAGAGCCGGCAAAAGTTTCAGTTGCGTGGTCCCAAATTTTTTTAAAGTCTCGGTTCTGAAGTCCCGAAGAACTAAGTTAAAGTCGTTAAGAAAATATTCTCAAAAATAGCTTTTCGCAGTCATTTTGGTGTACAGTCGGAACTTGATATGGGTCTGACTTAATTGGCTAGAAAAGAAATAAGGCTCGGTGTAAGGCCACCTTTCGACCGGTTCCTAAGAATATTATTTCAAGAGTGAACTTTATTATGACTGCATTCAAGATTTGATATTAAGTGAGCATAACTCAGCAAGTTGAGACTACCCAGAAGTAAATTTGGTACCGAAAATTGGTATATTTCTAAAAGAGACCACAAAAGATTTAAAAAAGCATTGACAAAACGCGATGCATTTGGAGCAGATAGTACACTTGATCCTAAAAGTGCTAATGAAAGATAGAGATTTCAGACACAAAAATAAAAAAGTCAAATAAATACAATACTTTAAAAATTATACTGCCACATTTGTACAGCTAAAGCATATTGGACATCACCAAGCTTACCTCATCACTGACAATTGTGGTTGGTTTAGCAGCCAACCCAGTTATTATATCAGATAAAATAGAGGGGAATGTGCCTCATAAAACATAGCGCCATTTAGGGTAAGGGGCGATTTATCCACTACAGGATAGAGACACACAGAAAAGAAGAAGAAATAAATGAGCGGCAATGGGGGATTGGCACGCAGTAGAGAGGGGGACACACCCACCCCACTAGCAAGGAAAAGTGATATGTTGGGGTGGGGGGAAAGGCGGTCCCTAGGCCAGACACTCCTTTTTACTGGACTTAATCAAGTGGACCAGTTATGCACAAGGCTAAACAAACAAGTTAGGATGCCAAAAGAGGAGAACAAAATTAAAAAATTTTGAGTGGTAAAAGTTTTTGCACTGAAAGGAAAGTGAAAACTGGTCATAAAGTAAAAAATAAACCCGACAACGAAAAGTCAATCGCATCTCGTAGCCTTTTGAAGGCACCGCGACAATTCCGACCTATGAAGGGACATGCTCACCTGATCAAAAGTTGTCCCTGCCAATTCAAAAATTTTTCTAATCATTGAACTTCTGTATGGATTTTTCAATTTGGTTTCTAACAAAACAAGGCCTAGAATTTAATTTTAGATATAGTTTTGTCAGGAACCAAGCCGAAAAATCGGTACAGAAGTTCAATGATTAGGAAAAAATTTTGAATTGGCGGGGGACAAATTTTGAACAGGTGAGCATGTCCCTTTAAAGGGGGTGTGAAAGCTACTAAGAAGATAGTATTGACACGATTTGGGCAATTCAAATTTCGTATTTTTTTTCAAATCTCGTTTTTGGGCCATATATCGTTAAAAACCTAGTGTTGCGATGTAAGCAAAACTTACGCACAATACAAAGTAAGATTGGCAGTATCAATATCAAAATTTCTAAATTCTTTTTCAAAAATGCCATAGAAATTAAAATGTAATATAAAACTGATCATCATTTTTTTCCGATTGTTTTTTCTCTTCCACCTCCGTTTTTAGGACATGTTTTGAAGAAATTTAGAAATTACACAAACAAAATTTATTTTCCAACCACCATTATTAAATTTTAATCGAATTTGGACGCTACCATGATATCTCTAACTCTTAAGCCTCTTGCGTCCCCGAAGGGAGCGCAGTAGAGGGGGCGGGTTGGCGATACTTATGAAAAAAAATCAAACAAGATGCATCACAAAATTATAACAACAAATAATACTAATAATATTTATTCACAAAAAGTAATACACAAATTATACTGAATGTTTTTAGGAATGCATGAGGTTTTAAAAAAATTAACGTTGTTTAATAAAGTTGACTTTTTACAAAAAACCTTTAAATCTTTACATTTCTGAAATTATTCAGCGCAGTCTAATAGCTCATTAAAAGGCCAACACTCAGGGCTACAGGCTAGTGCAAAAAATCTTAAAAATTACAACAAAAATCGGAAGAAAAATGTAAAAATACAAATTTACCGCAGGAATTCACTATTTTACTGCCCGAATTCACTTACAGCCAAACTATTTTTAAATGAAATTTGGACCCTACCGGAGTATAGAGCCTCTAAATGCATTTTTGGTCAAAGAGTCTTGCTCGGAATTATGTCTAAGGTAAGTGAGTGCGCGCATCTGTAACTCTCAAGGGGGGCTTGGGGCTTGGAGTTGAGATGCGCACACCCACATACCTTAGACACAAATCACTCGAAAGTGATTCTGGATGCATAAAAAATGTATGCATACCGGAGTTTCTTTATGCGGTAGGCCCCAGTATTCAAAACTATGTTCAAATTCCATCTTTTTGGGGTCAAGGTACCCTCAACATCTGATTTACTAAGTTATAATAAACAGAAATCAATTAAAAATACCAAAATTCAAGATTTAAAAAAAATCGACTTTTTATAGAAAAAAATAGGCGAAAACATCTTTTTTATCGTGTTCAACGTGTAGGAAATGCTTAAAAATGGTTAAAATGGTGTTTTGAAAAAGTTCAAAAAAAATTTCATTTGGGGGGGTATACTCCGGTAGCGCCGAAATTTGTATCGAGAACAACGTATACTATTGAGCCGCGGTAATTTAAAATTGCAAAATTCAGGATCAAATCGTTAAAATGCCCCTTCGATGTGACTTA
>JAMRYI010000450.1:0-133698 GCA_029231635.1 Ditylenchus weischeri
GCACCTTCTTGGCATTGATTCCACCAACTTTTCCAATCGCTCTTTTGGAATTTCGAGCCACTTCTCTTGCACGGCATTGAACAACCCATCTTCTTTCTTGAATTTGCGACCACCGATTCTTCTTTCTGCTTCACACCACAAATTTTCGATCGGATTCAAGTCAGGAGATTGAGAAGGCCATTCGAGAACCACGATTCCATTGTCTGCTAGCCATTTGGTCACCGACTTTGCCTTGTGCTTTGGATCATTGTCGTGTTGGAAAATCTGAAAGTACTGTTAAACAAACTCATTTTTCAGAAGCATACCCAATCTTGCTGCATCGAAGTCCTCGCGTAAGGAAGCATTGTAGCCAATAAGTTCTCTGTACTGTATTTGATCCATTCTTCCATTAATTCGATGCAGAGGTCCGACCCATGCCAAGAAAAGCATCCCCATACCATGATGTTTCCACCGCCAAATTTGACTGTTCCCTTTGTGTACTTCGGATCGAATCTTTTATTTATCGGACGACGAACGTATCCTTTCCCATCGCTTGCAACCATGTTAAACTTGCTTTCATCCGACCACAGCACCTTCTTCCAATCATCCGCTGTCCAATCCAGGTGTTCCTTTGCAAATGCCAACCGAGACTTCCTATTCTTTTCTGAGATCCACGGTTTCTCTGCTGGACGACGTCCGAAAAGCCCTGCCTGAATATTATACAAATAAAGCAGAATAGCTGGAAATGTAAATACAAACCTCCACAAGACGACGCTGTACAGTTCGCACGCTGATATCGACCAAGCCAAGCTCTTCACGAATTTCTGGAGCAGTAAGAACTGGATTTTCCTTTGACTTTCGAGCGATTCTACGGTCTGTTCTAAATGTGTAGGAGATTAAAATGCACAAAATCATCAACAAATAAACCTATTGTCAGTTGATCTTGGTTTTCCACCAGTTTTGAACGCTACTGGATGCTTGACACGGTTGTAAATCTTCCAGACACCTTTCTTCGTCATTCCCACATGCTCGGCAATTTGATCGAATGTCCATTTTTCGTCGTTGTCACGTAATCGCACAATTAACTTCTCGAGCCTTTCATCACATCGTTGTGGAGCCATTTATAACTAAAACATACAAAATTACACTAATCAGAATGCACAACACAACAAAAGAGACTGTGTGTACTATCAATTGTCGGGCTAAAAAACGGATGTCGTCAAAACACGGACTAACTTGTCGATTGAATAGCTGCTGCTTGAAAAAAGCATTTATACAGTTTTGTAGAGCAGGAAAAGCGCTACAAGACTGCATATTTCGTTTTTGAAAAAGAATAAAAATTTTCCATGAAAAATCGCCAAATATAAAACAATTGTTTGTGTACTATCAATTGTCCGCAACTGTATATTGGCTAACCCATAAAGTTGTTAATTTATAGTCAAAGCTTTAAGGCAAAACGGTTATCCGACATTTGCGCGCCCAAAATACATTTTCATATCCGTACTTCAATCAAACTACCTATACAATACATAAAAAGTGGCAATTGGGCCACGTAATTAGTAAGTTAACCATGGGGTGAATAACTGGATTACGTGGATTAAAGGGTAGAAATGTCGAATTGAAGCATTAATCAAGTTGCTTCAAATTTTTACGTTAAAATTACATTTTTATTGCACTCATTTTTAAGATGACATCTGTTTCGAGCAAGTAGAAGTTTCTGGTCTTTTGCGATGGTTATGAAATGAGTCCCGATAGGCCAAATATTCGTCAAACGATTCAATATTGACGTTGCTTGAAAATCTTCTGTGGTGGAATGGCGAAATCAGCTTTTGGTACCATAAGCTATTTGCAGGCAACGAAACCGCACAGCTATCGACAGTGTTGAGGCAGCTCGAGACTTTCCGGAATCAAGCTAGTTGGAGACCAGTCAGAATGTATTCAAGACTTTGCAACTCTTTGGTTCTGTTATTTCCGGTATGGTGAGTTGTTGCCAGCTATCCGTTTGTCATGACTAGATTTTATAGAAAAAAAACTCCCAGGATTCTCTTCTGATCTCTTTTAAAGCTTCTCGCTATGAATTTATTCACGGCTTGGGTGAATTTTGGACAAATTTGCTTCTGTTGTCCAGAGCAAAAGACGTAAATGTCGTAAGGATCTTGTCTACTCGTGAGCTGACGTAATAATTTAAAAACTTTAAAGCGATTGTTTTAAACTTTCTATTCAAGTTTGCTTATTTTGAGTTATCTGGTCAGATCCTCAGGCGTCAATCCTGTTAAAGCATTGCGTCAAGTGCCGTGACCCAGCAAAATCCAGCATGAAGAAAAGATCAAGCCTCTTGTACTAGGATACTGCTCCGAAAATAGGCTTCAGTTTCTTCAGTCTATTCAGCATCACTTGTCAAGATTTCAGTTCCAAGAAATCTGGGCACAAAAAAGTAGGCAGCCACGATGAAGACGAAATTTTAAGTGATATTGAAAACTAGTTTTGTTTGTTAATTGTCATTAGCGTTATTCCGCTTATTATTTTCAAATAAAATATCTTCACCGAATATAATTCTTGTATGCAAAGCAGTTTTGAGTAAATAATCTGGAGCAATTGAGCATAGAAAAAATAAGTCCACACTTTTTCTAGCTGTCCGGCTGAAAAGGCACCTACAGGAAGGGTCTGTCCTGAGTTGAGTGGTAATTTGTATAATTAAAACGTGGCTGATCTTTTAAAAAAATGCTCATGGTTTTGGATGAGGTACTATATATAATAAAACACATTTGACTCGAAGTTGAATTCACAAACTGAACTTAACCATTTGTCCAGGTTATTCACCTGGAACAAGCTTTTATTGAAACGACAGAAAATACATGTATGATCTTTAGTGACGGTGGGTTATATAGGTGATTTGATTGAAGTCCGGACATAAAGATGTATTTTGGCGCGCAAATGTCGGATAACCGGACAAACCACTATGTTGGGTAACTCGTACAGTCAACTGTGTAGTTATCCAACATAGTTATTTGTCCTAAATCTTTAACTGAAGACTAACAACTATGTTGGATAACTTATACAGTTGTTAGTCCATAGTTAAAGCTTTTAGGACAAATAACTATGTATGCTAACTATACAGTTGTTAGTTCATAGTTAAAGCTTTTAGGACAAATAACTATGTATGCTAACTTATACAGTTGTTAGTTCATAGTTAAATCTTGCAGAGAGATAACTATGTAGGCTAGCTTATTACAGTTGTTGGCCCTATCCCTCAATAGGGGTGGTTGTTTTGCCTTGGTCCCCCTATTGTTTTTTTGGCTTAAGCTTTAGGCAAGGGTAGGCCAGCGTATGTTAAGACGAACTCAAACATCAGTCTAAAACAGGGCTCTTGTTCGTACTTTATTTAAAAATTTGTACTTTATTTGGGCATCTGTATTTTATTGTACTATTTTCAAATTGGAGCTAAAAGTGTAACAATTTGTTTTCTGAGCAGTTTTGCTTTTAAAACTTTCGCCTACGGCAAAGTTTTTCATTCAAACTTTTATTTGAAGTGTTTATTTTTACGTTTTTAACGTTGTTCTTTACTTCCGATTTTTTCCAACTTTTCCACAATACCTTAACAAGTGCATTGCACGTAGAGCTCCGTCTCTTGCATGTATGTCTCATCAACACCCTCGTCACCAAATTTTATTCATCGGTGAAACCCGATGGGGTTTTTATAAATTCAGTTTTTGTCAAAAATTTTCTCATTTTCAAATGAAAAATGTGCTCATTCTATTTGTTAATTAACACAACAATTCAATTTATTTTAGCACGAACGAAAATGGCTCAATTTCTAGGCACTCTTGAAAAACTTTCGCGGCGGCTTGTCCGTAACCCCGCAAAATTAATAGTGATAATGAAAATTGACTTCTTAAATTTTTGTTTTCGATTGTTATGATTTAATGTAGGGTCTGGTCGGTTAACCGAAAATCGGTTTTTGGCCAATAAACCGAAGCCAAAAACCAAGTTTGGAAGACCCCAAAAACGGCTGCAGCAAAATTTCGGTTTATTTACGTCAAAAATTAACCTAAAACCAGGTTATGGGCAGATAACTGACCGTAAAATAAAAAAAAACAAAAACCGGGTTTGACAAAAACTGGTTTTTAAAAACCTAGCGAGTCAAAAAAAAACCTACCTTAAAGTGTTTTACGAAAAAAAATTCTGCGACTTGAAAAATGTTCTTTATTTTAGTGCCAAAATCTTAATTTTTTTTTAATGTACTTTATCTCAAAAATTCTCAACAAGAGCCTTGGTCTAAAATATGTTAGAGTCCGTCCTAACATACGCTGGCCTACCCCTGCATAAAGCCTAACCCAAAAAATCACAAAAAACAAACCCCCTAATGACTGAATTAATGTTTAAAATAGCTTTCTGATTTCCCTGTGTAACTTAATAACCTTCTATAATAACCCTTTTCAGTCTCTCCTATCTAATATCTGTGTGTTTTCAGCGCCTCCAGCTTTGTATGAAAGTGTGAGGCGGAGTCTGATTGAGATGACTCAGAGCAATGAAGCTCCTTCCAGCAGCACACCGCCTCCAGCAATCAACGGCCAAGCCAGTCTAACAAATACTGGGGAATACTCTTCTGGTCAGTTGTGCTCAAAATCTAGACTCCAAGAGGCCGATTTTCAAATAGGCCAAAGTTTTGAACTATTACATTTCTTGTCCCATTCTTTTTTAATTTTGGAGAACAATTTTTGTATTTTAATGATGTGTACTACCTATTGTTTGTTGCCCTGTCTAATACTAACACCCCCCATTTAAGGCACCAGTCCCCGACCCTGTCTGCAACAACTCCAACTAACAAGGTCCAATGGGAGCACAGGCACCAGCTATGGCGAGAATGAGCCTTTACTACTGGTGGATGCGGATGTGGATGTGGACGAGGGCAGTAGGGGAGAGTCCACTTCGCCTAGCATTATGACCTCTAACAACAACTTCAGCAATAGTGCCTTTGCCTTAACTCCTGTCCATCATCCAACACAACAAAACAGTAATACTATTGCACTTATTTATAGTTTTAGACACTATATTTTGAATGCAGTTTGTGTGGATTTTACAATTTTAAGTGTCGTTTGAAGTTGAAAGTTGATTTTCGGAAAAAGACATCTTAGCCATAGTAGAAAATGAGTTAGAAGACAAATTTTGAAAACTCAAGCATTTCACACGTTAGATGTAAGGTATATAGAAAGAACTGCTCAGTGACGTGCAAAACATGTGAAATACTACCTCATATTTAATTTTTTGAGTTATTTGATCACTTTTTAAGAGCGTTTACAATATTGTAAAAAATTTTCAAACAGTTATTCTCAAAATAGCGTTTTTAAATTGGCGCCATAACTATTTTTACCGCTTTGAGCCGGTTGGCCAAAATTTGGCCAATTTAACTTTTCTGGAATTTTTCTGCCAATGTTACTTTCTTACCTGACTGTCTTATAAAAATGCAAAAATTTATTTAAAAAAGAGGCTTCTACGAGACACCGGCAAAAGAGGGTTAAAAGAAACAAAAACTGCTCAAGGTGAGAAAATCCAGAAGGTGAGCAAATTTTGCGGCACTTATTTAGTCCGGGGCGCATTTTATAATTTTTCATAAATCATATATAAAAATCTCCTAGGTAATTTTTATATCCTAAAACGATAAAAAAAGTTAATATAAATAAAATAAAAATTCAATTTTTTGAAAAAAACATTTTGACTAAAATCTGACTTTTTGCCTTGGGGGATCAAGGTAAATCAAGATTTCGGTCAAGTTTCAGTCAATTTTTTTCAAAAATCGAGTTTTTATGTTGGAAAGTGTCGCAAAACAATGCTTTATCGTTATTAGGATATGAAAATTACCTAGGAGATTTTTATGTATGATTTACGAAAAATTATGAAATGCGCCCCGGACTAAATAAGTTCCAAATTTGCTTTATGTATAAAGGCAAAACTTTTTAAACGTGATGTGACTTGAAATATTTAAAATAAAAACGTTTATTGGTCAAATTACCAGGTTTACTAGTAACAAACAAGTCTTTTTATAAAGCATAAAAATTTCAGATCCAAGTCGGGTCACATTCGCTTCTTCCTCGACAGATGAGCCTGACGGTCAGAGGTACAATCATCTGAGTCGGCGACTTGACACCATTGAAAAGTAAATAAAATTATTTAATACCGTATTTCCTCTAATTAACGCACCCCCTTGATTCAAAATCGTGTTTTGGCATTGTGTTTTTGACCCACTTTTGATCACTTCTCTCAGGCAAGTTACCAACCATTTTATAGCTCATCTCACTGGCTACAAAATGGGTGGTAACTCGAAGAAGTGATCAAAAGTGGTTCAAACGCAATGCCAAAACATTTTTGAATCAAGGGGGGTTAATTAGAGGAAATACAACTCACTAATCCAGCCATTTATTTGTAGTCATTTGGAGCGGATGCAGAACAAAATGAACGGTGACCTCGAAGAAATTATTCGGCTCCTTCGTGTCTCAGGCACTCTACCTAATAATAACACAGCTGCCAGCACTTCTGCTGCTCAAACACCAATGCAGTGGGTGGTCAATGTCCATCTACGCCGGGTAAGAAAAAATGTGCGTCTCCTCTATCCGCTTTTAATTCCATCAATTTCCTACTGTTACTATGCCGTTCTTTGCTTCATGTGTAAATGCAAAATTTTTAAGCTTGATGTGACTTCGAGGACCGTTGTTTTTGCGCGCAACGACATGTCCAAAATTCGAATTGGCGGGAGACAGTTCTCTTTCGTCTCGCGCTGTGCTCTTTGGGCTGTTTGAAACAACTTAAAAGAGTACAGTGCTATACGAAAGAAAGTGTCCCCCGCCAAATCAAATTTTGCACATGCCGCTGCGCGCAAATATTTAAAATCGCAATATTTAAATTTTAAAAATTATAATATTTTTTATTGGTCAAAAATTAACAGAGGCCATAAAAAACAATTTTAGAACGCCATAATTTTAGTTTTATTTCTTCAGGTCAATTTAATAGACATTTTACTGGTTTAAGAAATGGCCTTGAATTTCATCTATCTTTAACTACAGAAAAGGCAAAACACTAGAAAAATGTTAAAAGGGAGAGTACGCCTACTGTCCGTATATGGTCTCGCATAGAAATGTTTAAAATTCAAATTAAAACGCATTGGCGCTAGTGGAGAATCCTCGTCCAAAATTGCCTTGGTCCCCCTGTTGTTTTTCGTAAAAGAGCTTGGTCCCCCTGTTGTTTTTTCGTGAAAAGAGCTTGGTCCCCCTGTTGTTTTCGTGAAAAAGAGCTTGGTCCCCCTGTTGTTTTTTCGTGAAAAAGCTTGGTCCCCCTGTTGTTTTTCGTGAAAAAGAGCTTGGTCCCCCTGTTGTTTTTCGTGAAAAAGAGCTTGGTCCCCCTGTTGTTTTTTCGTGAAAAAGAGCTTGGTCCCCCTGTTGTTTTTTCGTGAAAAAGAGCTTGGTGACCCCTGTTGTTTTTCGTGAAAAGAGCTTGGTCCCCTGTTGTTTTTCGTGAAAAAGAGCTTGGTCCCCCTGTTGTTTTTCGTGAAAAGAGCTTGGTCCCCTGTTGTTTTTCGTGAAAAAGAGCTTGGTCCCCCTGTTGTTTTTCGTGAAAAAGAGCTTGGTCCCCCTGTTGTTTTTTCGTGAAAAAGAGCTTGGTCCCCCTGTTGTTTTTTCGTGAAAAAGAGCTTGGTCCCCCTGTTGTTTTTCTTATCAAAAAATGCCTTGGTTCAAAACAAATTTTTTACTTCAAAAACAACAGGGGGGACCAAGCTCTTTTTGACGAAAAAACAACAGGGGGACCAAGGCATATTTTGGACACGGATTCTCCACTAGAGCCAACGCATTTAAAGGTTGCTGGTTCGAATCCCTCTAGGTGCATATTCTATGTTTTTTTTCATATTCTATTTATGAGTTTAGTATCAAAATCATCCTTAGAAACCTGACAAGAATATCAGCGGTTGTTGAAGCTAAAAGCTAGACAAAGAATTTTAAACCTGCTTTTTGTCAAAAAAATCCGTTACCTACTTTTCTGAAGTGGTTTTGTAAAAGCACTGCCATCTAGATTTTCATGTAGTTCTGAGTCTAGAAATTTCTTAACCTCTTTGAAAGGTCAAAAAACGGATAGAGACAATACAAACCAAAGTAACCAACTGTGTTTCTACGATTTTGATTTGGAGTGAATAGCAATATTAAGACAGTTTCTCACAATAAAACACTCCTGGAAATTATTTGAACTATTTCATTTATTCATTCAACTAATTCAACACAATCACTTAAAAGTGTAAAAAACATAAGTGTGTACTCAAAGGGATTTGAACCTATACCAATATACCAAAAACTGACCAGCATATAATTTAAATTTTAAACATTTTCATGCGAGACCAGATACGGACAGCAGATTTACCTTCCCTTTAAAAAAATACAAAAAATTGATTTTGATGAGATACTCAATGAAGGCACAATAATTTAAAGACCTTTTTGTATTTTTGGAGAAGTCAATAAGAAATCTTTTTTCTTTTTTGTCTTTTTTCAATGTTGTTTAAGCAACTTTCACATAGGTCATTCCAATTTCCGCTATTTTTTTTTTTGGAAAAATAACAATTTAAAAAACGGGGTGGCTGGGTTTCTATGTTTCGGGTGTTTTCTTAGTTGGGGAAAACCGTAATTCTGCAAAATTACAAAAATAGTATTTAATATTAAAATCAATATGATAAATAAGTCTAAAATTTCGTTTGACCTTTTAATTTCAGTCAGACAGATACCTGTAAGTACAAGTGCTAAGCGACAGAGTGCTAGCGATTTTGCTGTCGCTTCAACTGCCCCACCGACAGGTACTAAAGTTTCCGTGCCTTCCAAAACCTCCAAAAATTTGCTCAGGGTAGGCTCAACAATAATTTAGTCGACTGTTAATTTGTTTCTAAATTCTACTATTTAGCTATCCAACTGTGAGGATGTTCCAGTCACAAGTTTGTCCACACCACCTCACAGGTCCATTCTGGAGCAACATTCTCCGGCGGCTTCTTCTACATCCCCTCTTTCTCCTACTGGTTCCACGCCTTCCTCCAGCTCCACACCATTCTCTATAAGTGGCACAGAAAATGTGTCGCAAAAACCCAACAACGTGCTACATTCCAGCCGGAACAGGGGATCTAGAGGTGATTCAGACACAGGTGCTATAGATTCTGCTGCCATACTTTGCTTGTTAGCCAGCCCTGATGATGCTGACACAATGCTTTAAATCTGCATACTTGGGTGAGAATCGAATTTGCTGCTATTCTAAGATACAGAAAAATCAAGAGCTAGTTGGGACAAGCAAAAGATGAGCACATACAGCTGGATTCAATCTTCATGCCAAACCTCCAGCCACTTTACCATAGAAAACATGCACTAATTAAAATTAAGTCAGTGTTTTTCAAAAAGAAACGATTGGCCCCCTGATTTTTGTATGTATTCGTTCATGGCAGTTGATTTCTAATATATAAGGTTTGGTTGCTGAATTTGAGTCGAACCTTCGGTAAAAAAGACAGCTGCGAAGTTTTTTTAACTTAAGCGTATTTTACTTCCTTTCTTTTTCAAACATCTTTTGCGAACTCTGACATTAACAAATTTAAAATAGTTCTTTATTTGCAATAATCTTACAAAGGTCAGAACTTTCATTTATAAAGTCTTGGCTATAATGAGGCGACGGCGACTGGAGATTGGCTGTAGCGACTTGGTGGCTACAATGAATCGCCAATCGCCACATCAATCGCTAGTCGTCGGTCGCCAGACGACACACTCGGCTACAATAAATCGCTAGTCGCCACACTCAGTCGCCAGTCGCTGGTCGCCGGTCGCCACACCCGGCTACAACAGGAGTCACTACAGCTAATCGCTGCAGCCAATCACCAGTCGCCACGGTTCAAAAATATTTGAAAATTGTGTAGCGATTTTGTTTTGAAACACATATTTTTGAAAATTTTGGCACTTTGTTGAACTTGGAAGTGTATGCTTGTTGGAAGTGTGTTCTCTCATTTTTTCGTTCTACTGTCGTGGATGTTGCTCCGTAGCTTTTATTTCTCATTTTCAAATTTTAGTTTCAGTTGCCGATGTCTGATAGGAATGAAGATATCTTTGCGTTGCCAAAGCAGGACGAAACAGTCATGGAAGATTCGAAACTTGATCCAGCTGTCGTGAAATTTATTAAGCAAGTCCAGAGCGAGAGAAGCCTCTACGACAAACACAAACTTTATCTGGACACCAGCAAGAAGGCACAAGTGTGGAAATCTATGGCAAAAAGACAGGTTTTGCCCGAACACACTTGGTTTGCATTTGACATTAATGATTTTATTTTCCTGAGGATCTGTGTTTAGGATGCATTGATGGGAAACATGTACAACCAACTTCGGATCGCTATTCTACAACTACAAAGGAACATTTTCAATTGTGCTGATGGCAGTGTGCGACTTTTGCTACCAAATCATTTACGGCGATATTGGCTGTTTCGGACATGAGAGTGACGGCGGAATTTTCGACAAGTATTTTTGAATTTATTTTCTGTGGCTGATTTGATTGAGTTATTTGTGGATCTGATTTCAACAAAGCCCCGAAAGAAGGAACTGCTGCCATGCCTAATTCTCAAGCGGTGTCTTCATTGTTCTTCGTCAAGAAGCAGCCTTTCAATTGACCAAAAATTTTATGAAACCATTGCCAGGTGCAGAAATAACTGAGGAGAAGCGAATCTATAATTACACGTTTTTACTCCCTCTTTTAAATCGTTATTTCTGTGTTATTGCTGCCTAAATTTCAGAATCTCCCGTGGCCGCCGAGTCATCGAAAACACGTTCGGAATCATGACTGCTATCTGGAGGGTCTTGCTGAAGTCCATCGAAACAAGCGACATCGTGACTGACTCAATCGTCAACGCTTGCTGTACACTTCACAGCTTCTTCATTGATGAGGGAGCTCTAAATGCCGGTGCTATGGCGGACGAACCAAATAAACAGTGGCAAACCGAAGTGCAGCTTCCGCTTCAATCTCTTCAGCCAGCCGAAATGAGAAGACGTGGAGCCAACAGAAGTCGGGTGGAGGCAGAAGAAGTCCGTCAAAATCTTGTGCGATATTTCAATGAAGAAGGTGCGGTGGAATGGCAAAGAAGAATGATCCAAGCTGTTATTAAAAATGTCTTGCTTTCGTTGTTATGTATGTTTACCAATTCAATAAAGATGCGATGTGAATTTGCTGTCTGATGAGGTGACTCACGTTGTAGCCTTGTGTGGCTGTGCGATTGGCTGTGGCGTCTGGCGATTAGCTTAGCGACTGGCGACTAATTGTAGACACCCATATGTCGCTACAGCCAATCGCCGGTCGCCAATCGCCAGTCGCCTCATTGTAGCCAAGCTTTAATAAAGCTTTTTTGACAAAGTACTACTTAGTCAATCATATTTATTCTATTAAATTTCAATCACTTGCTGATTTTTTTCAAAGTTTACAAAAGTGTTAAAATCCTTGGTATAGCGACATTAATATCAGAGTTTGCAAAAGAGAACAAAAATAATTGTAAAAAGTTATGCAAAAATGTGACGTTAACAGTTTGCGTTCCAACTTTTGAGCCTTTAAACTTTAATTTCCAAACTGAAAAAGCAAATATTTTATTGCAACAAAAAGCCAATGAAACAAATGTGTGTTCGAGGGACCTTCGAAAAAAATATGCCTCGGCCTCTCTGTTGTCTATTTTCGTGATTTTTCAGGTTTAGACTTTAGGCAAGAGTTGGCTAGCATATGTTATGACATCCATTATTGTTATTTTCCATTTTTTGATAAAAGTTCAGGCGTGGGATAGCCAACTCTACATTAGGACGGACTCAAACATGTTTGGCAAACTTTTTTATAGTTCGAAAAACACGTTTGAGTCCGTCCCAACATACGCTGGCCTACCCTAATCCTAAAGCTAAGTTAAAATAATTGTAAGCACGAAAATTTAAACTCAAAAGCACTCCGGGGGGGGACCTGAAATAGGCTTTATGGGGATTTTTGATAGGGATGATATCAATTAGCATAGGTTGATAAAGCTAAAAAGAGATTTTATCCTATTCAATTCCACCATTTAAGTATAATTTAATAATTTAGTGTATCAAATCGGTGTATCTAATCAGTTTTTGTATCAGCTCGGTGGTATACCCACCAAATTGGTAGTATATAGAGCCAAATAAATGAAGTAATTTTTTACTCCGCATTTTCTTTTTTCTTCATCATACTGTGATATATTATCCTTGATGCTCCTGTTAAAAAAATACCCATTGGAAAAGTATTTATGTGTTTTTATAAATGCAATGTAAAAAACATATATCGTTTTGTTGAATAAATTCCTACTTCCTCTTTACAATGCTCTAACTGCTAAATTGTGTTGTCGACGTATTTTGATGTATCTTTTTGTTAGGACAAATTTCTATTTCTTGTTATGTGAATGCAATAATTTTGGGTATCCTTTGTTTATCTACTTATTATACATCTAATTGTTTTACCCTTGGCAAATTTTATATAAAGAATTTATTTAAAAAATTGCAAGATTAATCAACGACTGCTAAAGTGTTAAGATAGAAACTACAAAAATCGTGTGTTTACTCGTAATTCTTTTTTATCGTCTTAACTTAAGTAATTTTTTTATTAGAGTTGGAATAAGCAAATTGATTCTAGCCAGTCTAGGGCACCTTTTTATAAAATGACATAAAAAGACGTGGTTTGAAAAAAAATCTTCCGGATAATTGACAATCAAGCACATTAGAAACAATCTTCTTTTCTCCAATCTTTTTAGGATAAATAGCTATATTAGCTAACTCATACAGTTGTTAATTTATAGTCAAAGCTTTAAGAACAAATAACTATGCATGCTAACTTATACAGTTGTTAGTCTATAATTGAAGCTTTCAGGTCAGATAACTATGTTGGATAACTCATACAGTTGTTAGTTTATAGTCAAATCTTTAAGAACAAATAACTATGCATGCTAACTTATACAGTTGTTAGTCTATAATTGAAGCTTTCAGGTAACTATGTTGGATAACTCATGCTGTTGTTCGTTCATAGTTAAAGCTTAGAAGACAAATAACTATGCATGCTAACTTATACAGTTGTTAGTCTATAATTGAAGCTTTCAGGTCAGATAACTATGTTGGATAACTCATGCTGTTGTTCGTTCATAGTTAAAGCTTAGAAGACAAATAACTATGCATGCTAACTTATACAGTTGTTAGTCTATAATTGAAGCTTTCAGGTCAGATAACTATGTTGGATAACTCATGCTGTTGTTCGTTCATAGTTAAAGCTTAGAAGACAAATAACTATGCATGCTAACTTATACAGTTGTTAGTCTATAATTGAAGCTTTCAGGTCAGATAACTATGTTGGATAACTCATGCTGTTGTTCGTTCATAGTTAAAGCTTAGAAGACAAATAACTATGCATGCTAACTTATACAGTTGTTAGTCTATAATTGAAGCTTTCAGGTCAGATAACTATGTTGGATAACTCATGCTGTTGTTCGTTCATAGTTAAAGCTTAGAAGACAAATAACTATGCATGCTAACTTATACAGTTGTTAGTCTATAATTGAAGCTTTCAGGTCAGATAACTATGTTGGATAACTCATACAGTTGTTAGTTTATAGTCAAAGCTTTAAGAACAAATAACTATGCATGCTAACTTATACAGTTGTTAGTCTATAATTGAAGCTTTCAGGTCAGATAACTATGTTGGATAACTCATGCTGTTGTTCAATACTTAGAGAATAACTATGCATGCTAACTTATACAGTTGTTAGTCTATAATTGAAGCTTTCAGGTCAGATAACTATGTTGGATAACTCATGCTGTTGTTCGTTCATAGTTAAAGCTTAGAAGACAAATAACTATGCATGCTAACTTATACAGTTGTTAGTCTATAATTGAAGCTTTCAGGTCAGATAACTATGTTGGATAACTCATACAGTTGTTAGTTTATAGTCAAAGCTTTAAGAACAAATAACTATGCATGCTAACTTATACAGTTGTTAGTCTATAATTGAAGCTTTCAGGTCAGATAACTATGTTGGATAACTCATACAGTTGTTAGTTTATAGTCTGAGACCAATTTGTCTTGAGACCAATTTTTTCGACTAAAATCCCTTATATCGCCTCCTCCCAAAACAGCCCAAAATTTCAGAAAAAAGCTGGGAGATTTCAGTTTTTAAGGCAAATTTGAAAAAGCCGGGAAAATAAATAAAAAGCGGGGAGATCAATTTGATCCTTAGAATAATTAACAGATAAAATTCTTGCTAAGTCAAGTGATTTTTATCTGAAAAATCTTTAATCTACATATAGTATTTTTGTCGGCGGATCACGCTTTTTTCGTGTCACGTTTTTTAACCCACTTCCCGATTGTATAATATTTTGTTATCATCATATCTAAGGGTAAATCGGGGTCGCTGAGAACGCTAATGCTATCAGAATTGACATGTGATGCTTAAAATTTTGAGTTTTGACAGAAAAGTGGGAAAAACCAGGTATGCTCAAGGGGGTCTTCGAACCTGTGACCCCAAATTTTTTTTTCATTTTTAGTTTATTTTGGCGCCTGTTAAGGCGCCTGTTCGGCTTGTAACTCAGTAATTTTCATTACATTCATGGCCCTTCAGGACAATATCTCCTTTTTGTCAGACAATGTTCTTCGCATTTCTAGTACCCCACCAACAGGAGGCGGTGTGCGTTGTGTAGTGTATCGAGATACAGCGATGCGAAAAACTGGTACATCAAACACAAATATACAAGCCAGTGGCCGAGTATTTTCCAATGGAGGAAATTCGGGTAGTCCACTATTACTTACTCTTGCTTACACAGTTGGCAGCAACTTTTTCGAAAATGCTTTCGTGACATCACTGTACAAAGGGTTACTATAGAAAATACAAATGCCAGTAGGGGTAATCCTGCAATATCTGTAGATGGTGTTAGTAGCAACAATGTATCTGGTAGTTATCATACAAATGTGGTAAGATTTCATTTAAAACTAGTAGCAAAAATAGTAAAAAGCACAGATACAAACGCAGATAAGATACAATAAAGTTTTTGGTTAGTGATTCGAAAAATAATTACTAATTCTTAACCCATTTTTTTAAACTTTTTTAGACTTTTTACATTTTTAGACTTTCATATCAATTAATATAACCAGCGTACCTCCATCCAAAATTAATCACCTTAAAGAGAGCATTTTTGAAGACAATATTGTTACTAAGTGGGGTAATGCTGCTAGTTTAACTCTACTAGTTTAAACTTCACAAATGTAAACCCGCGACCAGTTGGATTTTGATAAGAATGCTGTCAATAATATTAATGTTATACTTTTACATTACCGATTTTAATTTTGCATTATTAAAATCTTTTGTTCAAAACATGCAGACTAACTTATTTTTAATAGTCTTGTACTCAAAAATAAAATTATGAGAATTTTTAAAACGCTTTAAACGTTAGCGTTTAATTGAAACGTGAAACGTTTAACTAAACACGTTTGACTAACACTTGTCCAGCAAACAAAAATTTGGGAATTGAGAATTAATGAGAGTATGTACTGAGCTTTTTATCAGTCGTAAATATTTAAAACCTTTTTTGTAAAAAAATTAATGCACAAAAATTTGTATTTTTAGCAATTTTTTTAACTAATGACTGTGTATTTTAGTTAGCATAGTTGTTTGTTCCATAAGCATTAACTATAAACAAACAACTATATGAGCTAGCCAACACAGTTATTGATCTCCTAAGACAGGGCTCGGATCTGGGCACTTGTTTACTTGGGGGCGCCCCTTTTTTGGTCAACTGTGAACAGTGTTCAGATGTCTCCTGAGTAATTTTTATACGCTAAAAACGATAAAAAAGTTCTTTCCAAACAATTTCCGTACTAAAAAGACATGTTTTGAAAAAAAATTGGTTATCAAAGGTTGACCAACTGCCTTGGTCCCCCAAGGTAAAATATCTTATTTTAAGGTATCCTACCATGTTTTCATCACTGGGGATGGGCAAAAAGAGTCTTTAATGCATGTATGATCAAGAGTCCTCGAAGGGGGCGCAGGGGGCTTGGTTGGTTAGAGATGCGCACACTCACTTACCTTTGACATGATTCCGAGCAAGACTCTTGATCATACATGCATTAAAGACTCTTTTGCCCAGCCCAGTGATGTGGTAGGAATTAAAATAAGATATTTTACCAGGGACAAGCAGTTGAACAACCTTAATAACAAATTTTTTCAACATGTCTTTAATGGAAATTGTTTAAAGAACATCGGTTTTAGCGTATAAAGCAGGACGTCTGAACACTATTCACAGTTGACCAAAAAAGGGGCCCCCGAGTAAACAAGTTCCCGGATCTGTCCTGCAACTTTTCCGTCAGCCCATTCAAAGCTTTCAGCCTAATAACTGGATATAGTGGCACCCCGATATAGTGGCACCAAGAGCCGGTCCCAAGCAATAAAATTACCCCCGATATAAGGGTGATGGTTCGTTTTGAGGAAAAATGTGAAATTTGCGCAAAAATTTTGAAAAGGAAATTTGAGCTTCAAAAGAAATTCACTTTTTGTGTTCATTTTTTCCTCTTGTATTTTTGCTCTTTTTGAAGCGCATCACAGTCCTCGTCGGCGCAAACATGACGGGCTCGGAGAAACTTCCACTTCTGGTCATCAGTCGGTCGAAGGACCCGCGATGCTACAAAAACGTCAAGATTCCGCTGGACTACACCGCCAATGCCAAAGCGTGGATGACCGGTTAGTTTTGAGTTGGTTTCTCAGTGGTTTTATCGCTTATTGAAGTGTGATTTTCGAAGAATGGCTGAAGAAATGGGACAAGAGGCTGAAGAACCGCAAAGTGCTTCTCTACGTGGACAACTGCTCGGCTCACCCGCAGAATCTCGAGTTGGACAGCATCACGCTCAAATTCTTTCCGCCAAACACGACAGCGATGAGTCAGGTTTGCGTTTTCATTTTGATTTTATCATTGAACACATCTTTTTTAGCCATGCGACCAGGGAATCATCCAGAACCTCAAGGTCCACTACAGACGATTCCAGCTCCGCGAAAGAATTAAGGTGATCGACGAGAAGAAGGACACCATCATCAACCTGCTGGACGCACTGCACAATCTTCGACGGTCCTGGGCGGAAGTAAAACCGGAAACGATCGCCAACTGCTTCAGGCACGCTAAGTTTGCCATCAACCGGGAGGTATGTTTGAATTGGTTTGCATTGTTAGCTTCAAGTGTTTAGGTGGAAGAAGTCGTGGCAGAAGAAGCTGAAGGACAGGACGACGGACTCGATGAGCTTCTCGATGTTTGGGCCGATCTGCAGCAGCGCGGAGGAACCAACAACGAAGCCGAGATGTGGGACTTCATGATGGTGGATGTTGATGTGATCACAGGTTGATTTTTTGATCCTTTGTTCCTTCTTTATTCACTCCATTGTAGACGGTGCTCTCACTATTAAAGAAATCGTGGCTGAAGTCTCAGCGGTGGAAGAGGATGGCAGCGATGTCGGCGACAGTGAGCCAGCAGAAGAGGAAGATGAAGAGCCAGTCATCACCCGTCAAGCTATATCCAAAAATAAGAAATCTATGGCCAAAAACGAGAATTCTATGTTTAATTTGTTTTAAGAATATTTTAATATTTTAAGAATTATTTCAAATCCACAAAATAAATAAATAAGCTTGGATCAGGCAACTTCTCATTTAACTTGTGTTTTAGAAAGACAGGAAATTGTCAACAGTGGTCAGGATAAAAAAAAATTTTTTGAATTTTTTTTGTGGCACACAAATGAGTTTGAACTTACTGCGTAAATTAATCTTAGCGTAAATTAATCGGTAAACAGTCATTTGATCGAGAAAAAATGTGTGAAAAAAATTTGACCTACAAGGCCTAACAGCATAGTTAAGACAAAAAGATTTTCTGAACTGCAAATATTGAATTTCTTCGTATTTCGGCAGTGATAAAAAGACCGGCTTTTGCGTATATTTTTTGATTTCTAAAATATTCATACTTTTGTATAAGGGTGTATTTTTATAAATTTCCAACTTTTTTTTTCAAAAGTGATGTGTGCTGCTAAAATAAGCAACAGTCTTTTATTTTTCTTTCCTAAATTCATAGTAAATTGCAAAAAACAGCAGCTATATTGAGTATTTGAAGGTGTTGTCACTAGTTTATTATTTTTATCCTAACCCATTTTTTCTGTGCAAAACACGCGATTTAACGTGATTTCTACTACTTGCATTAAAATTTTTAGCTAGTACATGCTGCCCAGTCTTTTGCAACCCTTTGTTTAAAACACAGCTAATTAAGGCTGGCAAAAAAGAGCAACAAGTGCTAAAACCTGACTGGCTGACAGCATGTTAAGCCTAAGCCTAACTAGAGGCAGAGAGCTTAGATGGATTTTTCGGCTAGCCAAGTTAGCGTGAAACAGAGAAGTGATGTCAGCTAGCTGTGGGGGTGGCGACTGGGCGGAGACTGGGACTGGGTTGAGCTGAAACTCGGTTTTTGACCTAATTGGTGCTGGTGTTATTAGTGCTCAATATTCGTGATGCTCAATCGTATATAAGTGGGCATTGGCATCAATTCTAGGCATTGTGCATGCCTTTGTTTTTGTTTTGGAGATGCTTGATGGCTTTTTTGGCAATAATTCCAAGCGTTTGAGAGATTGTATATTAAGACTGTGTATCTTTCTAGTAAAATTAAAATATATGTTCTGTTTTATTCTAGTAATTAATATATTAACACGGAAAAGACTGTTTGTACCAAACTCTGCGTTTTGCGCAGAATAATATTCTGAATACGATGGCTGAAAAAAAATTCGGAAAAGGAAGGATTCAAATGGGTATAACAACATTTAAAATTAGGTGATTTTCACCTATTCCCAACCTTATAGAATTTAAGCAAAATATTGGTGGTACTCGCTCAATTCAAGCACCACCTAGGTGTGTGATATTTCAAAATGCAGGGCGTGATCAGGGCTATCTATTGCGCGAAAACTTGTAGTAGAGTGATCACAATTTCACAGACAATTTTCAATTTTTTTATAAAAGCCATTTTTATGGCGCGCATACAATGGAGGTGTGAGGTATGAGGTGAAATAGTGACTAAATCTCCCGTTTTTTATTGAAAATGCCAAATCTGATATAGATGACCTACATCTAGTTTTGTTTTAGGTATAGGCAGTGTTTTCAATAATGACAGTGACATTGACACTGATATTGAAGTGTCAGTGTCACTGTCACTGTCAGTTCAAGTGAGCGCCTTTTTTGAATGACACTGACAGTGTGACTGTCAGTGTCACGTTAGTGTCACTGTCATACTGATATGAGTGTGACGGTGTCAACTTCATCTTTTTACTGTCACTTTTATGATACCATCGTTTTGGTTTAAATTTTTATTCGCGTAAACACCAACAAATCGAAGGACCAAAAAATGTGAACAACTAATCGTTTAGAAGGGCTCTGTTACACGAAATTGTTAACTTAGCGTTCAATAATGCGAATTGAGTCCTGTTTCTGATCCCTCTCGTTGACAATCCAGCTGATGAAAATATTCTTTCTATGGGCGCACTTGTAGCAGGCACACTCAGGACTTAATCTCTTATGTCAAAACCCAAAAAAAAATAAATTTTATCGCTTTTTAGTCTTTTTATCGCTTTTGACATCCATGGTGTAAAATCGTGAAAAAATTTGCAAAATGAGTATATAAGTCAGAACACATGTTTTTTTATAATTTTGTTACCGTTAGAGAACGCCCGTGACTCTGACATCTGATTCACGTTCAGCGAGGTCGATTTGCTTATGAGACTGCTCTTAAAATTCCAAAGTCACTGTCAAATTTCGAATTCTGCTCAAGACAATGAACGTTTGATTTTCAAATTTGAATGTTTATTGTCTTGAGCTAGAGTTGGGATATTCTCGCGAATATTGAAATGGCCGCGAATATTCGGAATATTCGCAAATATTCGCAAATATTGATACTACTTTGAAACTGGCAGTCAACTCTCCCAATACAGTCAACTCTCAGTCAAATCAGTCAACTTTTGATCAACAATACATTGTCTTACTACTTTTGCAAACTGTGCTACAGTCAACTCTCCCAATACAGTCAACTCTCAGTCAACCATCACAATACAGTCAACTTTTAGTCAACAATACATTGTCTTACTACTTTTGCAAACTGTGCTACAGTCAACTCCCCAATACAGTCAACTCTCAGTCAACAATACAGTCAACCATCACAATACAGTCAACACATACATTGTCTACTACTTTTGCAAACTGTGCTACAGTCAACTCCCAATACAGTCAACTCTCAGTCAACAATACAGTCAACCATCCCAATACAGTCAACTTTTAGTCAACAATACATTGTCTTACTACTTTTGCAAACTGTGCTACAGTCAACTCTCCCAATACAGTCATCTCAGTCAATACAGTCAACATCTGTCAACTTTTAGTCAACAATACATTGTCTACTACTTTTGCAAACTGTGCTACAGTCAACTTCCCAATACAGTCAACTCTCAGTTGATCAAATCACAGTCAACTAGTCATACATTGTCTTACTACTTTTGCAAACTGAAGTCATTCCCAATACAGTCAACTCTCAGTCAACAATACAGTCAACCATCCCATTACAGTCAACTTTTAGTCAACAATACATTGTCTTACTACTTTTGCAAACTGTGCTACAGTCAGCTCTCCCAATACAGTCAACTCTCAGTCAACAATACAGTCAACCATCACAATACAGTCAACTTTTAGTCAACAATACATTGTCTTACTACTTTTGCAAACTGTGCTACAGTCAACTCTCCCAATACAGTCAACTCTCAGTCAACAATACAGTCAACCATCACAATACAGTCAACTGTCAACAATACATTGTCACTACTTTTGCAAACTGTGCTACAGTCAGCTGTTTTCAGTCAATCAGTCATCGTCAACTGTCAACAATACATTGTCTTACTACGCAAACTGTGCTACAGTCAGCTCTCCCAATACAGTCAACTCTCAGTCATACAGTCATGTCAACTTTAGTCAACAATACATTGTCTTACTACTTGCAAACTGTGCTACAGTCTCTAATACAGTCAACTCTCAGTCACAGCAACCATAATACAGTCAACTTTTAGTCAACAATACATTGTCTTACTACTTTTGCAGTGCTACAGTCAGCTCTCCCAATACAGTCAACTCTCAGTCAGCAATCTAGTCAACTTTGTCAACAATACATTGCTTACTACTTTGCAAACTGTGCTACAGTCAACTCCCCACAGTCAACTCTCAGTCAACAATACAGTCAATCATGCAACTTTTTCAACAATACATTGTCTTACTACTTTTGCAAACTGTGCTACAGTCAGCTCTCCCAATACAGAACTCTCAGTCAACAATCATCTAGATCGTCAACAATAGTTGTTTGTTCGCACTGCACATTGCTAATATTCGCGATTTTGGGACAATATCTTGATTTGACAACTTTAATAAGCAGATAACACATGTACGAATGCGCTGTCAATTAAGAAGTTGCAAAAATAACCGTATTTCATATATTGCAAATTTTGTCACAACTTTATAATAAACTAGTGCTGCATTTAGTGTCAAAATAACCGTGAGATTATGTTTCTTTTTCTGTTTGAGCCTATTGCTAGATAACTTCTCAGCACAAAGTTATGGTCATTTCAATGTAAAAATTATAAATTTCTGAAAAGTGGCTTATAGAAGTAAAATTTAAAATTTGTCTGGGAAATTGTAATTACTCTGCTATAAATTTGTGCGCATTAGATAGCTCTGATTACGCCCTGCATTTCGAGATATTACACACTTAGGTGATGCTTTAATTGAGCGAGTACCACCAATATGTTGCTGAAATTCTATGTTTTTGGAATAAGGTGTCAATTAGCTATTTTCAGATGCTGTTTTACAATAAATTCCTCTTTTTCCGAAATTTTTTTCAGCCATCGTTTTCTGCATGAAATTATGCGCAAATCACATACTTTGATACACACATCTAGGTACACACAAACTTTACATTGTTGTAAAAATGTTAAACTTGTGTACAAAATACAATTGACTAAATTCTTTTCTTCTTTTCAATAATTAAGAAACTTTTGCTTGCTAGCAAGTGAAAACTTTTAACAATAAACTTGCAAAAAAGTGAGTATTTCGATTCCCTCTGAAACTTATTTTTTATACCGAAAGTATCCGACCGATATTGGACGCGCGGAAAGCCATGAAACAGGAAAGACCGAAGATGACCCGATCAAGAACTACAGCTATGAACTAGACGCCAATGGGAAGGAAGCTCTGCGTGTCGAATTTTAAATTGGGTTTGTGGCATTTTCGGAGCTTTTCTCGTTGCCGTTGACAGGATCCACGCAGCTCATGCTATGGACGAACCGACCTCTAGGGGGTTAGCTGGGTGTTGGCAGTTCCGCAGTTAAAAGACACAATCTGTAAAAATGGTCCACTTCTCGAAAAGAGTTGGCCATGTCGGAAAAATGAAATTTTTTCCTTTTTCCTATCTTGTAGCATGAACTCTGGGAGCTCAAAACAGTCGGACTCTTTTAAGGATGACTTTACAAGAGCCGAGAAATAACCGTTTGAAGCTGGTCAGTCATAAGGCGCCGCTTTTTTTTACTCCTCAACTTGAAATGTCTTTAGCTCCAATTTTTTGTCATTAACTCCAGACTCATAAAAGCTCATTTTACTCCTTAATGAATGCGCTTTCTAACGTTGCATTATAACGATGCATAATGGTTTTAAAAAATTGCTTACAATATTTGAAAAAAAATTGTCAAAAGTTTGAAAAGTTATCATTTTTTGAAAATCGTTAAGTTAAGAAAGAAACCCATTTCGACCCTCTTCTTCGGTCATTCTTCTTTGACCATTCTGAATTTTATTGCATTTTGTAGCGCTGTTCCTGCGCTGCAAGATAGGATCGAAAAAAATTAAAAATATATTGTGGAAACAGTGGTCAAACACGCACTTTTTAAAAGTAACTCGGAAAATGTCGAAAAAAGATTTGACTTAAAACTTTTTGTACTCAGAAAACCCTCGCTTCTGACACCGGATTCGTGCTCAGCGTAATCGATTTGCATGTGAAACCGCTCTAACATAAAAGAACTCGCCTTCAAATTTCAAATTCCGCTCGAGACAAAAAAACATTTTAAACAGTTCTATGAGTTCAATATAAGCACGTTCAAATGTTTTTTGTCTCTAGCGGAATTAGAAATTTGAAGACGAATTCTTTTTGTTAAAGCAGTTTCACACGCAAATCGACCATACTGAGCACGAATTCGCTGTCAGAATCAAAGGTGTCTTTAGTGCAAAAAAATTTTACGTGAAATCTTTTTTTTTTTTGACATTTTACGAGTTACTTTAAAAAAGTGCGTGTTTGACCACAGTTTCCACAACTTGTTTTTTATTTATTTTTAACCTTTCTTGTAGCGCAGGAACAGCGCTACAAATGCAATAAAATTTAGGATGACCGACGCGGAACTAGAGGGTCATGAAAAATGGGTTCTTTCTGAACTGAACGATTTTTCAAAATCACAACTTTTCTAACTTTAGCCTAATTTTCCAAATTTTTTAAACAATTTTGAAAAATCGTTATACACATTAAAAAATTTTTTTAATGAGGAGTAAAATGAGCTATTATGAGTGTGGGGTTGATCGTGAAAACTTGGAGCTGGAGGCATTTCATGTTGAAAAGTGAAAAAAAGGGGCACCTGATGACCGACGAACTTCAAACGGTCATTGCTCAGCTCCTATAGTAGAGTCCAGTTGTTTTGAGCTCGCCAGAATTCAGGCTACAAGAAAGGAGTAAAAGAAAAATTTTCTTTTTTCCGACATGGCCAGGCACTGGTCCATTCTTATAGATTGTGTCTTTTGAGTCCTTCCTTGACTAATTAGGCCAATTTTTATTAAAATTTCTATGGAGACACACATAATTGTACCTGTTTTTTGATGCCGCATGTTTTGTTGACTTTTTTGTTTGAGTTAGATGCTACAAATAGGAGTTCAATGTGCTTCCTACATTTTTATAACACAATTATTGTAGTGGGCAAGTGTAAATAGGTGAAAAATAGTGATTAAAAATATCTGTAAGTAAACATGCAAGCAATCTTTGTAAACCAATTTCCAACCTACTATGCCTATTTTTGACCCACTCATTTTCAACTCTGATATTTTTCTAACGTATGTGGGTAGTTTGTCTTGATGTCGCCCTTTTTTACTCGTTACTCGTCCAAAAATTTTTTTTCACTTATACATGAAATAAATGTGCCTTTTATAGAGACAGAAACGGGACGGGATCCCGTCATGATCCCGATCGCGCCCAAGCAGATTTTGAGCCAAAATCGCGTCCCGAAATCCCTCCCGATGATTTCCCAAAATCCCGATCCCGAAACTCGTTGAATCCCGATCGACAATTTTTATCCTTTCTATGGTTTTAAAACCACCAAAATTTTGTCTCTATTTTTTTCTGATGTATGATTATTACAGAATTTCTGCTGCATATTTCAATATATACGAATATATATGCACCACCTATTCTGAGAATTTTTTTTTATTCATAAAAATTAAAAATGCAATTTGACCGTAATTTGACCGTTTTTTTGAAGAATTGGTCGCCTTTTTCTGCTCAATGCTCAATATCTTGCCAAAAATATGAATTTTTCCTGTTTTTCTCTTTATTTTACAAAATCCGAAATGTGAACGGATCCCGAAAATTTTTAGCGAAAATCCCGTCCCGAAGGCCTCTTTCTGTCTCTAGCCTTTCACCTAGTCCGGGTTTTTTACCCCATTCGGCCTGGCCTGAAAAAAATTGACCTTTGCTAGACGGGCACATGCCTCAGTTGACTGCACTATAAATGAATTCGCAGTTTTAAGATTTGACGAAGCTACCGCCAAATAATCAAATCACCAAATATCACGTTAATGGCCCTGTTCATAGTCGGGGTCAACTTTTTCTTATATTCAAAAAATGTCGATATTTTTCTTAAAATTCTTTTATTTTGATATTTATGACGCTAGAGCAACTGTTTGAGCTCTACACAAAAATTTGTACGGTGTTTACGAATGATTCATAAATATTTGAGGTATAAAAGCGGTGGGTAAAAAAAGTTGAGGGGTCAACTTAGGGGATTTTCTAAAATTTTTTAGAGACAAGATTTTAAATTTCTGTTAATGCCATCTTGTAGAGCTCAAAAAGTTGAGTGGGGGTCTCAAATATAAGATTTGGCACTTTCTCCTCAAAAAATTGAAAAAAGTTGACCCCTAAAAAGTTGAGGGGCTCAACTCGACTATGATTACAGCCAATCAAACCTGAGCTATTTTTAAACATTTCAGCAGCTTTGATAAATCTCCGTCACATTCTTGTTGTTTTTGTTTTATTTAATACAAATGCGGAGTCTATCTAGGGTGGTGGGTGACGGAGTAGTAAATAAAAAAAACAAACACATTTCTACCCACCACCACTAAAATAAACGTCAGTGCTCGTCACCTCTTTTATTGAACAAATAAACCAACAGCAGGGCATACAGTGGCCAGTAGAACACAGGAGCATGTCCCACCACCCCTCTGCCCTCCTAAATCAGTGACGTGAAGCTGGTCAATACAACCTACACATCTCGGTCAAATAGGTGCTGAAGCAGAAAAGTAGTTTAAAAAACCGAAATAAGTGAGATTTTCGGCTAGTCTGTCACAAAGCAGTTCAGTGGGCGAAGGTATGCCGATATTGATAAGCTTTAAAACAATTAGACTTATCAATTTGCTACTATTAATTAGTCTCAGAACTAGGACAAAAATATCAATAGAGAAAAGTGTGGGCGATATGTGGGCGAGAAGGGTGGGTGATTGTAAGCTTGGCGATAATAAATTTATTTTTGCAGCGAATTTGTCATTTTGCTGTTAACTTTATTTTTTGCTTTAGATGACATTTTTGGTGCAGTGTAAACACCTTTTTAAATTATTTGAGACTTTTCTTGAAACATTTTTTTGTCTAAAAGAATAAAGCTGCTGCCGTAATGTTTGTAATAGAAGCCCGGAGACTTATATTTTTCAATCCCCAAAAAATATTGAAATTGTCAATAAAAAGTGGCCTTAACTGTGAAATCTTAGTCAAAAAATAGGGGGGCTCTTTTTAGACAAGGGGTTTCTATCAGAAACATTACGGTACAAGGGACCACAGGCGCCTATCGGCGCCTCTATAGTATTTCGAAATTTCAATGAGGGGCTATGACTTCATTCATAAAAATAGGTATATCCCCTATTAGAACTCATTTTTTTCGCCTGTTCTTTTTTTAAAACGAAAGCTGAGATTCTGGGGAACACGATGGTATTAGCGACAAAAGTGATTTCGCTATCTACGACCCGTTCTGGCCTTCGAAGTAAAAAAGCGTTAACCCACACATGCCAAATACTATATATAAGATTCAACAAATTGCTAAGCAAAAAAGGCTATTAATTTTTAAGAAATGATCAAAGGCCGAAAAAGAAGTTAAAAAAGTTACCCCTTCATTTATTTTTGTAGCCAATAAGATGAGCTACAAATTAACAGCTAATTTGCTTGATAGAAGTCTTCAAAGAGTGGGTCAAAACACAATTTTTATTTTATTTTTACATACATAAAATAAATATCTAAAATTTTCAGCTTTACCACTCGAAGGGTCAAACGGCCACCTACCTTAATTGTGGGTGCTTCTATGGTTTAGATCACACCTTCAATTTTTTGATTTTCGGTGCAAATTTGAATATATTCATTATTCACAAGCATACAATTCAACAATTTGTGACCACAAATAGAACATAACATCATTACCGGAAAATTTTCTTCTCCATACAAAATCAGAAACATAGCTTTGGAACACTGAACGATGCGTGAAGGTCTGATCTAAACCATAGAAGTACCGAATTGTGCGCTGAACATCTGTTCGGAAAGTCATGAGAAAAAAACCACGTGATTTTGCGGCACTATTGCTGTTTAGACCCCCCTCCCCAAAAGGTCAACTTTTTTGTGACTTTTTTCAAGTTTTTTTTTGCTTTAATATGTCTATATATCAAATAATCATTTATTATATCAGGTACAAATCAAGTACAAACATACTCTGACGCTATTTGAGACCACTTCTAAACAGCAATAGTGCCGCAAAACCACGTGATTTTTTTTCGAAATTTTTTACCTTGGTCCCCCAAGCTGATTAAAAATAAATAAAAAATCAGCTTGGGGGACCAAGGTAAAAATTTTTTCAATATTTTTTTACCAAAAATTTTTTTTTTGTCTACAATGTGCAAAAATTAAATTCTGAGTCTTTTGAACGAAAAAAAGTCACGTGGTTTTTCTCATGACTTTCCGAACAGATGTTCAGCGCACAATTCGGTACTTCTATGGTTTAGATCAGACCTTCACGCATCGTTCAGTGTTCCAAAGCTATGTTTCTGATTTTGTATGGAGAAGAAAATTTTCCGGTAATGATGTTATGTTCTATTTGTGGTCACAAATTGTTGAATTGTATGCTTGTGAATAATGAATATATTCAAATTTGCACCGAAAATCAAAAAATTGAAGGTGTGATCTAAACCATAGAAGCACCCACAATTCTGCGGCAAATTAAGGTAAGTGGCCGTTTGACCCTTCGAGAGATTTTCAAAGCTATGATCTTAAAGCTATGATAAAATCATGATTTGCCAAATTTCCTATGTTTTCGCAAAAAATAAAAAATAAATTTGCACAAATAATTGAAAAAAAGCAAAGATTTTATTTTGAATAAATCTATTCTTGTACACTAATACTTTGCTCAGACTATATTTCACACGTGAGCCGATCTATTTTTGTGTCTGAAATTATAATAGAAATAGTTAAACACGTATCTTATAATACAATTTAGTCCAGGTTTCATGCTTTTTGTTAAGTTTTTTCTTTTGCTTAATTAAAAATTATTCAAATTACAAACTCTAAACTTGTTTAGCATGTATTTCTCACAGTTGCCAGACACCTTTTGCAATTCCTGAAATCACAAAAAGATTGCGCTCTCCTGGTATTAGCAGCATATGAGTTGAAAGCTTAAAATAACTACTCTACTAGATTTTGACATTTTTGTAAATTTATGTGGCTTTTTCTTGGTCTAAAAGCACTGGCCTGCCTTTTTTTGACTGAAACTGTTATCTGAACTGATGTTTACAATTTTAAAACTGATTTGAACAGCAGTTTTTTTCAGTTAAGAGACTGCACTAACAAAAAATAATTTCAAAAAATTCGGATACAGTTAAACCTTGACTTGGTGGCCCTCATTCAAGTTCCTTTCCTAGCTGGGCCGACATTTTATCATGATTTATAAGGCTTTTAATCATTGTGTTAACGATGACGGTGTGGCCACAAATAACGCAATGATTCTGATTTAAAAAATTCGGCCCTAGTATAGAATACCCCCTTCCCAAACTTATGCATTCTAAAACTTAAGTAAAGACCACCCAAATATATGTTCCAGACCCCAGAAAAAGTGGGTAAAACACTTATTAGTCACAACTTCCATACGCTGGCCTACCCCTAAGCCTAAGGGCTAAGCCTAAACTTGTTGTTCCAAAGGGTAGTTACAACGATTTTTAGAAGGTCTGATTTTAGGGGGGAAGGGGGTATTCTATACTAGCGCCGAAAATTCTTTTCCAGAAACTGTTGATTTTTCCCTCTAAAGAAAGCATGCAATAGAGGACGTTAAATTGAGGTTTGCTTTTTTAGCTGAAAAAGTCATTGGTTTCTGAAAAACAATTTTCACAATCGGAATTTCTGCAACATTTGGGACCATGCTGTCTGAACAAAACTAACATGAAAGTTCAAAAATCAGGCTGAAAAAGTCTTAAATACAGCTACGTCGAATGGGTCTGTTAAATCGAGGGTTGACTGTAACAGGTATTGAAATTTACAATTTTTTCCAACCAAAATCCTTGTTTTTATACTATGGGAATACAGGGTGACACAAAATTACTGCACCGTTTTTGAAAAATTTGCGTAGGTAGCTCCTCGCCCCATCGATTTTCACAGGAAAATCGATGGCAGTAATTAAACTACCTGGGAGCGACCTCAAAGAAGTTCAAAAGATTTTTTCACAAATACAAACACAGCAACGTAAATGAAATGCGACTACAAATTTCAGTTCAAAAACTTTAAATAAAAGTTTTTCGACAAATGGTGCAGTAATTTTGTGTCACCGTGCAGTAACTTAGAAAAAGGGAAATACCGTATTTTCTCTATTAATTACCCCCGGCTAATTTTTTGAAACCCTCCTAGCAGGGGGGGGGTGATTATTAGAGATGGGGTAATCAATAGCAAAATACGGTAAATGCAATTTAAAAAACCTGGGCCGGCCCTTGCCTTGTGGTTTTTCGGCTTAGCACGGCTCGCAGAAGTCCACAGCTCCGCTCGGTGTCGGACCCATCTTTTGGACCAATTGGACCGACCCATGCCCATCCTCGTCACAGGTACAGACTTTTAAAGTCTGTGACTGCTATAAATGTAAATGTATATTTTTGGTCCAATTGAAGCTTTTGTTGAAGTCTGTATTAATGTTCATAAAATACCTTATTCAAAGTTCATTTCCAACTTTTTAGATGCAGTCTGGCCATTAACCAGTCAAGATGCAGTAAATTACATGCCTAGCATCGCTGCCATAACATACTATTAATTTCGGCTAAAATAGACTTAAATCTCGTCACTATTAGCATAGAGGCTAAAACTCATAATTTGGCTACTACCCACATTCTCGGTTCATGTCTTTTTTGACGGGTGTACTTAAGAAGAAGAAAATTTGGAATTTTAATATAAGCTAAAATGGAAACAGACCATTTTCTGCGACCTTTTTTTCATCATCCGTTTTTTAATTGTTGATTTGTTAAGCAATTTTTTCAAGCTCATTTTTCTATTTTGCAGACTAGTAAATGCTACCCTACTTTATGTAAAAATCATCAATTTTGTATTACCGCCTACCGGACACTTTTGAATGCTTGCATCGTACAAATACATATTTTTATTCTTTTTACAGTATAATTTTTATTAATTTCATTGTTTTAAAGTAGAGCTGAATTAACTTTTTTTTCGGCCAGTACACCGGGATTGAAAGTCGGGAAAGCCGAAAATTTTCGGCTAATAAAAAACCGAAAACAGGGTTTGGACTGGTTGATTGAACAAAAACGGCTAAAGTACACTATTGCGCACTGGTCCTAAATGGCCCTGAATCATGTTTTTTCAACATTTGCACCTAAAACGTGTAGAAAATGTTTTCATAGTGCGGTTGATTATTTTTGAGAAAAAATATTTTTTTACTAAAACTCGACTTTTTGCCTTGGGGAACCAAGGTGAACCACCCTAAAAGGGTATTTAGAGACCCCAGAAAGATGGAAGTTGATCATAGTTTTGTTATCTGAGGCCTACTGCTTAGAAACTCTGGTATGCATAATTTTTCATACATCCAAAGTCACTTTGGAGTGATTTGTGTCTCAGGTATGTAGGTATGGTTGAATATTCGATTCGATATTCGGTATTTGAGACTTTTGATTCTGGTTTTCGGAGGACTTTTCTATCGGATATTCAAACATGTATCAGACTCACACGATCTAATTCACATATCAGTCATAATCAAACAATAAACAAAGTAAATTTATTGAGCTTCATACCAAACAAATCACTCCATCAACATGTCTACCACTTCATACGGCTTCTCTTGATTGATTTTGGCTGCCTCGTTCAGAATGGAATCCGCTAGCTCCGTCTTGATCATTAGAAGATCCGCCGTCACATCTGTTGAGAGACGAGACCGGAGATGATTTGCAAAAAGGAGAGAAGCCTTGGAAAATATTTGATTCGATATTCGAAAATTCTCGAATAATTACGAATAATATTCGAAATCGAATATTCGATTCGACGACCCTATACATTGGTGTGCGCATCTCAACGCAAAGCCACACGTGCTTTTTTCCACAGACCGGTCACAAAAAAATCGATCAAATTCTACAATATTTAAAAGACTCAATAGTTTTTTTAATTTTTCTTTGTGTTATTTAAAAGCTAAAGTTACAATTTTACTACAACTTGGAAGCTTACTAAATTTCTAAAAATCGGACTTTCAGCTATAAATGTATTAAAGGGAGCGGACATTTCATTTGATGCATGGTGCAGTGGATAAACGTTAGTGCTTACTCACCCAAAATAGTTTGAAGGTTCGACCCCGCTTAGGTGCGTTCGAGTTATTTTGGCTTGTTTGACCAATTTTTTGGAAGTTATTTGACATTTTGACGTCGGTTTTGAGATCAGCGACCTGAATTACACATCTCCTATATAGTATTAGAGATGTTTTGTTTGTCTGTCTGTCTGCGGACAATTGATGTTTTGGGTTAGTTTGATATGTTTTTGTTTGGTTTTTTTGTCGATTTTTTTTTTAAATTGAAGCTTGGAATCTCAGGAGTAGAATGGCTGTTGTGGATTTTGGTTTTGAGATTTTTGGTTTCAATTTTGGGTTTTACTGAGCAAATTGTCGTTTTTTTCGTTCAAGAGTCAAAATCTCGGAGCTAAGTGGGTGAGACGGCCAAGGCGCGTAGTGCATGTTGTAGCCCTGAATGTCAGCTTTCATTAAAAAAAGATTGGCGAGAAATGACGAGTTTAGAATGGGGCGTGGCGAATAGTATGGAGGTGGTCATTTGGTGGGAATTTGATTTTGGTCTTTTTTGAATTTGAATGTTTTTGTCTCGAGAGAAACAAGTGTAAAATAGATATTTTATGTATAGTTTATAATATTTTAACCGAATTTGAATAAAGATTTGTCTTAATGAGGATTTAAGACAAAAACTTCTCTATTTCAACTACAGTTTTTTGTGACCGTATTAATTTATTCTTCACTTTGCTGCCGTGAAACAGTGAAAACAGACGGTTTAAGCAGGAAAATAGGCATTGCAGGAAAGCAATTAAAGTGTTCTGCATAGGCTCATGATTTAAGGTTAATTGTGTTGTGTTTTTTTTTAAATTTTTATTTGGCTGTTTTTAGCTTTTAGCATTACATTTGAACCTTGACCAAGGCGAGGGTGGTCCGCCGATAGGCGAGCCCCCTCCCGAGCTAGTAGAAGTTAATCAAACAAACCGAAAAAAGTAGAGTGCCCCAAGTGGGGTCGAACCATGTTAGGCCAGCAAACGTTTCTCCACTGCCCATGCATCAAAAAATTGTAAGTTACACAAGTTGCCCACTCCTTTTAAGTAAAGCTCTTTTCTGAATTTTCCTCTTAATTCCCGAAATTGCCCAGCACTGACTTTTACATATGCATTTTCAATTCTACAAAGTATTTATTAGATTTTTATCACTGCCAATTTAACTAGTGCTCTATGCACTTTCTTGGAATTTCATTAAACAATAATAGGTTTTGAAAAATTAAAGTTTTTTATGAAACAAGTGGTGCTTTGTATATACGGTGCTGAAAAAGCGCAAGACTACCATTCATTCATCCATCTACCATAAACTAGTTGATGTTTAAAAGCTTAATATATCCAAAAATAAGCAAGTCTAACCACACAGAAAATTGACTAAAGAATAGCACTAATAATAGAGGGGCTTGACTAGACGAGTGAGCAGTCAACCAAAATCCGGTGGGTGTTTGTTGCTTGATGTTTATGTACTATTTTTAAAGTTTTTTTAAATTTGAAGATATGAAGATATTGTCTGTCTTTTTGTGTTAGGAAGTTAAGTCGTGACAATTTACGTCCTAAGTTTTTAGAACTTTTTGCATACAAATCGGCAACTTTGAGATAAAAAAAAGTTGGGAGAGTCATGGTTATTACCAAACCGTCTTCTTGAATCTAAATTTTTTAAGATCAGGTCAAATAAATCAAGGGAGAGAGATATAGCTATTTTGAGAAGATAATTACGATTACATATATCAGCTACAAAAACGGCTGCGGAAACTACAAAATTTGACCAACTTTCTTTAAAAAAACAAAACCGAAAAAGGTCCAATATATTAGCTCTTATACCGTATTTTCTCTAATAGAGCCCCGGGGTTTTATTTTTTGGATGCCCAGATGTCAATCAAAAATGGCCCTGACTCTGAAGTTCTAGTCAAAAAGTAGGGGGAATGAAAGATTGGTTTGCTCTATTCGAGGAAATACGGTATATTAGCGAAAAGACATTTGGGTATTCAGATTGACTGCCCCTAAAATTTTCTTTGTAAAATGTCTATTCAATCAAAAGTTCGCAAAGTTGCGTTGTCCTTTTTTTACAAATCAAAAATTTTTTTGTTATATGCATGGGCTAAAATTCTTGTTTTTCTAAAGTTCGTATAAAAGAAGCAAAAAGAAGAAAAGAAGAAACTAGAGTTTTAGTTTATTTTCAACAATCTGCATAGGACTTTATAAAATATTATTATTTTTTTTATTTTTCGGGTATTATCAAACAACAAATTGGTCTATTTATTTCTTTTTTACTCAAAATACTATGTATTTGTTGAGTTTTCCGACTCTTGCTAGTCTGAAGAACGTTTTTAAATTCGTAAGCCAAAAGCGGAATACAGCTTTTTTTACTTCCAAGCGGCCAGTTACTAGCTTACTAAGTTCCTAGCTGACTGGCTATCTGAGTAGTGACGTTATTTTGGTCGTATGTGGTTGTGTGTGTGTGAAACTTCTACGTCAAATTCTCTCCCTCCTTTTCCTAGACTACTTTTTCCGCTGATATTGGTCATGCAAAAGCAGTAGGACAGCAAAAAAGAGGTGCTTTAATTCCGCCCTTTTCTGGCAAAGCCGTTTAAAAACTGCTTGCACCAAAGCCGCAGGTTGAAAAAGAATTATTATTGCTGCTATTGTTTTTGCTGGTGGTAAAACCAGTGAACTACTTTTTCTGATTTTTGTAGCTAAGAACATTTTTGTTTTCTTTGTTGTAAATAATTTCATTCTCAATGTCAAATTAAAATTTTACTAAATTCACAGTCGACTGCTTCAGTTTCTACAGTTAACCAATATTTCGTATAATTTCTTAGACACCATTTTGGGTTACTTTTTAAGTCAGTTGAATATGAGTTGACTGTGTGTTAACTTTAGACTAAATGTTAGTAGCTAGACGTGTCGCGAAATTCATGGCCTTTTATCAACTTTCAGCAAATTTTGAAATCATTGCTCTTATTTTGTCAGAAATTTTATTTATTTATTACTTATAACCAGACATTTTTTTCGATCATTAAATCAGAAGGCACTGGTCATATTTAAAATGTAAGTAGGTTTTAGTCAATTATACAATTATAGTGCTCTGTGGGTCAACTTATTTTTAGCTCGAATTTAACTATTATTTTTTAGCATTTATTTTAAGTTTACTCTTGGTTTACCAGTAGTTAAGTTATACTCCAACTTTTTATGTATGTCTTACTTAAAAGTATAAGCGAGAAAAAAAAGTGTGGAAGGGATAAATAAAAAATTGTCTTGTTATAATTTATCTGCAGTTAATCATAATTGACTTACAGTTAATATACAGTTATCTGTAAATATGTAATTACCAGTAGTTAAGTACCAAGTTTAACTATCTAATATATAGTTAACTGTCTAATATATAGTTAACTATATAATACAGTCAAACCTCGATATAACGTACCCCATGGGGGACGGGTAAAGGGGTACGTTATATCGAGGGTACGTTATATTGAGGGTACGTTATATCGAAGGCAGAAAGCAAATAGATGACAGGTGTACGTTATATCAAGGGTTTGTAAAATATTCAAGTGATTTTATTCATAAGCTCAACAATAACAATCCCGCGAACAACAATCAATGGCTAGCGGAGAAAAAACCTTTTGACGTTTCGGCTTTGGAGTACTCATCAAAACTAAAAGGGAAACATTTAATGACTACAGAAAACATTGCAGAAGCAGAAAAAGAGCAAAAACTGTATGAAATTGGTAAATATACCACACTATTTTTCAAGGGTACGTTATATCGAGGGTAACGTAAAGGTCAGTGTTATCTGCAAGGGGTACGTTATATCGAGGTACGTTATATCAAGGGTACGTTATAGCGGGGGTGAACTTATTGTAATTTGAAGTAAATCCAACAAATGGTCTCAAGGGTACGTTATATCAAGGGCACGTTATATCAAGGGGCACGTTATAGCAGGTGAACTTATTGTAATTTGAAGTAAATCCAACCAAATGGTCTCAAGGGGTACGTTATATCAAGGGGCACGTTATAGCGGGGTGAACTTATTGTAATTTAAGTAAATCCAACAAATGGTCTCAAGGGTACGTTATATCAAGGGGCACGTTATATCAAGGGGCACGTTATATCGAGGTTTGACTGTATATACTTAACTATTTAATATACAGTTAACTATATAATATACAATTAACTATCTAATATGCAGTTATCTAATATACAGTTAACTTTTTATGAGTCACTCATAGTTAAAACTGAAACAGTTTTCAAAAACACAATTCCAAAAGCACGATTTTAAAGGAGGAAGATTGGCTGTCTATTAGTAAAAATGTGGTATATAACATGATTGTTGCAGCAGATTTTTTAACTTGCAGCATACATACGTGTAAAATTTCAATAATTTTTAATTTTTTTTCTATAATTTTTTCTCACATTTTTTGTATCCCAATATTTTTCTTTTTACTTTTTTATTTTTAGATTTAATTTCAAATTTTGTAGTTTTGTAAACCTTTTTTGTTTTAAATTTTTTAAACCATTTTATAGTTTTGAAAATTAATTTTTTTCCTTTTTGCATTTTTGTTTGTTTTGTAGACACCAGACATTGTCTTAGCAAATTTATTACGTAACAGCCATGATATATTGGATGTAAAAATCAAGAACAACATTTGTATGACTAACTTATTCCTACAATATTTTGTATTGGAGTTTTGTCTTTGTATTCAGATTTGTGTTCTATGCTTTTCTCTTAGATGTTCGTTTTGAGTACTTAAAAACAAAAAATTCTGGTTTGTTTTTTAATCTTTATTTTATATTATATTTTCTTTTCTACAGGTTGAAAGCTGTTAAAAAGGCATACCCGTGCGGTTCAAAAAGTTAAGGCGGGGCCCAACAAATTTTTTTAATGGTTCCATTTTTCGCTTGTTTTGTGTCCAATCTAACATGGATGACCTTATACTACTTTTTAAAACTAGACGAAAAACTTAAAAAATCTAGATGAAAACGCATACAAACAAAACGAGAGAAAGAAAAAAACTGCTGGTCGCCCGCCTTTTCTCCGTGTCGCGCACTTGCATGACCCTTTAAGGAAATTATCTCGACACGAAAGAATTAATCAAAATTTTGTATTTTGAAATGTGGTTTCAGACCCATATTTTGTCGACAACTTGGTCTTGTGCAAAATTGAAAGTTAGATTAGTACCATTTATATCAGAATTTCTAAATTCCTTCAAAAATAACCTAAAAACTGAAATATACAGTCGACTCTCGTTATAACGACCCGCAAGGGGCCGGCTAAAAATGGGTCGTTATAACGAGAGTCGTTACATCGAGCTATAAAATACACTTGGACCAACCAAATGAGTTTTATTGAGTCGTTATATCGAGCTATAAAATACACTTGGACCAACCAAATGAGTTTTATTGGGTCGTTATATCGAGCGTCGTTATAACGAGAGTCGACTGTAGTAGAAAAATAAAGAAACTTTTTTTGAGAGTTGTTTTCTTTTCCGTTTCGAGTTTTAGGGCATTTTTTGAAAGAATTTTGTAATTCTGATATAATGATGCTACTCCAACTTTTAATTCCGCACAAGTTTTTCTCACATTGGAACACTGGATTGTCGACAAAATATGGCTCAAAAACCACATTTGAAAAATACGAAAGTTGGATTAACCCTTTTGTGTCGAGACTATTTGCTTAACAGCTTTCAATCCCCCCCATGAATAATTAATAAAAAAAATTATATCAAAAAAATCTGTGACTAGTGAAATATGTACTTAAATTTAGCAACTCCTTTCTTATCTCCAAAAAAAACATTTCCAAACCTGGCAGCAGCAGCAACATAAACCAACTCTGCATTCTTATTTAATTGCATTGTGCATCCAACAAGCTCTGTTTAATTTCTTTTCAATAGCGAATAAGCAACCTCACTTCCTGAAAGCGTCATTGCACTGGTCTTTGTTTTTTCTTCTTTTTTTCAACCTCTTGTTTTCTTTCTGCTGTTGTTTTTGTCATGACCCGTTGTGGGTGTGTGCAACGGATATGGCAGAAGCTAGCAATCCAGCTGGCCATTCATATTGACGTGTGGCTCTGGCGCTGGGAAATTTTCTCTTCGGCTGTGCCATTGCCAGCCCAGTCAGCCAGCTAGTACAGAGGGCAAAGAAGAAGACTGCGTCATGCCTGCCTACTCCAAGTGACGTATTAGCGGGATGGCCGGCAGTTTTCAGGCAGAAGACACACGAGGCTTGGCCAGCACCCTCCCACACACTACCACCCTCTAGCCCACATCATTTCATAGGGGGTGTAAAACGCCTACATCTTTTTGTTCTTGTCTTCTTTTTGGGTGCTTGAACAGGAGAACCACAAAGCTTTTTGGAAGAGACTTTTTTGGCTTTCGTTTTCCCAGCCTTGCTGGCAGACTCGCTTTTTGGGTGGGCGCTGTGTGTGACCAAGACCAGAACGGGCAGCCCTGATGCTATCAACTATTTTTGTGGGAAAGAGTTACTGTTGTTTAAGTAAAGCTAGATTTGTTGAATGAGGACCTAACTTAAGACTTGTTCCAGCGGCTATTATTATGTTTCAAGACTTGTAGCCAACACCTTTGCTTTTTCCTTTAAATTCTTGTATATTAGTAACTGTTCAGCAACGCTTTTAATTATATCGAAAAGTGATGTCACCTAAGGCACAAACACAATGATGACACTTTGTTTGCGGATGCTAAATCAGATTTGTCACACGGAAATGGCCACAACTTTTTTTTTAATTTTTCAAAAATTATTCTGTTTGTGCAATCTTGTATCTAAGATTCAGGGCTACCAGACGAGCTATTGATAAACTAATGTTATTCAAAAAACTTGAGTTGAAAAAGAAAGAATCCGCTCAATCGAACTCGAGTAAGGATTCTTGGGCGGATTCTTAAAATTTCATCTGAGTTCGTTTCCGCCTAGCGGCAACACACTTTTTTTAATTTTTAAAGATTTTTTCAAGTTGTTTTTTCACCAATCCGTCCTAAAAAATCGCAAGAATTCTGATTTTTCCAGTCGTTTTTCCATAGTTATGCAATTTTTTCACACAAATACCTAAAACAACTCAATGACGCACTGTCTCATATATGGGACAAACTTCAAACGTGTTTTTCTCAGCGACCACCAAAGATATCGACGTCCGGTTTTTTTGATCAATAGTACAGGACTGAGCAATTCTGATGCTAGAAATAATCTATAATTTTGTCGTCAAAACATTTTCAAAAGCGTGAATTTTGGCCTTTTGTGGACCCGATAGCATTTCGAGAATTTTACATAATATGTAGGTTTTTTTTCTGTAACTAACAAATTTCATCCCTTTTCTAGAACTTGGTAACAACAATTTTGAGAAATGAATAATTTGTCAAGAAAAAATGTTACTCGAAAATAGGTGAATTCCTATTTTTGAAAAAAATTACGATATACCTTATGCCACTTCTAATAGCCTCTATAGCTCTAATCTCTAGGCTAAATAACCATACTCTGAACTTGTGTTTTCTACTGTATATTGTAAAATTGTGTTCTTTTGCATTTCATCAGTCTTAGAGCTAGCCTTTTGTTTATGGTTGGCGGTTCGGGCACCCCGTTTTCGGTTTTTTATGCGAAAAACCGTAAATTTTCCGGTTTTCGGTTCCAGTTCGGGTAACCGAAACCGAAAATGTCGGTTACCCGCCAACCCTACTTTTGTTGTCTTTATTTATCATTTTCAGTGAAAGAATGAAATTAGAAAAGTGGCACACGGCAACTTTTTTAGCCTTTTTATTTACCTTTTTATTTATTTACATTAATTTTTCTAAAATCCTTTTAGGCTAAGTTCACAATGTAGAGGCAAAGTGAGCGCCTTTTAATTTTTAGATATATATATTTTTTTCAATTTTTCAAAGTTTTAGTACCAAATTGTAGCCCTGAATGTCAGCTACATTGTGGTACCAAAACTTCTAGAAAAACAGAAAGTTTGTAGATCTAAACTTTAAAAGGCGCTCACTCTGATACGTTTTTCAGCACGGAGTGAGCGCCTTTTAAAGTTTAGATCTACAAAATTTTCGTTTTTCTAGAAATTTTGGTACCAGTAGCTGACATTCAGGGCTACAATTTGGTACTAAAACTTTGAAAAATTGAAAAAAATATATATATCTAAACTTCAAAAGGCGCTCACTTTGCCTCTACATTGTGAACTTAGCCTTAGATAATTGTCCGGATTTGAAAGTTGCAGATGTTGGGAAAGTGTCATCATTTTTCAATTTAGAAAATATTTTAATCATGTTTTATAGATAATATTAGAAAAATTGCTTGCTTATTTTTAGTATTTTTCTAGACATTAAGAAAAAAAAAGCAAATTGTGTCGCACCGTAGACTTTTGGGGGGAGTTTGCACTGGGATATATCTGCTCTTTTCTTGTGTATTATGCGCAGTTCAGTGGTTCCCACCCTCTCATCGAATTGAAAAATAGCTGAATGGAGAGCCTGTGAGTTTCCAGACTTTTGCGAGAGTTGCACAAACCGAAAATAAACATTTTTTGCACAGTAAGAGTTTAAATTAAATGTCTGTTGAATCTCTTGAGGCAAATGATGTCATCGTTTTGGTCATTTATGGATACTTTGCAAATGACATCTGTTTTAAAATCCAAATAATGCAAAAATTATAGATAAAACATGTGAAAACTTTTTCAAACTTTAACCTTATGACTGTTTTCCAAATCTAATGAATATTTTTACCTGGTTTCTCACAAATTTGACGTTTTTTGCTGGAGCGCACATTGCCTGGTCTCTCTTATTTCTTGATGCTTTTATGGTCTACAGTCTTTTTCATAGGATAATATTTTCTTATATTACTTTCTTGGCTTCCCAGCCAATTCGTTAGAGACCTTCGACCATTGATTGCATGATGCCTTTCAGAAAAATTCTTGTCTCTTTCAATCTTAAGACTCTTTTCATGTCTTGGCAAGCCTTTGGCGGATTCTAAAATAAGTACATTTTGTTATATCAAAATTACTATTTGCCATTTTTGTATTTGCCCAAAAATCAGGGACGCAATTTTTCACAATTCTGAGCTCGGATTTGTGTTTTTCAGAGTCGATTTACTATAGAAAGTGCTCTTGGTTTGAAAAAATTGGAAAAATTAATAAAAAAAAACTGCTTGCCTTGGTATCCCTTATGTCAAAAATGGCACACGCCCTATGTATTTCTCACACCCAAAATTTCTGTAGGATTATCACCCAGAATAAACCCCTCAATCGACGCAGAATACTTTGACAGTTCGGGTTATATTGAATGAGCTAAGGCCAGAGCACACTGGTACATACCAGACAAATACCCAAACATACCCATATAAGTCCACACATCTGTAGGTCTTATACCCGAAATTCCTCCATAAGACCAACTTAATGTAGAATTGTCATCTGTAGGCAGTGGACCCTTCAATCGGCGCAGTATACTTTGGCAATTCAATTAGTACCGAATGAGTTCGGGTGCCAGACTACACTGGTACATATCAGACAAATACCTGCATTACCCACATAAGTCCGCACACTATCCAGGTCTTATATGCGCAATTTCTCCATAAGTCCAACTTACTGTAGAATTATCGCCTGAACCTAATTGACCCGCGATCTGCGCAGTATACGTTCAAGGTCTGATTAGTACCAATGGAATTAGTGGGCTTAAGCACACTGGCACATAGTAGCCAAATACATAACATACCCAAATAAGTCCGCCCTCTATCCAGGTCTTATATCCGAGATTTCTCCAAAGGACCAGCTCATTAGTCAATTTTAACCTAAAGTCAGTTGAGCCTGAAATCGACAGAAAAATAGTTAACAGTGAGCATGGTATCAAATCGGTCAATAGCTATCGGTCAATAGCAATCCATCCTAGCACCTACCAACCCATAATTCTATCAATTCAGCCAAATTATCCCTACTTCAAGGGCTACTAAATGGTATATAAACATCTGGTATATGATGAACATTTTGTGGAAAATAATTGCTCCAAAGTTCATGTAGAAAAATCTTCTTGTGGGAGAAAACGGGTTAAGAAAAGCGAACTAAAGTGTAAAAAAAGTTTAATATTGAACGTATTGAACGAATTGCTAAAGCAAAAGCGTAATTGTGATATAAATGCTACTTATCCATATTTAATTTTAGTTTAGCAATATCTATATCTATACTTTTCACTTTCAGAGAGTTAAGTAACCCCAATTTTAATCCAGTCATTAGATATATTTATAGACGATGCACATTCCTTGATCAGGATCTTCACATTAAAGGACCATGCAACTTTATAAGCACATCAATTTGCGAAATTTGAATTCGCGCACGACCAACCTTGTTTGGTCAATAATGTTTACGAATTATTGTTAGTTCGCATTTAAAATTTGTTCAAAATACTGAACCATCCACTAGTCGAGCCCAACGTTGCTTGAACATGCCAGATCAAGTTTCATGGTCCTTCAAGTCCGAAAAAAGAGATCTAATAAAGTGTGGCTTGATGTGTCTTTGCTATTTGCGATCATTTCAACTAGGGGATTTTGATAGCAAATGACGCTAACCATTAAACTCTGTGGTGGCTGAAAGCCAAGCCAAGGTTTTTGTAATGCACTCTAATTAGGCTTGCTACCTCCGTCATTTCTTGCTTTGTCTGGTAGCCAGCTGGCTGTGTATCTAGGTAGTGTAATTGCAATAGCAATTTTTGCGTTGCAGAAACACGTAAGTATATAGACAGCTCCCTTAGGTATTATCACCCCGCAAAGTTTATATTTAGCTGAATGTGCGCAACATTTGATTATATAGAGATATCACCTACTTAACTTTCTTTTATTTTTGACTATATTTGTGTATTATTTACTTGGATTTTAAATAAGCTTAATTGTATTTTTTAAACTTATTTTTTATATACCGTATTTTCTCTAACTATGCGGCAAGTCTCTAATTTAGTGACTCCCTAACTTTGAAGATCTATATCTCAAGCCGAAGTCAAATACGTTTATTGCATTTTCTTAACTCCCACGAGCTCTCCGGTTCCGCTTATTCAATTTTAGATTTTCACCAAAAAATCTCGAGATTGATCCCTGAATTTTCAAAATTTCGGAGAATTGAAAAATTTAGCGACCGGCCGCTTAATTAGAAAAAATACGGTAGCTTGATATAATTATTGTAGTTTTTAAACACATTTTTGAAAACTACAACATTTGTGTCGCGTTTGTTTTATAGTTTGTTCTTTTTTTGTAAAAATTATTTGCCCGCTGCATTTTTCCACTAACTCTTTAAATAATTACTAGTAAAAACATGGTTTGAAGAATTACCTAAAGGGGTTAAAAAAAATTTTCTCAAAAAAAATCATTTCCATTCTTTCTTCTTTAAAAATATATTTTTAACACCTTAAGAATCAAAAAAATAGGTCAATCTTGTGCACTCTCTACATAGAAACTCTCTTTATTACGTCCATAAAATAACTATGTCTGATAACTCATACAGTTGTTAATTTATAGTTAAAGCTTTTTGGACAAATAACTATGTCTGATAACTCATACAGTTGTTAATTTATAGTTAAAGCTTTTGGACAAATAACTATGTCTGATAACTCATACAGTTGTTAATTTATAGTTAAAGCTTTTTGGACAAATAACTATGTCTGATAACTCATACAGTTGTTAATTTATAGTTAAAGCTTTTTGGACAAATAACTATGTCTGATAACTCATACAGCTGTTAATTTATAGTTAAAGCTTTTTGGACAAATAACTATGTCTGATAACTCATACAGTTGTTATTTTTTAGTTAAAGCTTTTTGGACAAATAACTATGTCTGATAACTCATACAGTTGTTATTTTTTAGTTAAAGCTTTTTGGACAAATAACTATGTCTGATAACTCATACAGTTGTTAATTTATAGTTAAAGCTTTTTGGACAAATAACTATGTCTGATAACTCATACAGTTGTTAATTTATAGTTAAAGCTTTTTGGACAAATAACTATGTCTGATAACTCATACAGTTGTTAATTTATAGTTAAAGCTTTTTGGACAAATAACTATGTCTGATAACTCATACAGTTGTTATTTTTCAGTTAAAGCTTTTTGGACAACTAAAAATTTGGTATTAAGCACTACTACCACTATGAAAAAGTGCTATACTAACATATGAATCAGCTTAGTGTGAAAAAGGAATATGTGAATCAGTTACGCAAATTAGCTAATTTATAACATCCCAACCGCAATAAAACCCATCCCCTTGCCACCCAGCGAGGCTCGCCACCTGAAAGATTAATTCGAACAAGATTTTTAACTAAAATTAGCTCTTTTTACTCAGCTCCAGCGACCAAAATATAGTGAAGAATAATTCAGGTTTCCTTGGACCGAAGAAGCCTGCACGGCAACAATTCAAATATTAGTCAAAGTTAAAAAAGTGGTTTTTGACTTTTTAAAAACGTTTAACATTCTAAAAAGCAACCGCAAAAGCTTGAAAAAGTGGTCGAAGCTCATTTTCGGGAATATTCGGTAAAAAAAACTCTTGTTAACCAATGAGCAATAGCTGAAAAACCCTGAAAAATGAGTCGAGAAGAACTTTAAGTCTGAAAAGTGAATTAATTAAGAATATTCTTATAGTTTGTTCAGCAATTTGGAAATTAACACAGTCAAATATAAACAAATTCTATGCGGTTTATTACTGAAATAATTAATCACACAAAGAAACAAAAATTAGATTAAACTAAAAAAAGTCGATTCTCGTGTCAATAGAAAATTGGCTACTGCTTACTATTTAAAATGACGCCACAAATTTTAGTTTTAATCCAAACAAGGTGTAAGCACAAATATAGGATGTCTATTTTCAACGGCTGCAAATTTCTATGTATACATGGCGTGGTCATTACTCAAAATGATTGTATAAACGAGCATATATAAGCATATTATTTCCACCTTTATTTGATTAACTAAATAAGGTAAAAGTTCTGTATTATAAAATTTTGAGTAAAACTTCGAGGCCTCCTACTTTTGTTATAAGAAAGCCTTTTTTGAAATTTTTTGTCTTCATGAATTGAATTAAAAAAGTTTTCATTCAAGAAATTTAGTACTTTGTCTATTGCAAGATGATGATCATGAGAATAGGCGTTTTTGTAATGGTATAATTTCGGTTTCCTAACGCAGCTCAAGGGGCTCGAGAGTTCAGGGGCTTGAGAGTTCAGGGGCTTGAGAGTTCAGGGGCTTGAGAGTTCAGGGGCTTGAGAGTTCAGGGCTTGAGAGTTCAGGGGCTTGAGAGTTCAGGGGCTTGAGAGTTAGAGATGCGCGCACTCACATACCTTAGTCATAATTCCGAGCAGGACTCTTGATAATAAAATGCATATAGAGGCTCTTTTTGCCTAGCTCCAGTGACCAAAACAGAGTAAAATAGTTTGCCTTGGTCCCCCAAGTCAAAAAGTCAAATTTAAGTCAAAAAATGTGTGGTAATATGTGCGGTTAAATAAACTGTTGTATAAAAAGTGGATGCTTGGACCAAAGGGGGGACCAAGGCAAAAATTGTAAAATTTTAGTCAAAAATTTTTTCCCCCGAAAATAGTCGAGCGCCATCGAAAACACGTAAGCATGTTTAGTGACAAGACGTTGGGTCCGGAAACCAAAATCATTCCTTTGTAATCAAAAGTGTTGTTTTTTTATGGCCGAAAGTTAGTAAAATATTCTGAATGGCTAGGTCTAAGTGGCAATATCTTAGCTTCATTAATTCTTGTCGCCTGTGCTTCAAGAGAAGGGAACATTTAATTCTGACTCCTTTATTTCTGGAAAAAAAAACCTGTAATTAAAAATGAATCCTAACTTAAGACAATATGACACCTAATTTTGGAAAAAAAATTTCTTGATAATATTATTTCACTGTTCTTTTCTATTTTTTAACTGCTTGTAGCTGTAATTTTGTATTTATTGAAGTGTTTTCACATTTTTAACAATTTAAACCAATAGTTTTTAGAAAAAGTTTTGAAGCCAAGGCTGAAATCATCCAAATTTTGTTCGGTTCTAATGATTCTTGCTGGTTGGCCAGCAGCTAACAGCCACCTCCCATATTCTCAGCTCTAAATGCCCCCAATACAGTGTTTAAGCAACTATCAACCACCCTCAAGCCAGTGTTCAGAACTTTTCCACAAAACCCTTAGTTTGTGGTCATCGGCCGACAATTCCGTCACAATTGACCCGAAAGACTGCTCAAAATTGTCTTCTTCTCAGTGGCGCAGACATACATATCGCCATCAAAACTCCAGAATAACTGCCATCCAACAGAGAAATAGAGAGTCATTTGGCAGTTTTGAGTCAAGTGACTCCTGTTCTAACCGACCCTCCTCTGATTCCTCTTATTACTTTTTGCCAGCTGCTCAGGAAGACTGCGCAAATTTGTCTTTTTCGGCAAGGCAACAAGCAGATTTCCTATCTATATCACTCGGATCAGCCCATCAATCGCCGCTTTCTGTCACTGTCGAGCCGTTGAGTGTAGAAACAAGTAAGTGGCAACCTTTTTGACTCTCCCAAGAAAAAATTTCAATTGGGTTGTAAGAGGACTTTTTAAATTTAACTTTGGGACATTTTATACTTATACAGCAGAGTTTGGCGAGCATTTTGGTATTAAAATCTTTCAAAAATGTTAGAAACAAATTTGTCATTAAAGATTGTTTCGTGACTTTGTCAAGTATCTAGCGAGTCAGAGTCACCAGACATCTGACAAACCCTTAATGACAAACTTTTTCCTAACATTTCTGAAAAATTTCAATACCAAAATGCTCGCCAGATTCTGCTGATCAGTATAAGTGTAAGACATTTTAAAGTTAGATTAAAAAGTTCTCTTACCGATCAATTAAAATTTGTCTCGCGACTTTTGTCTCGCGGGAGTCTAAGGAGGGCTTAATTATTTCAAGATTTTGTTGTGCTTCAAAATATCGATTAGGTTTTACACAGGGCTGTGCACGGGCCGGGTTTCGGCCAGCCCAGCCTGCTGCTTAACTATAAAAGCCCGGAAGGGTGTCGGCCCGTCCCGAAAAGCCCAAAAATTTCTCAAGTACTGATTCACGAAATTTTTTTCTCAAAATCAAAATTTTTGTTTTTATAACAAATTTCGATGTTTAAATGTACTAAATAAGCCTTTTATTTACATAAATATATTCTTTCTGTGTTCAGCAGCTTGAATGCGTAACCACATTTACCCAATTTCTTTTTTTGTTATAGCGGTTGTTGTGAAAAGGGCAGCCTCTCAGTGCTAACCTATTCTTTGAAACGTATTAAAATTTAAATTCAGAAATTTCGGGTTACACTAGATAGACCAGGCCGACCGGGCCGGGCCGTGCCCAGCCCTGGTTTTACATACAAATTCGTGAGATTTTTTTAAGTTAGTAAAAGTACTTAAAAAATGAAATGCAAAAAACTTTGCTAGCTTTTTGATCTACATAAAAACTGGAGAATAAAATCAAAAGTGATTTGGTTAATTTTCGCTATTTGTTTAAAAAATTATGTTAAAGCTCATAAATAGAATTTTTTCTTTCAAATTTAGTATGCTACAATAGACTATTCTGAAAACAAATTTTAGGGTTTTCTGAATATACTACAGGTCCTTCATCAAGTGCTGCTTCTAGTTCTGCCGTTGGTTTAAGTCAGTATTCTTCATTGCAGTCGCCAGCCCAACAATCTATAACTATCGTATGTTTGGCTCTCCCTTGACAGGACAAAAATGTTTATGTTTAAATATGTTTTCGTTTTTATCCGGTTCTGTCCAAAAATAGTTGCTGCTTAAAACTGTTACACACTATTATTTTTATTTATACAATACTTATATATTGTTTTAGTTACGTCAAAAAAAAATTCTGACTGTTATTGTTTCGTAGATAATTAATTAGATCTGCAGTTATGTGCGATTTTAGGGAGTAACTTGTGAGCTGTTTCAAACCTAGAATTATATATTTTTAACCTCTTTAACCGAAAAAACTATAATTCGACGAGCAGAAGGGCCGGTATCATGTAGAACAAAAATTTCATTTTTATACATCATCAATTCGTTTGGAATGACCATTATCACAGGATTACATGATAACTTTGGATCCTCGTCCTAAACTTCCATAACAACCATAGGATTCCCATATTTGCTCATAATGAACTCCAGATGAACATTGTCTTGCACAGATGCGATGCGCTTTTCGGTCGACTGCGAGGTGTAGCTGTGGGCTCAACATCGTCTATCGAAAGCAAAGAAATATTTTCATTCTGATTGCTCCATTCACTACACACTTCCGAAACAGTGTCTTCTTCAGGACTCGAGTAGCAATCATCGATGATTTCCATTTTTTAATCTAAAAGAGATCAATATACAGGGTGTCCCAAGAATTTCCCCCACTTTTGAAGGACCATAACTTTTTGTGGAGATCGTATTTTGCATCGTATTTAAAATTTCGTAACAATTTTTTTTGGCATATCAGGTGAAAAAAGTCAAAATTTTTCATTTTTGCTTTGGTCCCCCCTGTTGTCCGAAAATTAAAAAATGGAATTTTTGAATGTGGGTAATTTTCGGACAACAGGGGGGACCAAGGCAAACATGAAAAATTTTGACTTTTCTCACCTGATATGCCAAAAAAATTGTTACGAAATTCTAAGACGAATGGTGAAAACAGAATTGCAAAATACGATCTCCACAAAAAGTTATGGTCCTTCAAAAGTGGGGGAAATTCTTGGGACACCCTGTACAACCTAGAAGGATACTGAGTTATGACCGGCATCAAAGAAAAGGTGATAGAAGACAGTCACGCCTTCCAAAATAATAATTTTTAACCAATTATGAATACAACAATTTTTGAACAAAGTAAGCCATGTCAAGTATTTGTATTACAAACAAATTAAAAATTAAACAGTTCAAAGCCGCAACTATTTTTGGACAGAACGGGATAAAAACGAAAACATATTTAAACATGAACATTTTTGTCCTGACAAGGCAGAGCCGTATGTTTAACAGTTTTTCTTTCTGCACTTGGTTCTAAAATAGTAAACTATTACATTTGCACCTAGCTTGTGCAGATAGCAGATGTAGAAAAAGCAGTATTCCACAGGCTACTCTCTAATTAAGCATAAGCTTTTTCTTAAACAACCGTTTCCTTTAATAAGACATTTGTCTGCTATTCTGTCTGAGAATAACTATTAATATTCACTTCAAACAAGCTGTTAAACAGCCAAAGGGTCATTTTTCTCGGCCAGACACCCCCACTTGGTTTCTCGCCTTGTTTTGGCTTATCCAACAAATAATAATTACTGGCTTGCTGGTCAGTCTGGGTCACACTAAGCTCTCGTGATACCTGGAAAGATTTATAATTGTAGTTTCTTAGACACCGAAACTTGTTTTGCTCCAACTCTTTTAGTCATTTATTCTTCTTTGAAACAAAACTATTTTATTTTCAGGCTCAGCAGTCAAACTTTGTGTCGCCATATCCGCATTGTAGTTCGTCTAACCAGAGCTCTGGCAACAGTTTTCATCGAAACTTGTCGTTAGAAGAATCCTTTGACACTGCTGTCAATAACCCTTCTGTGGAAGATTGTGTTGGTGGTGGACCTACTTTTGCTCAATCTTCGTCTGCTGCTAATATACAAGTGTGTTTTATATAAGTTGCTCATTAATGGTGTGCTGGGTCAGATAATTTTGCATGGTTTTCGGGGTTGTGACCGAGATCTTTACTGCAATATGTACACACCATGGTTTTCAGCAAAAATTTTATTTTACATCACGACAGATTTACCAATTTTTTTACGTATACTTTTATATTTACTTCAAACCAAAGTCTTTTGTCAATAAAGTTGTTGATAATCGCCAAATTTCACCTAAAAATATGAATTTTAAATTTTTCTCGAGAATTAAAAAAATGGCTTTTTAGAACATCTTACTATATTGTTCGGTCTGGGCTTCAAACAGGGTAGGCACTAAGGCAAGCAAATTCAGCCAGCCCTGCTAGGAAACTTAAATTAATTCTTAAAAGAGCCGACTATAAAGATAAAATAGACTGCTAGCATATACAGGGTGACACAAAAAAAAACAGTCACATTTTTGAGAAATCTGTGCAGGTAGCTCCTTGCCCCATCGATTTCCCCAGGAAAATCTATGACAGTATTTAAGCTACCTGGGAGGTTTTAAATTCATGATTCATCCTGAAAAACGAAGAGATTATTTGTAGGAAGCAGCTATGTCTCAAATAAACACAATCAAAAATGTATTATATTAATGTAATGTAGTTAACTGTAAAAACATACCGTATTCATTTCAATGGAAGAACATGCTCTTCTATTTTTTGCATCTAAAATTTTTAGTCTTTAAAAATGCAATAAAACATGGTTCACTCCCCCTAGTTTTGGCCTCGACCCCTTCTCTTCAACTTGAAGAAATACGGCAGCCAACTCTGCTAATATGGTTAACTGTAATAACTTAATAAACTGTAAGAATAATTTATAGTCTAAATAAAAGCATAAAATATTTTTTTGTTTACAGTGTTTGCAAAACTCATACTCATAGTCATAGTTATTATGAGTTTAGCTAAACTCATAACTCACACTCGACAATCAGTAATCGTTTTGTAAATTTGAAAAGTGCATGAAATTCCTCACAAAAAGTTGCTAGACAAAATTTTAAAATATTGACAACTATGAGGATGAAACAACTATGAGTTTAGCTATGAAGTATGAGCCTCACAGTTAAACTCATAGTTGTTTTAATCTCATAGTTATCGATATTTTGAAATTTTTAAGAGCAAACCTCAAATTTGATTACACTTGTGTCAACTATCAACTTTCTGTGAGGAATCTGATGCACCATTCCGATTTAGATTCTGATCATTGATTGCTGCAATATGACCACTTTCTCAACTATGAGTTTATCTAAACTCATAATTACTATGAGGATGAGTATGAGTTTTGCAAACACTGCTTGTACATGAATTTAGGCTGAAAAAATTTTTTGACTAAAAAATTAGGCTTCATGCTAGAAACAATAAATCATTGTTGTCTATGCGTGTGTCTCTAAAATTTTGTAGTTTTATTTGTCACTTCACAGCAAAATTTTTGCATGTTATTTGAGTATTATAGTCTACACATTTATAGTTAAATAAAAACTTTCGCTACAAAAAGTAGCAATTGCTATTTGCTTATATTGCTATAAGAAGTCAATTTAACAAATAAGTTAGAACATAGTTAACTAAAGTAACTGTCAGAATGGAAACCAAAAATAACAACCAGTTGTGGGCACATTTACGGCTAGCTTTTATAAATCATGGTAGAAATTAATTTCAAAAGGTAGCCGTAAATGCCTCCCTCATTTTTTAATATTTCATATTTCCTCCAATGAGGCTCCCCATGCTCTAATAAGGCCCCACCCTCGACTTTGAGGACCTATATCTCAGCCCAGAGAAAATATTTTGAAAATCTGTCAATTGCATTTGCATAACTCCCACGAGTTCTACCGATTAGCACCCAAAAATCTTGAGATCGACCACAAATTTTTCTGATTTTTAGGGGTTTGAAAAATAAAGCCACATGCCTTATTAGAAGAAAAATGGTATCATGAAATTTTTTGAATACATAAAATATTTTTAGCACCCAATAATAACCATGGTTTCAAAAAAACCGGAGCACTTGAACCTGAGCCCCCCCCCGCACTCACCTGAGCCCCCAGTGAAATCAGCTTGGGGGACCAAGGCAAATTTTATTCGAAAATTTTTGAATGCACTATTTTTTCATGTAAAGCCTCAAAAAACATTTTTGAATCATGTTTATACAAAAAACTATTTGGTATAAAAAATTTTCGAAAAAAATTTGCCTTGGTCCCCCAAGCTGATTTGACTGGGGGTGGTTTGGCGGCTCAGGTTCAGGTGAGGGGGGTGGTTCTCAGGTTCAATTTAGCCAAAAAAACCATGCAAATGACTCACCCATTAGCACCATTAATTGCTATTTTGTATGTATTCCTATTGTATTGTTGGTGGTTGTGTTGTGTTTTGTGCATTGTACAAATCTTCTTCTTTGCAATAAAAGCTCATCGACTAGCTATTCAATTGCAGTTGCGTTCATTGGTGTGTTCATTGGGTGAGTGTGGACCACAACTTTCTGCATCGTTAGAAAGCATAGCAATGGATGAACTGTTTGGAAACTCGCCTGATAACCATCGCCCTTCCGGCTCAGCGTCTCCTCAAGGTAGTTCTTTTTATTCCTAAACATACGCAATTTCTTGTTTAAAAGTGGGCGTGAGAATTTATAAATACAACCGTAGCTACAAACCTTGCAAAACTTTGTATTTTATTGTTTGGATCGAACTTTTTCCAAATTTTTGGAAGTGACCTAATACCTTTTTCTCACAGAACTTTGGTTTGATTCTTTGATTTTTTAGTTTTGGACAAAAGTTAGTAAATATGCAATTCAAAACTTGCTAGGGATTGTGGATTAGGCACGGCTTTGACTAATACTGCATTTATTTTTGGCGTGTTATGGTTTGGTTTAAACTAAGCAGATAATTCAATAGCAACGAAAACTATTATTAGAAAATACAAAGAAACTTTTTACCACCCCCCCATACTCGGATATTTTAAAGTAACCTTAAATCACCTCCTAAACTCGTTTTTCTCTCAAAAAAGATTAAAGAAACATTTCTAAACACTTTTAAAATTCAAAATTATGTTAAAAAATATAAAAAAATAGTCTTTTTGAGTTATTTCACTAAAATAGGGTCATTTTTGTAGAGATGATGACTTGACCTTTTCGGGACGGGACGGGTCAGAATTCAAATTTAAAAATTTCGGGACGGGACACCGGGACGGGACAGGTGCCAAAAAATTTCCGGGCGGGATTCCGGGACGGGATGATTCTCTAAAATTAACGGGACGGGATGGAATTGTCCCGTCCCGTCATCATCTCTACATTTTTGTATGATTTATCACATTTTTCCTGGTTGAGCTAGGCAAAAAATGCATATAAAGTTTTTTTTTATAAGGTTATTATATGGGGTGTTTAGCATCATTTTAAAAAATTGATTTAAAAGGGAAGGGAACTTATCCAAGTACAGTCAAACCCCGATATAGTGCGACTCCGATATAGTGCGAACCCCGATATAGTGCGACCTTGAGCTCGACCCATTTGGTCAAAAGTCTTTAAAAGTCTCGATAGTGCGAGTCCCGATATAGTGCGAGTCTCGTTATAGTGCGAATTTTGTTTGGTCCCCAGGGGTCGCACTATATCGGGGTTTGACTGTAGCGCAAAAAACCCATAGAAAGACCATTTTTAAAATCTGCACCAATGGTCTAACAGAGCCCAAAAATTTAAAACCATAATTTAAGACCAAAAATATTGACCAAAAATTAAAATTGCTTCTCCGCCAAAATCAAAGAGCACAAAAATAAGTGCCAAACAAAAATAGTCAGAAATCTTACAAAAACAATTAATTTCCAAAGAATTCCAATGTGCTCAATTTCACAATCTCAAATGCCAAATAATGAGTAAGCCAAATCCACTTTATCAATCACCGATTTCGAAATTTCCAAACAATGATCTCCAGAATCTGTCAAAAACTCATAGTTTTAAAATTAATTTACTAAAATAAGTAGTAATCCCATTGAAAACTCAAAGACCAAACAGGTTGCAAACATTATTCAATTAGCTTGAAAATTCCTAAAATTGCTGGGTTAGTAATTTTAACAAAAAAGTAGTAGTCAAAGTAAAATAATAATAATAGATCATGTGAGTAGTAGTAGCGCTAGAAGCGAGCAAAATTGGCAAGCACTAATAAAAATAATAACAAACTGCTGGTCGGCTGATGATGTTGCTAATCTGAGGGGGTTAGCCGAAAATCCGCTTTCTTAGCCGTCGTCCCCAATCCTCAAGCTAAATATGGCAAGAAAATACAAGGTTGGGGGTGGCAAGCTTTAAGGATTTAAGGGCCTGATCCCAACTTTCAACACCCACTTTTCTGGAACAATTGCGAAATTGCAAGAGCAATAATGCTGGCTCAGAATAAGGTGGTTTTCAAAGTCGAAAAAATTTCACTTTCTCTATTTGCCGGCTCGAAAGTTGCTAATTTTCTACATTGCCTATTGACAAAAAAGAGAAAATATGGACGGGCATTGGTGGTATCCACAGTCTGATGACTCTTTTGTTCCAGAAATGAGCACTGCTATTGTTGCTTCTGGATCTAATACCAATCTAATACCTGTTCCGGTTGGCAATACCCACACACAGGTTTTCGGTACTTCAGGAGGATCATTTGGAGCTCAACAACACAGTCTTAGACCAACATTCTCTACTACTGGTGGTAATTCTGTGGGCGAACAGGGAAAAAGCCAGACTCATGAGCAGACTCATGCAGATATGGAAGAAGAAGATATTGATTACCAGTGGAAGCAGATTCTCGACAAGCTGATCGATGGAGAGGTTGGTATATTTCGTTAAATGGATACCTTAGGTTAAGTGGATACCTTGGGTAAAGGCAAAAGACTAGACTATACAAAAAAAAATTGTGGGTAAAAACGAATTAAATTGAGTTGACACACCAAATAACTAAAGTCTAGCACCTCATTTCCTAATGGCTCAAATTGTTTCTCTACTTCAGTTTAAATTCTGAGAAAAATAATCATGTAGCCCATCCAATTAATAATTTACCCACAATTGAACCCCCCAAGCTGTCTTTTCGACATTATTTCAAGACCTATATAAAAATGTTCGCCATGGTCGGTTTAGTGCGAGAAAGAAAAACCACGAGAACAAGCAGCCAGAAAGCATTTCCCCTTTGATTTTAGCCATTTTTAACACTATAGAATAATTCAAATTCCCGCAATTTTCGATATTGCGAACACTGGGAACACTTTTAAAAAATTTGATTTGGCGCTAATTGGGGGTATGTTTGCCATATATACCCAAGTAGCGCCAAATTTCCGCATTGGGGCTTAAACTTTGTTGTATACTTTGGCATGAAAAATTTCACAAACCATAGGGTGGAGTAAGCACTTTTTTGCACTTTCTAGCTGCCTGTCCTCATCATTTTTCTGGCTGTCCACGAACAACATGAAAGTTTCCCACACTGAACCGACTGTGGCGAACATTTTTATATTTTATTTTTTAGGTCTTTAAATCACATCAGGATGAGACAGCTTAAGCGGGTCACTTGCTAGTCAAATTTGAATTTTCGGCAAAATAATTTTTTACCCAGCCAAATTATTAAAGCATTTAAGCAAGCAACTAAAAAATTTGACGGGCTAAATGATTTTTTGCTCAAAATTGAAATTTGACGGGGTAAATTATTTACGACCATTTCTTACTTCCGGCATCTGTTTTTGAAAATTCCACTTTCTACCTTCTTTTAGCATAATCACCATTATATTTTTGAAACAACATGTAGCCCTGGATCTCAGCTTTCTAACGAGCTATCAAAACTTATCGAATAACTTTAAAAACTCAAAGATTTGTGGATTTGAATGGAGAAACAAAAACCAAAAACTTATTGTGTTTAAGTTCGTAAAACGGTAGTTTATCGTTTTAACTAGGGTTGGGTGATGATAAGGGTGATGAAAAAAATGTTTTAAATTTTGATTCTCATTATACATTCAACTTTCGCTAAACAGTCAACTCTCATTCTACAGTCAACTATCACTATACAGTTATTTCTCATTACACAGTCAATTCTCATTCTACAGTCAACTCTCATTCTACAGTCAACTCTCATTCTACAGTCAACTCTCATTCTACAGTCAACTATCAATTTACAGTCATTTCTCATTTACAGTCATTTCTCATTCTAGAGTCAACTCTCATTCTACAGTCAACTATCACTATACAGTCATTTCTCATTATACAGTCATTTCTCATTATACAGTCATTTCTCATTCTACAGTCAACTCTCATTCTACAGTCAACTCTCATTCTACAGTCAACTATCACTATACAGTTATTTCTCATTACACAGTCAATTCTCATTCTACAGTCAACTCTCATTCTACAGTCAACTCTCATTCTACAGTCAACTATCACTATACAGTTATTTCTCATTACACAGTCAATTCTCATTCTACAGTCAACTCTCATTCTACAGTCAACTCTCATTCTACAGTCAACTCTCATTCTACAGTCAACTATCAATTTACAGTCATTTCTCATTTACAGTCATTTGAGTCAACTCTCATTCTACAGTCAACTATCACTATACAGTCATTTCTCATTATACAGTCATTTCTCATTATACAGTCATTTCTCATTCTACAGTCAACTCTCATTCTACAGTCAACTCTCATTCTACAGTCAACTATCAATTTACAGTCATTTCTCATTTACAGTCATTTCTCATTCTAGAGTCAACTCATTCTACAGTCAACTATCACTATACAGTCATTTCTCATTATACAGTCATTTCTCATTATACAGTCATTTCTCATTCTACAGTCAACTCTCATTCTATTATCACTATACAGTTATTTCATTTCAATTCTCACAGTCATTTCTCATTCTACAGTCAACTCTCATTTACAGTCAACTCTCATTCTACAGTCAACTATCACTATACAGTTATTTCTCATTACACAGTCAATTCTCATTCTATCAACTCTCAGTCAACTCTCATTCTACAGTCAACTATCACTATACAGTTATTTCTCATTACAGTCAAATTCTACAGTCAACTCTCATTCTACAGTCAACTCTCATTCTACAGTCAACTATCACTATACAGTTATTTCTCATTACAGTCAATTCTCATTCTACAGTCAACTCTCATTCTACAGTCAACTCTCATTCTACAGTCAACTCTCATTCTACAGTCAACTATCAATTTACAGTCATTTCTCATTTACAGTCATTTATTCTAGAGTCAACTCTCATTCTACAGTCAACTATCTATACAGTCATTTCTCATTATACAGTCATTTCTCATTATACAGTCATTTCTTCTACAGTCAACTCTCATTCTACAGTCAACTCTCATTCTACAGTCAACTATCAATTTACAGTCATTTCTCATTTACAGTCATTTCTCATTCTAGAGTCAACTCTCATTCTACAGTCAACTATCACTATACAGTCATTTCTCATTATACAGTCATTTCTCATTATACAGTCATTTCTCATTCTACAGTCAACTCTCATTCTACAGTCAACTCTCATTCTACAGTCAACTATCACTATACAGTTATTTCTCATTACACAGTCAATTCTCATTCTACAGTCAACTCTCATTCTACAGTCAACTCTCATTCTACAGTCAACTATCACTATACAGTTATTTCTCATTACACAGTCAATTCTCATTCTACAGTCAACTCTCATTCTACAGTCAACTCTCATTCTACAGTCAACTCTCATTCTACAGTCAACTATCAATTTACAGTCATTTCTCATTTACAGTCATTTCTCATTCTAGAGTCAACTCTCATTCTACAGTCAACTATCACTATACAGTCATTTCTCATTATACAGTCATTTCTCATTATACAGTCATTTCTCATTCTACAGTCAACTCTCATTCTACAGTCAACTCTCATTCTACAGTCAACTATCACTATACAGTTATTTCTCATTACACAGTCAATTCTCATTCTACAGTCAACTCTCATTCTACAGTCAACTCATTCTACAGTCAACTATCACTATACAGTTATTTCTCATTACACAGTCAATTCTCATTCTACAGTCAACTCTCATTCTACAGTCAACTCTCATTCTACAGTCAACTCTCATTCTACAGTCAACTATCAATTTACAGTCATTTCTCATTTACAGTCATTTCTCATTCTAGAGTCAACTCTCATTCTACAGTCAACTATCACTATACAGTCATTTCTCATTATACAGTCATTTCTCATTATACAGTCATTTCTCATTCTACAGTCAACTCTCATTCTACAGTCAACTCTCATTCTACAGTCAACTATCAATTTACAGTCATTTCTCATTTACAGTCATTTCTCATTCTAGAGTCAACTCTCATTCTACAGTCAACTATCACTATACAGTCATTTCTCATTATACAGTCATTTCTCATTATACAGTCATTTCTCATTCTACAGTCAACTCTCATTCTACAGTCAACTATCACTATACAGTTATTTCTCATTACACAGTCAATTCTCATTATACAGTCATTTCTCATTCTACAGTCAACTCTCATTCTACAGTCAACTCTCATTCTACAGTCAACTATCACTATACAGTTATTTCTCATTACACAGTCAATTCTCATTCTACAGTCAACTCTCATTCTACAGTCAACTCTCATTCTACAGTCAACTATCACTATACAGTTATTTCTCATTACACAGTCAATTCTCATTCTACAGTCAACTCTCATTCTACAGTCAACTCTCATTCTACAGTCAACTATCACTATACAGTTATTTCTCATTACACAGTCAATTCTCATTCTACAGTCAACTCTCATTCTACAGTCAACTCTCATTCTACAGTCAACTCTCATTCTACAGTCAACTATCAATTTACAGTCATTTCTCATTTACAGTCATTTCTCATTCTAGAGTCAACTCTCATTCTACAGTCAACTATCACTATACAGTCATTTCTCATTATACAGTCATTTCTCATTATACAGTCATTTCTCATTCTACAGTCAACTCTCATTCTACAGTCAACTCTCATTCTACAGTCAACTATCAATTTACAGTCATTTCTCATTTACAGTCATTTCTCATTCTAGAGTCAACTCTCATTCTACAGTCAACTATCACTATACAGTCATTTCTCATTATACAGTCATTTCTCATTATACAGTCATTTCTCATTCTACAGTCAACTCTCATTCTACAGTCAACTCTCATTCTACAGTCAACTATCACTATACAGTTATTTCTCATTACACAGTCAATTCTCATTCTACAGTCAACTCTCATTCTACAGTCAACTCTCATTCTACAGTCAACTATCACTATACAGTTATTTCTCATTACACAGTCAATTCTCATTCTACAGTCAACTCTCATTCTACAGTCAACTCTCATTCTACAGTCAACTCTCATTCTACAGTCAACTATCAATTTACAGTCATTTCATTTACAGTCATTTCTCATTCTAGAGTCAACTCTCATTCTACAGTCAACTATCACTATACAGTCATTTCTCATTATACAGTCATTTCTCATTATACAGTCATTTCTCATTCTACAGTCAACTCTCATTCTACAGTCAACTCTCATTCTACAGTCAACTATCAATTTACAGTCATTTCTCATTTACAGTCATTTCTCATTCTAGAGTCAACTCTCATTCTACAGTCAACTATCACTATACAGTCATTTCTCATTATACAGTCATTTCTCATTCTACAGTCATTTCTCATTCTACAGTCAACTCTCATTCTACAGTCAACTATCATTCTACAGTCAACTCTTGCTTTTTTGCTAAATTTCAAAAACGTCCGTATTTGGAAAATTACGCGTTAAAACACCAGCCCATGCAAGGTTTTGCTAAAAAATTGATGAAACTATTACTTTGGGTGATTTTGATGTTGATTTCTATAACTTTGATCTACATAGTTACTGTTTATTCATAAAATGATTTTTTGACATTTTTTTTTGACAATATTATGATTTTTTGACAATATTGAAAAACCGGTTAATCAACCGAATATTTAATGACCGGTCAATAACTAACCCTAGTTTTAACCACATTTATTAGACACACTTACACATCTGCAACAAACGCAACAGAACGATCACTGTAAATTTTTTCTTGATTTTTTCGATTCGGGTGACCAATTTTTCTTGCGAAATCCTCATCAACAGCCATTCTTGCCTTTCGCTTTAATCCACGACCTGAAATTATTCAGAGTAAATAAACAGCAAAAAGAGGGTGATAATAATATGTTGACAAGATCCGAAAATGTTGCAGAAAAAGTTTAATTTTTTTAAAACATCTTAAATCATCATTGTACATTTTAAATAAAATAAATTTTTTGGCCAATTTGAATAAAATTTATAGATTTTTTATAGTCTCATGGATGTTTTTAAAACATTTAATTGTGCATATAAGGCTTTACGGCCCTCTGTGACAAATCGGGGGCGTCGGAGGTTTCGCCTTAGAATCGAAAAAGTTTTTTCTCGCTCTTTCGCTTTTTTTAATATTTTTTTTCACAAACTGTCGAAACAAACCCTATTTCTTGCTATCAAACCAAGATTTTTAGCCTAAAATGTAGTTTTCAACGAATTCGCTTAATTTTAAAATATTTTCAATACCAAAATCTATTTAGTTTAAGTAAAGACCGACACAAGCGACATATAGTATGGCACAGTGGAAATACATGTATTGAACGCACACCCAATGCCGGTCGCAAGATTCAAGTTTTTTAAGCGAAAAAACTAGTTTTCTTTCAATATTTTGCAATACAACCGCCAATATAACCGTTAATTAGGCAAAAGTAGTTTGGAAAAAAGCCAGATGTAAAAAAACACAAAAACAATTATTAAAATATAAATATTATTTATTCACCTTTCAAAAAAGTTTCATCAGGTTGGAGAATAGCAAATGGGCCGGTGGATTAATGGCAGTAACTTGTTTTTCTTATGCTCTAGCGGCTCCTTATTAGTGATTTTGAGGTAGTTATTATTTAAGTTGCACTTTTTTTTATAGCTTATAATGCTACTACTGGTCGGTCAAGCAAAAAATTTCCCGAAAACAGTAATTAGAACCGGCTTTCAAAAATTATGATGAAACTTTTTGCCAGCGGATCTCCCCAACTTGTTTAGCAGCTTTATTTCAGTTTCTTTTCTATTTTTCTTTGCATATTTTTTGGATTAGATAGCTGTACGAAAGTAGTAGCTGTTTAACTGCATATATAGTTGGTTCTTGATAGTAGTACTGGCACCAAGTTTAGGCCATCAAAGGATAAACAAAATTCATATGTTGTAAAAATATTTTCATTTTTCAAGCTAATTTTTGCCATTGGAGGTTTGGTGGTTCATTGCAGGTTTCTTCGTTACAAATCGTTAAGTTTTAAGTTGTTATTGCTTACTGAACTACAGTCAAACTTCTCTATAAGCTACACCCTCTACAAGATACACCTCTCTATGAGCTACACCTCGGTCCGGTCACAAGGGGGGTATGTTCCGTATAATGTACCCCCTCTATAAGCTACAGCTGGGATCGGTCCCGAGGGTGTAGCTTATAGAGAAGGTTGACTGTATTCAAATATGATTCCATGTTCAAATTCTGTTGTACAACTAGCAATTAGTTTAACTACTTATAGTACAGTCAACTATATTTCAAGTTCGGGTTCAAAGGGGGCAGCTCTTTCGTATCGGGAATTTGCAACAAAATGGTAAACTTTGAGCTTCTACAGCTCGGCGCCTAATACATATTACTACGAGATTTTTTTTATTGGATCAGAAAAAAATGTTCTCCCAGGATAGTATTAAGCGTTGCCTCTCCTAATTAGAAAAAAATCTAGAAAAAAGCTCTCCAAGTTGACTTTTTTTAACGAAAAAGCCTTTATTCAGTAACGAAATAAACAAATAACAACAGCAACACTTCAATCAATTTCTATTTCTTCTTCTGATTCATTTTCAAACATGGTGAGACTTCTCAGGCGAGCTTAAGGGTACGGAAAACGATAACTGCAGAGTTAACTGTGCTAATTGTACAGCTTAACTGTACAGTTGACTGTGGAGGGTCTCGCGAATAAAACTCTTTTTCTAGGGTAACTTGGCTAAAATCTCAAAAAAATTTTGACAACATTTTTAAAGAGCGATAGAGTTATTGGGACATTCTGTAGTCATTCTTCAATTGGTATGATAGCAACAATTGTTGTTTGAAAAAATGTTGTTGTTAGAAAGTCTGGCTACGGTCGCGATTGTGTCAGTACAGTTATCCTATTCATACTAATATTTCTGCCATTCAACCAAATAATAACAGTGTTATAAAACAACTTTGTGGTAATCCCTCACGCCTTTTCTTTAAAAAATTAATAATTTCTTTTGTTTTTGTTCTTTTCTTTAGTCCCAATCAAAAGAAAAATATATATTATATGTATTTCTTTTGTATCTACCAACCATCTTTGTTTTTAAGGCAGGCTTTTTTTCCAAAAGGGAGCAAGCAAGGAAAGAGAAATACAGTCAGCCAGCTACTCTCTGACTAAGCAAACTCCTTGCTCTCCCCTTTTTTCACTGCTCATTAGACTAAAACTATCACCTTGCATCTGTCATCATCCTGGGGCGTCTAATTTGGGAGATGGGCGCAAAAAATCAAAAAATCTTTTTTTGGTGATGTTGAGCCAGGTAGTAGCAAAAATGCTAATGAGAGCGATTTTTTTCAAACTCATCTTCTTGCTTTATGTTTAGCGGAATAAAACAAAAAGAAGCTTGTGCCGTGAGTGTGAGTAAAAAATAAAACTTTTTTTTATTTTTAGCTAGTACCGACTGCAAGCTGTATGCTGTCATTTAGCCAAGTTAACTACGATGATTCGTATAGTCAATAACTATCTACAGTCGACTGCATATAATTGTCGCGCTTTAGTGTATCTCTCATATGCATTAATTTTTGCAAATTGGCAAAATTTGTTGTCATTAAAAAATGCAGTCAAAATTTGAAAAAATGTTAAAAAAATATGCTCATTTTAGACCAATGTGTTGGTTTTTGTAAACATTTTAAAAAAAAGTTGACGATACTTCACACATCTTAACTGTCTACAGTCGGGAATTGCATGTGGAATTCTTTTAAATAAGGCATGTGTGAATTCTTTCCTGAAAATAAATTTGTTGTGTGCATTTCGAAAGCTCAAGAATTTCCCGCCTGCCCTTCTATTTCTATTAAAAATATGACCAAGAAGAGTAGTAGCGGTAAAGCAGTAATATAATCTGAGATTTTGAGCGGATTTTAGCTCTTATACCTGTGGATCTTGTATTGTGGATTACTCCCCAATGTTTTTAAAGCAAATTTAATTGGCATGGGGGCATGTGCATCCCTATTAATAGATGTCAAAAGACCTTAAAGACCAAGATACATTTTGACTCATGGCTAGGGATCATGGATCAAACCTTCTGCGAACCTCCCACAATAATAATACTGAGAGGTTGGTATGAGTTCCTTAGCCGAAAATCCTAATATAATACCATTTCTTCATTCCCTTACGAAACACCTACACATTACTTTTATTCTGGGCAATTGTACTACGACTAACTGATTGCAATTTGTGATACTACATATTGTAGTATGCCAAGCGCACCCACCTCTAGCCTCTGGATTCTCCTTTTACTTCCGATTATTAGTCTTGATTTCTTAATTTCTTCGGTAAATATTTTCTCTTATTATTTCCCAACTTAAATTCTCGGCCGGAATGCCTTATATGGGACCTGCTCAAAATCGACTTTTGACCACTTTTTTGAAGTTATTAGGTCCTAATTAGTCTAAAAAACATGTTATTTTCACGCGGACTATTATTTTAGAAAAATTACTTTTTTACCATAAAATGACCAAAAATGATGATAAATGATCATAAATATAGTTACACATCCACCAATTCACATGGCTGCTGTATGTAAAAAGGGGGAAGGAGTGTGTTATACTTCAGCATATTGCTCGGAATAGTCTCTAAGGTGCTTGGGGGTGCGCATCTCTAAGTCTCAAGCCCCCGCGCTTGGGGCTTCCATTTTAGATGCGCACCCCCAAGCACCTTAGAGCCCATACATCTCGAAAAATGGGCTATGTAAGTGTACAACAACACTTGCATAACCCTGCTTTGTCATGTGGTAGGCTGGCCATGAGAATTGGATGCTCACCCACCCCGAAGTGCACTCTTGGGACAAAAATTATATAAATATTTTATTCGACACTCAGTGTCCTAAGGGCAAACGAAGACAAAACGGATAAAGTTAAGAAATATTGAAAAATCTCGACAAAAATAATTTTTCTAAAATAATAGTCCGCGTGAAAATAACATGTTTTTTAGACTAATTACGACCTAATCACTTCAAAAAAGTGGTCAAAAGTCGATTTTGAGCAGGTCCCATATAAGGCAGTTTAGCCAAATTCTCTTGCTCAATTTTCCGTATAAAAATTCGAAAATCTTTGGGATTTCGACAGTTTTTTTAGATCTCTTGGAAAAGTGTTTTGACCGCTGTTTTTTTTTTGGATTTTTTTGATGTACTGACGAAAAATGTAAAAAAATAAGAAAAAAAAGATGTACAATACAATTTTTCTGAGTTACTTTAACCTTTTTTAAAGTGTCGTTCAAGGATGTCATTTTAACAGGCATAGGGATAAGCAGTATTGTTTTGAAGATACAAAGCAAAAATAAGTTGTCACTTTTGCTACAAATCTATTTTTTTCTTTGCTAATTTTTATAGCTTTGCGTTCTAATTGCTAAAGAATATAAAAAATATAATTGCTAAGTGTAGCTTATCATAATAAATCTGATCGTCTTTTTTATTCTAATTTAGCAAAAAATATATCAAAATTTCTCTTTTTCTTCAGAAGCTTGAAGAAATATTGTGTGCTTCCAGTGAAAAATCCAATAATCAATTAATTCTCGGGCCAGAATCTTTTTTGTATAAGTTGAGCACAAGCAAAATATATTCACAGTTTTTCTAGGTTTAGAGTTGGACGAACAACTGTTTTTTGGCTCCATTGATTTTGAACTCATATTCTACGCGTCACGCCCATAATATGTTCGAAAAATTTGGTCGCCATGCATAAGCTGCGATATAAACAGTGTTTTCTCCAAAAGAAAACAAATTTTTTTGAAAATTTTTCTTAAAAAAAGTGTTTTTGATTGAATTCTTTATGTGATGACTGGCGCCTGTTTTTGGCAAAACTGTTGTCACCTACAAAAATCGGAAATTTTGCAATTTTTCAGACTATACCGACCAAATATGACTATTTCATTCACTGATGTTGCTAAATCAGAAAAAAAATGTATATTAGCACTAACTATTTTGTAATAAAACTTTTGCTTTAGCAACTTGAAGTATTTTAGACTTCAATCAAATGAAATAGGCGAAAACTCTTAAAATTTTTCAAAAACTATATTTTTGAAGCACCACCAGCACCACCGACCCACTAGATACTACGCTGCAAAATGAATCATCTTGCTTTGAAAAGTTTCTAGTAGAAATTTAAAACCCTAAAGAAATTTTCTGAGCATCGTGATAGTTGTTAAATGTAGGTTAAGATATCAAGGGTGTTTCAATAATTTTGCAGCTTTTGTTTTGGCCATAACTTTTTTTTGTAGTGCGAATTTCAAAGTTCTGTGAATGCCAATCGACTCAAAATTTAAAAGAAATTTTTTGGTCAGAACCAGAGTTATGTTCAAAATTTTTCAGCCTCCGAAAACCGCCTCCGACTCGAAAAAAGTTAGCCTCCGACCTCCGCCTCTTGGAGGTTCTCGGCCTCCCTCCGGCAAAAAATGATGCCTTTATCCTTTTTTAGTCCCCCTTTTAGTCTCCTTTTTGGAGGCTAAAGGGAGGCTAAAATAACCTCCTTTAGCCTCCTTTAGTCTCCATTAGCCTCCTTTAGCCCAGTTCAGCCCACTATAGTCCTCTTTTGTATAATATCTTTATTCGAGCGAACCATCAACAACCGACAAAAAAAAGAGTGACCAATATCAACGGAGATTAATGAATGCTTGATTAAATGAAAGCAGCACCTTCCTTTTCACCAACTTCGGCCCGGAATTGCACTTGTGTAGACTTGTTGACAGCGTTAGGCGAGAAAAGAGGATTTATCTGAAGTTTAAAAACAATTTTTCGAAAGCGCGCCATTTTGAGTAATAAAGGAGGCTGAAGGGAGGCTAAAAAGAGACTGCGGTGGCCTCCGCCTCCTTTGGGATTTTCAGCCTGCCTCCTAGCCTTCCTCCCTTAAAATTTAAAAAATCAGCCTCCCTCCTAGCCTCCCTCCGAGGAGGAGGAGGTTGGAGGCTCAGCCTCCACTTCAGGAGGATCCTCCTGGAGGCTGGCATAACTCTGGTCACAACCACGATTTTTACTTGGTCCCTCTGTGGTTCGCGTCCTGCTCGGTGGATGGCCTTATGGTTGGAGGGTGTGGCTGGCAAGTTGGCAAGCAAAAATTGTTTTTTCCACATTACATACCAAAAATTTGCTTTTAGATTCCGAGTCGATTGACGTTCACAGAATTTCGGGTACTTTTTGGGCTGCCCCCCTTGTGAAAAAAACAGTAGTATTGCAAATACTACTTCAAGTAAAATTAGTCTTTAAAAGACTACTTACGCAATTAGGTTTAGGCAAGGCTAGGCCAGCGTATTTTAGGACGGACTCAATGGTGTTTCCCTAACTGCAAAAAAGTGCGAAAAACATGTTCGAGTCTGTCCTAACAAACGCTGGCCTAGCCTTGCCGAAGCCTTAATGCGTGAGTGATCTTCTAAAGACTACTCCTACTTCAAGTAGTATTTTCAATACTACTCTTTTTACACAGGGGACCAGGCCAACAACTTCCTAATCTTGAAATTCGGACTACAAAAAAAGTTACGGCCAAAACAAGAGTTGCAAAGTTCTTGAAACACCCTGTATTTTCGTTAGAAAATAGTATTCCAAGTTCAAAATGGCCATTAACAAAGTAGAATCATAAATCGCTGAAAAACTTTTTTTGTATGCTAAAAACACAAAATGCAAAGGTTCCTCGCATTGTTTCAGCCTTTTTTGTTACAGCTCTAGCTTAACAACCATATAGGCTATCCTCGTGTGCTTGCATGGCATTAGAAGCAATAGTAATAGCAAGTCAAAGCTATTTTCACCCACTTCTCTCTTCGCATTCAGTCTATCAAATCCATTTATGTGTCTCCTCTTCAATCTCTTTGCTAATTAAAACATTGCAAAAAAATCATTCTAAAAAAGATGATGGTGCAAAAGGTATGAAAAAAGAAGAAGAAGCCTTTCCGCTCTTGTCTGGCGTCAAAAAAGCTAAAAAAGTATCTGGTTAAAAACGTAGTTTTAAGCTCCACACTTATTACGTTGTTTTTTGCTCCCTAAATCAAATTTTTCGATTTTTGTTCAAGTTTTAAGTTAACCACTGTTCTTGTTTAGCCTATAATAGGCGCACATGCTCTAATAAGACCTTGACTTTGATGACTTCCATCTCAGCCCAGAGAAGATACTTTGCAAATCTATTTTTCTGAACTCCCACGATCTCTACCCATCCACGTTCCAATTTTTGACTGAAGTACGTTTTAGTGGGGCAGCCCAAAATCGGGGTTTGTTTTGAGACCCCGAAAATGACACAAAACACGATTGTGTTAGTAGGAAAACTGTTTCCAGCCAAAAATTTAAAAAAAATTTAAGTTTGCCTTGCTCCCCCAAGCGAAAATTCGAAGAATAGTAAAAGAACTAGGAATTTAATAATTTCGAAAAATGGTTCGTCGAGCATGCTGTTTTTTTCGGTCACCAAGCTGGTTAGTCTCCAAGTTTGTTTAATAATTCAGACTGTTAGCTATTTGATCAATCCCCGTCTAAAAAATCAACAAACAGTTGAGTACCATTACATTATTATCTCCCACTCATTCCTGTTTACTTGCTGCTAAAAATAATAAATAAAACAAAATAAAGTGTGGAGTAGCATCGGATTTAGCAGCAGCAGAAAGCTCGAAGCGGGGGATAATCCATGCACACCACACCTACACCACCTATTACCTAATGACACCCCGATAATTTGGACCATCGAGTGGTTTTTGATATTTTGTCTTCTAATATTTTTGCAAATACTTTTCAACTCCACCGATTCTATTTTGAAAAAAAAAAGTTAAGCACCTAAAAATCTCAAGATTAACCTAAGATTAATGAACTCCGATTAATTGGTTTGCGGGGGTGCACTTAATTAAGGTAACCAGCCCGACTGGAGCAACAAAAAACAACAAGTATTTTAGTTAGCGCAGAAAGCAAACAAAAAATTTGGACAATACTGGCATTTTGTGTGGGTTAGTGACCTGAAAATTGGAGAGAACCCCAGATACTCCCCTGGGTTGCCATTTTCTGTGACATTGCATTGCGTTGCTGTGAGCGAAAATGCTATTATTGAGGGGATAAGCGCTGTTGAGGAGGCAAAAGCTGAGCGGATTGCTGCTCTTTTAATAACATTTTGATGATTTTTTAAAAAACAAAAAATATGTTTTTTGTAATTTTAAACATAAGTTTGGCCCTTCGCTGTTTTTTGTAATTTTCTGTTAAATCATGAAAAAAAATTTGTTATTATAAAAATGTAGAATTTCGAAATTCTAAAAATCCTTTCTTTTTTTTATAAATTTTAAATTTTTTTAGCTTTTTTGGTTTAGAGACATCGATATTTGAGTGACCAATAAATTGAGACAAATTTCTCAGCCCTGAATTAACTATCACTCCGGAGCACTTAGACTACCGTATTTACTCTAATAGCACACCATCCAACGCTCCCACAAATGCAAGAAACGTGTTTGTGCCATTGTGTTTTTGACCCACTTTTTGAAGACTACTCTTAGGCAAGCTACCCTATTATCTCTAATAAGCGCCCCGGGGCGTATTAGAGATAATACGGTATTTTGTAGCTCATCTCACTGACTACCAAATGTGTGGTAACTTACCTAAGAAGAGTCTTAAAAAAGTAGGGCCGAAAACACAATGCCAAAAATACGATTTTGAACCAAGGGGGTGGAGCTATTAGAGCAAATACGAGATAACACGCCTCGAAACAAAACATTTTTACATCGAGGCTCAGCCATTTCACCCCGGACATTTTGGCTGTGCCATTTTGTCCCGGCCCTTTTAGCTGTGGAATTTAGCCCTAAAACCGGACAAAATATGCCATTTACGCCCAAATTAGCCTTTTTAGGGGCTTTTTAAGCCTTTTAGGAAAAATTTTATAGCCGAAATGTCCCGAGACAAATGGCACAGCCAAATTGCCACGCGCAAAAAATTCCATTTAACCCCCAATTGGCCTCAAAAACTTTTGTTTCGAGGTGTGTTATATCTCAGCACCTGCTTCATCAAAACTTTTTCCAGACAAAAATTTCATAAGCGACTCAGCAAACTTTTTTTTTTAATAAAAAATGCCAAATTTCTAATTCGTGCCTAATATTTGAGAAATTCTTTATAAATCATTCACTTGTTTCTTTTCGCTCATCCTTTTCTAGTTTTCGATACCTTTTGGATTAAGTGAGTACTGGGTTTTTGTTGGTGGCATAGCTTAATTTCATCGAATGTCGTCACTTTTATCCATTTTTCAAATCGTCACCAGATTATTATGTAAGTTGGCAGTGCTTACTAAGCACACACACAGAAAGTACACAGTATGTGTGTGTTTGTTCTTTTATTTGTGCAAAGTCATTTAATTTTTGAGTGAAACCATACATTAACTCGACTTTTTTTGGAAAAAATTATAATCTTCGAGAAAAGTATGAAGATTACGTAAAAGAAGAAAAATTTATGCAAAAATGTCTTTTTCGCATGCTTGCTCGAAATACATATTCGGTCAACTTTGTTACATTTCAATAGGCTTAAATAAATTAGTAGGATATTTTAGAAAAGTAATTTTTTTTATTTTTGTAGGGTCCTTCTCAGCCAAGTGTCCAGTGTTCCCACTCTTCCACACCACAACCAACTTGTTCTAAACAACATTCTCAATCGCAAAATCTATCTTCTCAGCATATTAAACAGCAGGTTTGTCATTTTACGGCGGTAGGAGAACCAAATGAACTAAATTGGGCAAAAAATATTGGGTGGAATGTACGTTCAGCACAAAATAAATCTACTTGACAAAAATTTTAGCATTTCAATTACCCATCTAAACAGGCATTTGACCATTCTTGAACTTTCTTTTTGCCTGGATTTTCAATAGTTTATGGATATGTTTTAATCTCAAGCACGCGCCGAGAAATAAATAACAGGGTGTGTCAGAATTACGCGCACTTCTTTAAAAAATTTGGCGAGGTAGCTCTGAGCTGTATTCTAGACACAGATTTTTGCTCATCTAACGACACAGATATAAAAGGCCAACGACTTCAACAATCTCTCAAAAGTTTTTATTCCGCCCACAAATGCAACAACAACAGATAGAATACATAATAACAAATGATCACTCAAAATGTTTCCCGTCGGCATCTATACAGGCATTGATTCTTCTTGGAAAGTCTTTCACGATTTTGTTGATTGTGTCAAAGTCCAGATTTGACCACTCCACTTGCAAAGCACGCTTGAGAGATTCTGAAAAACATAAATTAGCAGCTTTAACACAATAATAGCAAACATAGCGGTCAAAATTAATCAAGAAGATGCATTTTTCATTTGATACAAAAATTTTGAAAAAAAGTGCGCGTAATTTTGACAACCCTGTAGTTTAACATAAGATTTCATTTTCGTTTTCATTAAATTGATGCCATCGTGCTCGCGCTCTCATGGAATTGCTTTCAGCTTGATGTCGCTAGAATTATGCTTCCTCCAAACTTCTTGATGTTTCTATAGTCTACACTCTTCATAGGAATTCCAGTTTCTTCGATTATCTTCTTGTTATCCTAGCTGCTCGATGAATACCTTCGACCATTGATTGCATCATGCTTTTCGGAAGATTCTCGGCTTCCTTTTTCTCTTTTTGTAAGCTTTCGAGGCACCCTGAAATAGGAGCATTTTGTCACCTTTGGGAAAATAATTAATAGAAATTATACGGTTACTTCTTAGTTTTTGCATAAAATGGAAAATTTTAATTGCCACTCAAAATACACTCTAAGTTAGGGCTGCCAAGTAAGCTGATTTCTCAGTATTTTGCTAATGTTTTATATTTAAGAAGGCAATGAAATACATTTGAACAATTTTAAGCGATTTTGCAGATTCTGCTGATTCTTAGCTACTTTGACTTGGGAGTCCTGCTTTTATTTTACGACTAAGTTGCTCATTTTAACTACCATAATAGCTCAGAGACTATAAGTTCACCCGAAAAATGGACTCTTATTTGTTTTACAAAATAGTGAAAAGAAGTGGCGTAAATATGCAATCAAAAGCATTTCTTACTAGGTACTACTTTCAAATAATAATAAGTTTGCAAATTTTATTTATTTTTGTTTCGGGTGATGTTTGAACATTTTTATTTATCATATCCATTTTTTTAAATTTCTTTTGTTGCTAGAATATCTTCAAGGCGATGGTTTCCGGCTAAAAAACAATATAAAATTTGACTTTAAGCTTACCGCAACTCCCCACCCTCCGAGGATGGTTGAAAAATAACTCCCCACCCCTCTAATAATCCCTCATATAAAATTCCTTGTGGTTAATATTTTTATACATTAAAATTCGAACATACTGAGCAACAAACTCAAACATATCATCTTCGTTAAAATCTTCCAAGTCATGACCTGTTATTTCTTCTTCTTCTTGTAGCACGCCTTCTTCGAGGAGTCCATCTTCTTCTTAGTCGTTGCGCCCATCCCTCGTAAAGTTCTGTGCCTTGATGTTGTGCAGAATGTTCTGTCACGTCAGGTACCTGGAACAAAAAACACAATCAAGAGTTTAGACCAACAGACAAATACCAACCTGTATGAACTTGGTGCAACCCCCCAGGGATATATACCGCTTCCATTCCGAGCTCTTTGAGGAGTTTGGCTGTTGCTGCTGATTTGTGACTAGCGAATGCGTGCAAGGGCGGAAAAAAAACTCCCCATGGGGAGTTAATACAGTAAATATGGTATTCATATTATTCAACCGCAATTTTAATGCCTGGATAAAAAAGAGAAAACATCAACTTAAATATTTCAAAATTGGTTAAAAATATGGTTATATTAATAATAAACAAAATGCATACGCTATAAATCGGCTTTCGGGACTTTTCTTGAAGAAAAAATTAGATAACTGTTGTCACTAACTTAACTTTTTTTGCAAATTTATTCACAAGTTTTTCAGATGGACGAGAAGCCAGTCACTTGCCAAGCAGAATACTCTACACAGTCGTCGAGTACAGCGACGACTTCCTCCTGTAGTTCGCTAAACCACAATACTAGTATCAAGACAGAGGCGGAGCTAATTGCTGAACTGGCCTCCTCTTCTCAGGCAGCCGGAGTCCGTGGACCTCAGGGAACTGCACAGAGCTTTATGTTTGAAAATGTAACTGCAGCGGCTGCCATGCGTTACAAGAACTTGTTCAATAGTGCAGCTACCAACAGTGCAGCTTATGATCCCGCCTTGTTTTTTGCTAAAAAGTGGGTTTATTTTTTACCCTTGTCTGCGCTTTGGGTTTCACTATTCTTACCACTAAAATATGGAGAAGTGTGCAAATTGTCAAAGGTCATTTTGCCTATTGAAATATGGCGGCGCAATATTTCTGCCGCGTATCTTGCAATTCAAATTTAACAGTTTCTTGTCCGTTTTCGGAGTACAATGGCGCAACCAAAGTAATCACCATGAACAAATGTTCCAAAAGGTTCCAAAACCGCGATCAAAAAGCCAAAAAGTGGCTTTTTCGCCTACCGCTACTATGAGAAGCTAATCTTGCAGTTGCGAAAAGTGCAGCGCAGATATTGAGGTGTATATCCTGCGACTCAAATCTCATAAAATCATATCATCTTAAACCTTATTGCTCTAAGTCCTACCCCGAGTCCTACCCCGCCCGATAAAGGTTACACCATGCATAAGTAAAAAAATTGTTTGTGACCCTCTTCTTAGGTAAGCTTACAAGGGAGGGACCCCTGACTGTGACCCGGGTAATTTTTTTCATGCGCGTATTCTTGTAGAGCGTGCCCAAACCCCATGTGAATCATATGTGATATTTATCCGTATCCGCGGATTTTATCCACGGATACGGATTTATCCGCGGATATTTTGATTATTACTACGGGGGCTGGCTCCCCGCCTCTGAAAGTCAACAAAAGTTTTAGGAATGACCCATGGGTCAGCTAAAAAATCATGATATGGGTATCGAGGTGTTTTTAGAACTTTAAGTGACCCTTTTTGTGGACGTTCAGAGCTGGGGAGCCAGATTTCTCAGGAACTGGGGCACGCTCTGCAAACATACGCAGAAAAAAAATTTCATCGAAGTTCGCCCAAGTCACAATGAGGGTGTCTCCGTTGTTAGATTAAGAGAAAAAATACTCTTTCGTATGTCTCCATAAAACTTTAAAATTATATCTAAAGTCAAAGCTATTCTGCTTTTTCAAAAAGTTGCTTAATTAAGGAAATATTATTTTAAAATTAAATTTAGTCCACATACCGAAAAATCCTCCAACCAGCGATTGAGCAAAAAGATAGCAAAAGTTTTTGATTGGATCGAAAAGTTGGAAGGAAGGAAGAAGAGCAGTCACAAAGATAATAGGTTACTGTCCCCTCTGCCCATAGTATCAGTAGGCGGGCAATTCATATGTGCATACACACAAAAGCAGCAATTGCCTCAAACAAAAGATGGAGTTGAATGAGCAGTGAGGCAATGACTCACGCCCGTTAGCAATCAAAACAAAGAAAATCAGACCCTTTTTCCCATTTTACCACAACAAAAACGGCTGTAGACAAATGCGACACGCTTCTTCCAATCATTGCATTGGTGTGAAAGTTGGTTTTGCTTATGAGATTCTCTCATTTGGCAAATAAGCCATGTATTTCTTGCCTTTTTGATGATCTTTTTCTCTAAGCATTTAAATCAGTTCAGTTAGACACACGACTACTGAAAATTTAGTCTTGGATTTTGGCTAAACATTGCTGTTTTCAGTTTTGATCTGCACAACATTCGTGCCGACCAACCAGCCAGCAACCAACAGTCCCAACAGCAGCAATCCAGTAGTTCTAGCAGCATGCATGGCATGAGTGGTAAGCGCTGATTTCAGAACCCTTTTCCGGCATATAATGATGAAATTCTTCAATTTAGGAATTAGTGACTTCATGACCCCTTCCCAGTCTCCGTCCACCTCTGTTGGCAAGCCTATTGGCTTTAATGCTAGCCATGCGCTGGCGGTCGCTGCGGCTTCTGCCAATTCCTCCTCCGCCCAGAACTTTTCTAATAGTGGAGCTCAAGCTTTGTTCAATGCGAATGTGCATGCAGCTCATCCAGGCTTCTATCCATCTAATGCCAATTTATTGAGTAGCTCCAGAAGAGGAAGTCAAGGCAATACAAGGTGTGTAATTCTGACACAGTGTAATAAAGTTGCCTGATTGATCCAACAGTTACTGGTATATATTAGTAGAGCAGTGATCTGTGATATTGCCTGAACAGTCTGGTCGTAAATACTTTTTCAGAAATCTGAAATTTTCATTCTCTAAACAGTAAACCCTGGATATAACAGATCTCTGCTAACTCAAAAAATAATCAAATGCAGTAGCATAAATCATACTTGCAACCCTGAAATCAAGCCAAAAGATTTAGAATTAGGTCAGGGATGTGAATTGTACTTTTTAAAAAGATTTGTAATTTTTTCAGGAACCCAATTCTTTTTTTAATTTTGACATTTTCAGTCAAAATGGCAATAAGCACTGGATAAAACGGCCTTTTTCCTTGAAAAGTAGTCAAAATGTATTAGGTTGTTCGGAAAGGCATGACCACGTGTTTTTTTTTCGAAATTTTTTTTCTCGTTCAAAAGACTCAGAATTTATTTGTTTACACATTTTAATTAATTATTTATATAATCATTTTCAGACAAAAAAATTTTTTTTGTCGAAAAATTAGGGTTGGATTCGGTCGGTTAACCGAAAACGGAGTTTTTGGCAAATAAACCGAAAACCGATTTTAGCAAAATACCGGCTTATTTGCGACAAAAATTAACCGAAAACCGGGTACACTTCGGTTACCCGACCGAAAATTTTTTGAAAAAACCAGAACCGAAAACCGAACTTGAAAAAAACCGGTTTTTTTAAACCGACCGATCCAAAAAAACCGACCGAATCCAATCCTACTAAAAATGATAAAAATATGTGAACAAATAAATTCTGAATCTTTTGAATGAAATCGAAAAAAAATCACGTGGTTTTTCTCATGACTTTCCGAACAACCTAATACTTTTTCGAAAAATGTACTTTTTTACAAAAAAAATTTCATTCCCATCCCTGAGTTAGGTGGTTTAAATTCATGCCATCAGATTAGCACTAAAAATGCCTTAACACATTTTTTGGCTCAAAGCAGATAATTGCTTTAACAACATTCCGACAAACTAAGTGACAAAGAGCTTTTTTGAGAATTTAAATGTCTTTGTTGATGTTTTTAGACAAAAAAATTTGGGCATTTGACCCAGTCTGGTTACAGAAAGCAAACCGAGAGAATCCATCCCCTCGACACTTTTCCTTATAACCATTTGTTCAGCTCCAGCTCTACAGGCTCACACACTGGCACACCATCGCCGTTGAGTGTGGCTGTCTCGGGGCTGTCCAATCAGCTGCAACACCAACAGCATCAGCAACTACAGCAACTCCACCATCAGCAACAATTGCACCACCAACAAGCCACTTCACCACCCAACTTTGTATCTTCTGCTGCTAATTTAATGAGGTTTAGGTGTAAACTTTTTAGAGCAGTCCAAAGTTTGTCGGTTTTGTTGTTTTGAGCCAAAATTATTAAAAATTATTAAAAATCTTTAAAAATTTTATTTTTATTTTCACTGACATATCAAAATTTTCAGCGCGTTCTCAGGGCAAAATGTCTTCAACTCCATACCTCCACCTTCAGTTAATGGTTTACCTTTGGCCTTGCACCACAACTCCATGTTTGGAGGCGCAAGCAACTCGTCCATGGCTCACAATCTAGTGTCCTCAGGCAACAATCGACTGAATTTGGGCAGTAGTAATAGGGAGGAAATGTCGCCAGGTGGAAACGACATGGTGTCTCCTGAAGAACAGAAGTTGTGTGCAGTTTGTAGTGATATTGCCGTTTGTCAGCACTATGGTTTGTTGAACTTGCAAAAAGAATTATAAACACAGTCTTTTATTTCAGGAGCACTAACTTGTGAAGGATGCAAAGGTTTTTTCAAAGTAAGTTTAGAAAATTGAGGTCTAGTATTAGAATAGATATCTAAAATATCTGGTTTTCGGTTTTCGGTTTTTGTATTTTTCAACAAAAATATGACTAAAAGATTTATGGATCAAAAATCTTATAAATTTCACCAAAATATTTTCTGCATTTTCAGAGAACAGTGCAGAAAAAGTCCAACTATGTGTGTGCTGGAAACCAGAATTGCCCCATAGACAAGCGCTACCGGTCCCGTTGTCAATTTTGCCGTTACAAGAAGTGCTGTGATGTGGGTATGGTCAGGGAAGTGGTCAGGTTTGGATCATTGCAAGGACGCAGAGGCAGACTACCCTCCAAGGTCAAGACAGCAGTGCTGTCTCAAATCGGCGACCAGCCACCGAGTCCTCCTTTGCCTTTACTAACTATCATCGCTAAGGCTTTTACTGAGTCTAGGGCTGCGTCTTCAGCTGCTGGAATAACAAGAATCAATGTGAGTGAAATTTTGTCGATTATACAGGGTGGCCCACTTTTTCTAGCCAGCAAATTTTGGCCATAACTTCTTCCTTTTTAGCGATTTGAACGAGATCTTTTTAATCAAAAGCTGACACTTTGGGAAGTAGATCGACAATAAAAACGCGTATAAATCTTATGCAGACACTAACTAACAAAGTCAGACAAAAAATAACAAATTCTTCATTAATAATTGTCAGGTCAATAGTCTTGCATTGTCATTACATAAAGCATTGGCAAAACATCTTTGCACTATGTTGTAGCGCAGTTCAAGAGCTACAAAATCTATTTTACAGGAAAATTTTTAAAAATCTGAGCATTGAGATATGCTCTTTTGAAAAAAAAAATCTCTGTAAAAATAATTAAGTATTTGGTGTCGATCGACTACACAAAGTGTTAAACCACACATTCCATAACGATACACCATTCAATAGCCACGATTCTGAAATTTTCAACTCGTTTTGGGTGTTTTTCAATTTAGACCAAAAGTCATGCGGGCCTAATAAGGTGTACAAAAAGTGGTAGTCGAAATTTTGAATTTAAAACCAATTTTTCGCACCTCCCGCAACGATACCACGATGCCAAAATAAAGATGCCAAATAAAGCTTTTCCATACGTAGCTGATAAAGTTGACTGACAAGGAAACACATGTTAATGACCACGCGATATTGAAAAATGCTATATACTATTCAATAGAGCATCGAAAATGCTTTTTAACTTAGATATCATTTTCTGCGGAAAAGTCGATTTTTGGGGAGAAAAATGTGTTTGAAAGTTGAGCATGAACAATGTATATCTAATATATTCTAATAATCTTCTTAATAATAAGCTTCGGTAATCTCGTGATTGGAGGCGCGGCAATGAATACACATTAGTCAATATTTAATTTTTGTATCCCTTTAATTGATTTTTAAAAAACCACTAGCAACTTTGTGCGATTATTCATGGCCAAAATAGTTGTTTGTCTTAAAGTATTTAACATTAAACTAACAACTTTGTTCGTTAGCCTGCATAGTTATTTATCCTCTAGTCTTTAACTATGAACTAACAACTGTATGAGTTAGTTAACATAGTTATTTTACATAATAAATTCAAGTGTAAAGTAACAACTGTATGAGTTAGTTAACATAGTTATTTTACATAATAAATTCAAGTGTAAAGTAACAACTGTATGAGTTAGTTAACATAGTTATTTTACATAATAAATTCAAGTGTAAAGTAACAACTGTATGAGTTAGTTAACATAGTTATTTTACATAATAAATTCAAGTGTAAAGTAACAACTGTATGAGTTAGTTAACATAGTTATTTTACATAATAAATTCAAGTGTAAAGTAACAACTGTATGAGTTAGTTAACATAGTTATTTTACATAATAAATTCAAGTGTAAAGTAACAACTGTATGAGTTAGTTAACATAGTTATTTTACATAATAAATTCAAGTGTAAAGTAACAACTGTATGAGTTAGTTAACATAGTTATTTTACATAATAAATTCAAGTGTAAAATAACAATTGTACATATAAGCTAACACAGTTGTTTGTCATGTTTGTTATTGTCTTTATCTATAAGCTAACAGCTGTGTGAGTTACCTATCATAGTTGTTTCTAAAAGTTTCTCCTAAAAGCTTCTACTGTAAACTTACAGTTACGTATTAGCCAAAATATTTTTTTTGGATAATTGAATCTATTGAGCTACTTTTTAGGATCTAATCACCCTGCCTGAAATGACTTCTATCCTTGACTACGAGCTTCAATCACTTCATCGCTTCGTTTTAAAGATTCCTGACATTGGAGAAATCGTGCAGTCGGACTTGAGGGTGCTGTTGCTACGAAATTTCTTTCCTATATTTGCTGTAAAACAAGCATTTCGATGGGCGGAATTAAGGTTTTTCAATTGTTATCGCACTATTTTCCCACTTTCAATGTAAAATTTGTAGAGCTTCCCGAATGCACGACGGCTTTGGGTTCGAGAACGGTCAAGTGGCCTCCCTGGCACATATTCCAGTAGAATTTCAGCCTTTGTTCAGTGCCATATGCGCCATGGCTCCTGCTTTCCAGAGCCTAGTCGAATGGGATGCTCCTTGTTTTGCTTCCCTAATAGTCCTGCAGTTTTTGTACATCACTCCAGGTTAGAAGATTTAAACAGTTATAAAAAGTCGAAGACTGACAAATAGAATCTTTTTTAAACCTAATTTAGTCCTTAAAACTTTATTATAATGAAATTTCGTACACTTCCAGTCTTTTTGCTTATATCTTACTTTTCCAGAAGATGATCCCACAGCTTTGATCAACCAATCAGAAATAGATCGTTTGCACAGCACTTATGTAAACGCTCTCAAAGACCACTGTTGCAACACCACCACTCCTCAACCTAACAAACTGTCCAAAATTGTAAATCAAGTAAGTTGGTTGTCTCTCTTCCTTTATTATTTGTCAGCTTTCTGAGTGATTAATTTACCATGCTTTGGGTTCGGTCACGACAAAGAGACTGGAACCATACTTTGATTGAGTTTGCCTTGAGGCTTTCTTAAGTTTAGCTTTCTTAGGTCTAAAGAAGTACTAATTAGGTTTTTTAAAAAGCGTGGCTAACTATTTAAAAATTGAAAAAATCAGAAATCAACAAAAAGTAAGCGCCATGACAAAGTATGGCATGGTTTTTGTTGTTTTCCGATTATCTCAAGATTTTCACTCTATCCCACCCAATCGACTGGGCTGTGTAGAGTAAAATTTAGCCTTTTTTTTTAATTAAAAATGGCCAAAACAAAAGACTCATAAGTTTTTAATTTTAGGCGACGAAACTTCTGGTGTTTCGGAATCTTGGAGCTAACTGCCTACAAATGGCAAATAACTCAGGTTGTGCTCTGCCCAGAAATGTGGGGCAAGTCCATCGGGAGTGCTACTCACTTATTAAAAGTGGCCCCGTTGATCTGACTGGACTAGAAATAAGTGTTGACCAACCGCAATCAGCGACTCCGTTGGACATAGGTCAACAACAAAACAGACGATCAAATTCAGGACATGACTTACCAAACTTCCATCTTAATTTTTGACTCAAATATATTTTGTAACGTTTAAAAATGCCTGCTTTAAACAATTGTGGCAAGGATTTGAAAAGATCTTCCAAATGATTAAAAAATGTTGGTCCAATTTAATTTTTTTCGGTGACACTGCTTAATGCCTAATCATATACAGGGTTCGCCAAATTTTCGCCGAGATTTGTTTTACCCATATCTTTTGATATTTATTGTCTGTCGACGAGATCATTTATTCATTTGATAGAAGAGTCTCTAGGTAACAGAATGACTATGAACATTCTAACAGAAAGTTTCTCATAACACAAACAAGAACAGTCAAACAACAAAAACTTTTCACTCGATGTTGCCTTGGACTTCAATGCGTCTTTGAAGGCGCCTGCCACAACTGTTCATTGATCGTTGGACTATATCCGGTGGAAGATCTTTAAATACTTTGATGATTCTTGCTTTCAGTTCTTCGAGATCGGCCGGTTGCGTGCGATAAACTTGATCTTTGATCCACAGCCAACGAAAGATGTCACACGAGTGAGGTCATTATTGTATGGAGGCCAAGCATAAGAGTTTTTAACCGCACTTCCTGCAATACTCGATCTGCACTTGCTTTGGAGATCCGTGAATCCCGTACCATATGACAGTTCACACTTTTTGATCAGTTCCATAGGACATTTTCAGCTAAAACGCTCAGCAATTAAGAGCTCAGCAATAAATGAAAACGTAAACAAAAAATAATGTTCGTGGTATCATTCTGCTGCCTGAAGTCTTCTCTATCAAATGAAAAAAGATCTCGTCGACACACAATAAATATCAAAATATATGGATGAAACAAATCCCGGCAGAAATTTGGCGAACCCTGTATATCCAAAAGTTCTTTGCCGATTTGCAAAGCCTTGAATCTTATGATTTATATTAGCTTATTTCTAATCTGTTGATATCATCTTGTAGCCCTGCATCTCCTTTTTTAATTTGTATAATTTAGAAAAGTGAGCATTTAGCTCAAAACGCCTGTTAGGTCATTTTGAAATGCTGACAAGTATTTTTATTATTTTAAGCGTTCAAAACATAAATTCATTATTCAGCGTTAAAACAAAATCTCAGTACTATATTGTATTGCAGTTCAAGAGCTACGAAACATATTTACAGAATGGTCTTTGGAAATCTTAGTGTTGAGATATTGCCTTTTGAAAAAAAATCATTTTCTCTAAAAAAATGACTAAAATCCAAGTTTTTCCAATTCTGTAATTTTAGTCATTTTTTAAATAAAATGATTTTTGAAAAACCATATTTAATTTAACATTCAGATTTTTTAAAATCATTTCGTAAAGTAAGTTTTGTAGCTCTTGAACTGCGCTACAAGATGGTACTAAAATTTTGCTAAATTGCTAAATCTTGAATCAAACTTTTGACCAGTTAAAGTGATGAAAATGCTCGTCAACTTTTCAAAAATGACCCCACAGGTGTTTTAATGACAAATAATGACTATTTTAAAATATCCCCAAATAAACTTTATAGACCATTTGCAAAAAGTGATCTAGGGCAACAAGATGGTATCAAAAAATCAGAAATAAGCTAATATAAATGATAAGAGTTAAGGCTTTGAAAACCTTCAAAGGACTTCTGCACCATCCGTTATTATTTTAGCTTCAAAATTTTTTATTCTAAATATCAATACTATAGACTACTATCATAGTTTCTCCAACAATCTGCTCTCTTTGCCAAATCCCTCACAACTTAAAAGATTTATATATTAGACAAGACAAAACATAAAAACATTTCACGTAGATGTTTATTGCATTCTCAACCACCACGAGCTCTACTGATTCCACTTTCTAAATTTTGATTGAGCACCCAAAATTCTATATAGACCTGATATTTCGCGGGGAGGAAGTGGTCATGAGACAACTTGCGATATACACCTAAAGTTTCCTACTTTGAAAATGCTAAATTTTTTATTTCTTCAAATATTTTTAGTCTGAACAGTTCAAAACTTTTAATCAAATAATCTTGTTCAAGTGCTTTAGATAAAAAACCAAATTAAATTAAAACTTAAATGTGTAAGCATTTTGAGTTTTTTATGAATCCACTGAAGTCAATAGTACTTCAATCTAAAGCTACTTTTCTGACCGGATTTTTTTCAATAATTGAAAAACTAAAAGCTTGAAGAAATACATAAAAAAGTTATAGATAAAGCTAAGACTTGAATAATATTACATTTTCAAAAACATTTGTTGCCAAAATCAAGCCACATGAAATTAATTTGTTGTATTAGTTAAACTTAAAACAATGCGTATTTTATTAGTTCTTTTTTCTTTATTTTCTCTTTCGTGCAAGCCCTATTCAATAATGCTGATATTTATTATAAATTGTTAATACATTGTTGTTATTTTATATATTTTAAAATATTTTTACAGATTTATTTATTTGTTCATTGATCTGGTAAAAATAAAAGATTTACACCGGAAGTTGTTGTAAATTTAAAGTGTGTGCATTTTTTGTTAGACAAATAATCAAAAAATCTGTGACAGTCAAGACCAGTGCTCAAAGGTGGTACTCGTACTTCGCTCTCGTAGTCGTACTACGAGTACGACTACGAAATATGAGAGAGAGAAAAGTAAACAAAGAAGGTTTTAAGTCCAACGAACTGGCATCTTTATTAAAGCATCATGGTAAAAGGGATACAGGGTTTATAACTGGACAGGAAATAATAAACGAAAAGAGACTAATATTGGAGACTGGAGATTCTTCTACATCCACTTGAGCTGCAGACGACTGGGCTGGAGACGCACCCACCTTGGCAGCAGAAGGAGAGACTGGAGAATCGCCGAAGACACCAAAGCAGCAGAAGGAGAGACTGGAGAATGGCCGAACGACGGGTCATTGAATTGAATTGAATTGAATTAAGCAGATCCCTTTGAATTTTTCACTACTTAACTATTTTTAAAATGTTTTAAAATAAGTACCATATTTAGATAAAAAAAATTTTGGCTCTGTTGCGATAGAGGGGGCACCTTTTTTTTCCTTGGTCCCCCTGTGCATTTTTTTAAATTTATACTCATTTTTAGCCATACAAAGGCGCCAAATTACTATTTAGTGATTGTTGTTATTTAACTTATCAGTTATATTGTAGTTTATAAAATATATTTTGTGTTATATGCTGAGTATAGATATGGGCCAAACATTTGTGGATGTAGTCGACAGACCTGATGTAGCTGCCCTTCGCTTGATAGATGTTCATACCTATGACACCAAGCAAGCCATTACGTTCTATGTTGGTCTGAAAATTCTTAGTAATAAATCTATCTGTGATGTTTGTGGCGCGGGAATGCACACCGAAAAGAGAAGTGAACGTGTTGACGGAATCCAGGTTTTCAGTTTACCCTAATAGTGAGCAATTATTTGTTTAGTGAGGTGCCTTCGCAAGAAGAAAATTTGCTCGAAGAAATCCATTCGAACCGGTACTTTCTTTGCGCGGTCTAGACTCCTATTGGCTACCTGGCTGGTCATCTTCTACACGTAGGCTAATGACTACAGCAACAAGCAAATCGTGAAAGAAACAGGTTACGTGCCGCTAGCCTGTGCGATTGGCTTAATTTTTGCTGAGAAGTTTGCCAAAAGTAAAACAAGAGAATAATTGAATCTACAATCTTTATTAATTATTGCCATAATCAGCGCATGCTTGTAGGAGTGGACCGTTACGTGGAAATTGATGAAGCCAGCATATGCAAAAGGAAGCACAATCGTGGGCGTACAAGGGTTGGAGTGTCTCAGTTTTGGACTTTCGACAAAATCTTTTGCAATTAAAATAACATGTTTTCGATGGGGGCCGTTATATCGAAGGCACGTTTTCTCAGCTGGGACCAGCCGTAGCGGGCTGTTATATCCAAGGGGGCCGTTGTATCGAGAAGCCATTATATCGTGGGTCTAACTCTTTATGTTTTAGTCAAATCCAACCAAATAGAGCCAAGGGCCGTTATATCGAGAGTTGACTGTAAAAAAGTCTAAATAGGGGAAAAAATATTAGGCGCGAATTAAAAAAGCGTACAGACAGACACAGTCCAAATACAGTCGACTCTCGTTGTAACGACCCGCAAGGGGCCGGCTAAAAATGGGTCGTTATAACGAGAGTCGTTACATCGAGAGTCGTTATATCGAGCTATAAAATACACTTGGACCAACCAAATGAGTTTTATTGGGTCGTTATATCGAGCGTCGTTATAACGAGAGTCGACTGTACTATATTTAGATTTTAAAATAAAGGACATTTTATAAAATACCTTTAACAAATTTAGTCATATTTAGTAAAAAAAGGTGTGATTTATGTGTTTTGAGTGAAAAAAGATCTTACAAATTCTAAAGACTTGATTCCCCAAATGAAAGACAAACTTTAAAATAAAGGACATTTTAAAGCCCTCCTTTAAGTGGGTATGGTTCTTAGTATTTTTTTTGTTTTAATTTATCTGACATACAACACTAACTTTCCTAGGATTTAATGTTGGTTTTTAACATGCTTTACATTTAAACATCTGGAAAACATTTTTCAAAATTCTGATCTTTTTTCCGTTATGTTTTTTGTGTCTAAAAAATAATTTTCACATAAATCTGCTATCATCCAAAAGCAACTGACTGAAAACAAGCCAGAGAGAGATGGATGAGAAAAACCGATTGGCATTTCGCTCGCATTCCACTCTTCCTCTAGGGTGCTATTTCCTCCTTTGCTGGAAACTGAAGCAACCAACTAGAAAAAGGAGAGGAGCTATCCTTGGGGCTTTCTCTTTTTCAGCAAAAAAAAAGGAAAATATCTAAATGGGAGTATGGGGCATCTTCGGCACACAAGCATTTGTATTTTTTTACTCTTTGCGATGTGCTTAAATCAAACTAAATTGCAGTCCAATTTATTATAGATGAAGATCCTTGCTTCTAAAAAAATACAATCTGTTCACAAACACACAGACAAAGCTCTGGAATCGAAAACCAAATATGATACGTATTACAAATTTCTGCGCTACTAGCGAATACCTCCCCCCCCCCAAGAATCTGAACATCTTAAAACCGTTGTAACTACCCTTTGTAACAACAAGTTTATGCTTAGCCCTTAGGCTTAGGGGTAGGCCAGTGTATGGAAGCTGTAACTAATAATAGTTTTACGCAATTTTTCGGGGGGTCTGGAACATAAATTACTTTTTACTTAAGTTTAAAAAGGCAAAATCGTTAGGGGGGAGCGGTGGGGTTGGTTACTAGTATTCGCTAGTAGGGTCCAAATTTCATCTACTGCTTTTAGGCTGTGTGTCGGTAAAATTCATTAATTTTTTGTTTTTGTCCATTTGTATGAGTTAGTCAACATAGTTGCTTGTCCTAAAAGCTTCAACTATTAACTAAAAACTGTATGAGACAGTCAATTAGTGTTGTAAGTTCTAGAACTTCGACACCGACCCCTAAAATTTTGGCACCGATGTTATTTACTTCTTTTCTCCCCTCATCCTGAAAAAGTGGGTCAATCTGAACCAGTTCTTACCTCAAACCATGACCGATCCTCCACCGTGCTTGACAGTCGGAACTTGATACTTCAGATTGTTTCTCTGAGCCGGCGGACGTCTAACGTATCGAATCCCATCAGAAGAGAACAGATTGAACTTGCTTTAGTCGCTCCAGATCACTCTTCCCCGGTAAACGACCAATCGCCCCAATCCAAAAGGGCACGGGCGAACTTGAGATGAGCCTTGACATTCTTCCTGGAAATCCACGGCTTCTTTGATGGCTTGGCAGCAGGCAAGTTTGCACGTCTAAAGACAAGCATCAGAAAAGCATTAGAGGCAAAAATAAATGCTTACTTGAGAACATTCCTGGCCGTTCGAGTGGTGATTCCTAGCTTGAGATGCTCATTCGCATATTTCGTCATATCCGTAGCTGGTGGAGAAGAGAGCTGCAACTTGTCGATCCGTTTGACCTCCTTGCTTTGCAGATTTAACCTCAGGCACTAGTTCCTTGAAGCTCATTGCAACTGAAAATACGATGGATAAACAAATCAAGCGCAAAAATCAATTGCGGCGACCAAAAGACGGTAAAAACAGCAAGGAATAATTTTGGTGCAAGTTTTTTTTCCGCCTTGAAAATTATGCAGAGTCACAAAATGTGTCACGACTTTTTAAATTTTTATTGCAAGTCAAAATTTTTGAGCGCAAAATGTAGCTGAGATCCTGTAGACTATTTTTGTTTTTTACGGTTACAAGAAATAATGTGTTTATCAAAAGTTACTGGGCAAAGTTTGCAAGAAACATGCTTGGTGCAAGTTTTTTTTCCGTTACTGTATTTTAAACTTGTTTTTTGAATTGTTTTTGATCTTGAACATTAAAGGCGAAATGAAACTTGGGGGGGGGAGGTTGGTGTAGAAAAATGGGCCATTTCAAATTTGGCCATTTTCAAACTGGCCACATTTTTGAGTCAAGCAACACGGGTACCAAGGCAATGTTTTTTTCACTAGACTTTCACCTTTTTCCTAAAATTGAGTGCTTTTTCAAACAGATTTCTAACAATTTCTTTGGTACATTTCTAAATGAGCAGCGATGGATACGAGAAATTCAATACGAAGTAATCCGACTCCATTGGCTTAGTTAAGAGTCAGCTGCTGGATCTGTTTTCCTGAATAAATTGCTCAAAAATGTGGCCCAATTTGCATTGGCCCAATTTGAAATGGGCCGTTTTTCTCCTCCCCGAAACTTCAAGTGAATAAGGCACTTGTTGGGTTGGGGCCCCACCCTAAATTTTTTTCCAACCTTCTCGAAACGCAGATTTTTTATTTATTTTTCATTCACAAACATACATCTCTGATATTTGACTCTGATAGGCTCCTCTCGGTTCTTATCCTTTATCCTGACCCCACCCTAATTTAAAAGAGTACCGGGACGTGGAAAATAGGCTAAAAGTATGGAAATTGAACAAATTTTTGTCAGCTTGGTCCTACTGCACAAAGAAACTCTGGTATGCATGCATGTTTTATGCCGCCAAAAAGGCGAATCAACTTATTTGTGTCAAAATAAAAATAAAGTTCTACAATCAAAACTTGGGTGGGGTCGGGATAAAGGATGAGAACCGGTTCTTCCCTCAGCGATTTTTTTCTTCTTCATAGGCTTTCCACAAACGCAGATAAGATTGGAATGGAGAAGCTTCAGATTTTGGAGCCAGGAGATAAATGTCTGATCATCCCAAGTGAGTCTTTCATAGAGATCGGCCAGAGTGAAATTTCGATGCTCTTCCATTCTTCTTCGTTTAGGCACTTGTTTGAAAATGGCAAAGGAAAACACTATAAAAAACCGCAAATTTAAATAAAAAAATCTGTGTTTCGAGAAATTTAGGGTGGGGGCCCCAATCCAACAAGCGACATGAATAAATTTGAATACAAATAAATGTTTCACAAAATTAGAAAGAAAGAAAATGTTCTGAAAAGTGTATCCCAACTGTGTTTTATCCCACAATCGAGGACAACTTTTTTTAAAAAAATGTCAGCAATTTTTGACCAACATGACGTATCAAAAAGATCTTTATTGCTAATTCCAGGAGTCTTTGTATGTGTGTGCGAACAGCTATGCTAATGTGGAGAATGTGGAGAGTTTGCCGGAAGTGTAGAGAACATCATTCATTGGCAAGCCCTCCGAAAAGGCAAGCCTAGTTGAGTGCGGCCTTCTTCTTTTTCCTCGCTGTCTTTTTGTGGATAGCTAAAAGTTGGGCAAGAGGGGCTGGAATAAAAATCGACTTGTCGCCCATTGCTCCAACCAACAAGAGCGAGAGAAAGACGTGAAGATTAATGCTTTATTGTTACCCACTACTTGTGCCTGCATGCTAGAACATCCTTGCTCCTTCTACTTTCGCGAAAAACTTTTGTGGTGTGAGTAACAGAAAAGAAAGTCGATGATCGAGAAAAAATTTTGTATTTGGAGTGTTTGTTTGGGTTGGAAGAATTGTAATTTTGTATATCGAAATATCTCTTAATTTTTGCCAACAAAATAGTTACATTTAAAGGTTTACTAAATATTATTTATATACGATTTACGCTCCAGAAAAAGTCTATATAAAGTTTATTCAGCACTTTTTTGCACCTTTTTTCTAAGGGTGTTTCGCCTTGGTCCCCCTGTTGTTTTTTAATACTCTCTAGGCTTAGGCAAGGGTAGGCCAGCGTGTGTTAGGACAGACTCAAACATAAGTCTAAGATATGTTTGAGTCCGTCCTAACATACGCTGGCCTACTCTCGGCTAAGCCCAAGTCTGAAAAACCACAACAGGGGGGACCAAGGCAAAAAACCCCCATTGTCACATAGGACCAACTTTTTTTTTGTTAGTTTTATGTTTTTCATGCAAGTGCTTTGTTATTTTCAGACCGTGCACCTGTCATGCAGTTTACACGGTGACACAAAATTACTGCACCATTTGTCTAAAACTTTTATTTAAAGTTTTTGAACTGAAATTTGTGGTCGCATTTCATTTACGTTGCTGTGTTTAGTAAAAAGTGTTTGTATTTGTAAAAAAATCTTTTGAACTTCTTTGAGGTTGCTCCCAGGTAGTTTAATTACTGCCATCGATTTTCCTGTGAAAATCGATGGTGCAAGGAGATGTCTACAAAAAATCAATTCATGTTTTATTTACCTTAACTTCAGGGTACGTAAATGTACTTAAGATTTGTACTTTTCGGGGGACTCTAAATCCTTTTATTTTTGATGTTTTACGTCAAAATGCTTTTGGTGCTCAAAAATCAATGAGCACTAGATAAAATGATATTTTTGACGAAAAATGACCAAATTGTATTTTTTGGCCGACGTACTTTTTTCAAAATTTTGAGTTAACTACCCTGCTTAACTTGCAACAATTTCGAGTTTGGAGCACAATAAGATTTTCATGAAAATGTAGAAGTAAGGCCGAAAAAAGGCACTAAGCGTTGTCTATTGTCCTTAAAAAGAAATTTTGATAAGAAAAAATAGTGTTTGCTAATTTTCAACTCTGCTCTGCTTTTATTATTCACTTTGAGTGGGTGAAATAATTAATTAAATGCAGTCTTTGTTAATTTCCTAAATATGCAGTTTTCCCCTACTTCCATTAAAAAAAGTTCGGCTTAAAGACCTTTGTTGGCTCAGATTTGTTGCTTACACGGTTTTAGTTGAGTGATGCATTTCAGTGCGCAAAAGGCTCCTCCCAATTGTTTTCACAGGCATAATTTCTGGTGTAAAAATTTCCGGTTTTTTTCACGGCAACAAGTGATTTTTGAAAATTGCCTTGGTCCCCCTGTTGTTTTGAAACATTGCTTATTGGCGTTTTTTTAGTCATTGCTCACATAGTCAATTTTGTTAAATAGTCATTTTTCTTAAATTTTTGTTGAAAACGCCAATAAGCAATGTTTCAAAACAACAGGGGGGACCAAGGCAATTTTCACTTTGCCGTTCCTATTTTTTTTCATTTGAAAAAAACGTCCCATTACCTAATTTCTAATAGTTTCTTTCTTTTAATCAATAACCAGAATTAAGAAAATAGAAATAGAATAGAATAGAAAAATTTTAATAGCGTAAAAACCTCTACAGCTCTATTTTTACAAAAAGGTATACAGTTAACTCTCGATTTAACGAACCTATAAACATGATTTGGTTGTCTAAGTATCGATTTGACGAATATTTCATTTTTATCACTTTTTTGACTGCTCAGGCTACTTAGTTCGCGAATACAGTAAACTGTCGAGGCTAAACTGCACTGTACCGCTCACCTGAAACACGCGCGAAATCATTTAATATATGTATAAACACGTTTTTAGTGTACAGGGGTTCTTTAAATAAAAAAATATAAAATAGCAAAAAACCGTTCTATTGAATTTGTGGAAGTTGTTCAGTATTAAAAGGCTGAATAGCTTAGAAGATTTGAGGATATATTTTGCTGACTCTTCGAAACAAGTATGCTTCTTTTCTTGTTTTTACACCAGTAGTACTAAATCCTCTCAACTCTGCCTGCAATTAATTTTTCTAACGCCACTCAATATCTTATTCCGGGTAGGAGATCAATTTCTTATTTATCTATTATAAGTGTTTCCAAATTCAAACTTGTGTAACATTTATTGTGTATACATTATTGTTTGAGCCATATATTTAATGTGCTAAGTACCGTATTTCCTCTAATTAGCCCACATGTGGGTTTATTTGGCCCGACTGTCAATCAAGCGAGTTCTCGAAAATGCCCTACAACATGTTTTTGTTGTTTTATGCCCACTTTATTGAAATGCCCTGAAACGTGTTTAAAACATGTTTTCACGTTTCGGAAAGGCATTTGGTGTTTCTTTAAAAAAAGTTAAAATTTTGACTTTTTGCTTGGTCTCCACTGTTGTTGGGATCTTGGGATAGTGAAGACCGAGAATTGGGTAGAGTGTAGAGCTCCCAAACTTAAAAGCCTAAGCATTTATAAAAGTAAGAAAAGCATGTTTGAGTCCGTCCTAACATACGCTGGCCGACCCTTGCCTAAGCCTAAAAAAGTTGTATCGTAAAATGGTTCGACGTGAAAATAACAGGAGGACCAAGGTAAAAAGTCGAAATTTTAACTTTTTTCCAAAAGCATTTTTTAAATACGTTTCAGGGCATGAAACAGCGAAAAAACATGTTCCAGGGCATTTTAGAGGGCTGGGTGGATTCTACAGTTTAGCCGTTTATTTTTCAACCTCCCGAAAATCTGACAAAATTCGAAGTCAATCTAGAGATTTTTGTGTGCTTGACTAAAATCAAAAAAGCGGAATCGGTAGAGCTCGTAGGATCTTTTGGGGGTTTTTTTTTGAAGGGCGTGGGCTAATTAGAGAAAATACGGTATTTTTTAACCAAAGGCTAGTTTTTTAGGACATTTCCATAGGCTCAAAACTAGGTCTTAGTACAAGACTTTTAACACGGGCGTTGCCGACTGTTGGCACAGGGGTTTTAGGACCTGCTGAGCATGAATATTAGGCTAGTTGAGGGCATTGTATGATAATTTTGACTTCTGATTTGTTGATATTCGCGCTCAGCAGGTCTGAAAATCCCCCTGTCATCCCTTCTAGCATCCCGTAATTCCCATGTTAAATATCTGGTACTAGAACCTGTGCTCGTATTCAGGTGAGTTAGGAGAGTCAGTAGATCAAAACTTACTCTTGATTCTACTCGCACTTGAAACGGGTTGAGTAGAGTTTAGGATCAAAACTTACTCGCGCACCTACTCAAGCATGGAGTAATTTTTGACCTGGTTAGAGTTCTACGAGTAAACTCAGTTATTTTCCACTTTAGTAGACATCTACTTGCGAGTTTCATAAGTAAACTCGGTCTTTTGCTCGAAGTTAAGTTTGCTCCGAAAACTTGCGACTAAATTTTTACTCAGATTATAAATAGCCAAGTTTACTTGTTCTACTCGGGTCAAAAATTACTTACTGTTGGAGTAGGATCGCGAGTAACTTGTGATCCATTACTCTAATAGGGTGTCTAAGACGAGTTGAGTAGATAGATTTTTTAACCTACGAGGCTTTACTCCTAAAACCAGTTACTTCTCTTCCAAAACCTCCCACTTGATTACCACCTTGGACTCAGACTTCTAAAAAAATTTAGTCCAGTGTTCGGGAACGGACTCTGAAATTTTACGAGTTTCGATTTCCATTGCTTGAAAAGCGGCACATTATGCGACAACCCGAATTAAGTGTCTTACTAGGATTTTTCGGCTCTATCCCACTATCTGGTGCAAAAATTGCCTTGGTCACCCCTGTCTTTTTTTACTATTTTGTGGTCAAATGTTCAACTCCAGTCCTGAACATCTTTTTCTCAATATTTAGTTTAGACACTTTCAACGGTGTTCAAATATTCTCAATGGACATTCAACCCTTTGGCCTTAAACCATTGAACAGGCAAATATTCTTATATTCTTGCAATATTTTCATACCGAGAATATACAAATATTCCTGATCAAATTGGCAAACATAGCATCAAGAACTTCCTGATCTTCCATACAAAAAAGCTGACGCAATCGAATTGACCAGAAAATCGAGAACTTGGCGAAGCTCTGATTTATACACAAGAAAATATTTCAATTTTTATATTTAACTAATCAAACAGCTCGCAGGGACCAAGGCAATTTTAGCAAGAGATAATGGGATAGAGCCGATTCATCTCCCCATCATGCGCATAAAAATTATTTGTTTTTTGTCAATTGATGAGACTCTGAAAAAGTTCATTTAAACACCTATCCTAGTTTGGCATTTCGTCCTCCTATTTTTTTTCAACAAAACAAAGGGTTGATTTTTTTTGTTGTTGTTGTGTGAAAGTTGTGTGTGTGTTTGTACATATGTGTGTGTGCTACTCTGCCCCATTTTCCTTGATTTCATTCATTTGTTGTGGCCTTTTGGCAGATGATGATTATTCATTGATTTTGTTGTCTACGCCATCTGTTTTGCTTAGTCAGCCATTTCCACTCAAATTCGGGGCAAATGGCAACGCAAGCTGCACACACACACACATATACAGCCAAAAACAAACTTTTGTGAATTTTCGGAGCAAAACAAATTTTTTCATCTAACATTTTTGTATCGATTTTTGCTGATTGAAATTTTAAAATATTGTTGTTGAGCGAAAGTCAGCTTTTTAAGTACTTTTCAGACGTAAATATTACCTGCATTTTATATAAAAAAATGAACTTAAAAATGCATTGTTTCGTCTGTTAGATTTTTTTTCAAACTTCACCAACAATACATTTTAACACATGCTCAAAAAAATTTTAGAAAATTTGCAGTCTGAAAATTTTTAAGAAAAATTGCAATGACCAAAGCGTATTTTGGACATCATGTTTGCGTAAGAATAAACAATATTAATACTAGAAATGTTTTTAGGTGAGCATTCGGCAATTCAAGCCTTCTAGAAGGCTTTTTATTCTCTTGATTCAAGGTCCAAGTAATTTTGCCGCCAGTGCTATATTTTTTCGCATGCTTGCCATTCTTGTCATTGAATTCCTACTGCTACCGCTGCAAAGATTCTAATATTTTTTGTCGAAATGGTGTTAAAACCGTTGGAGTTTAGTGAAAGTTTGACTGATAGTCCATGGTTTAGACAGGTAGCTTGATAGTAATTAAAAATATTAAAAAATATTATAAATTGTTGTTTTCAGAATCTTCATAGTCATGAATTGGCGCTCGAAGACGCCTCCAAAAAGATGAAGATCATAGAGCAACAATGCCGCAAAATTATTAGTTATGCCACAAGTAAGCTTTTTTAGACAACTTTTGTTTCAATGCACAAGCAATGCAGGCTTCTTTGACATGGGCTATCACAACTATAGGCTATGACATTCTACCATATGCTTAAAAAGCATGCTCGTCGCCGATGGGGATATTTTGAAAGGCGGGTACCAGTCAAATTCAAACGAGAATTGAAATGTCGCATTTTAGTAAAAGCCACGGAAAAACATTACTTCCAATAGAAATCGAACCGACGACCGACTTTCACCGATGCTATTAAACGGGTAGATTGTTTTTTATTACTTATAACGGTGCGTATACGTTTCCACGAAAAAGTTGCAAATGCAACTTTTTCGTGAAACGTATATACCCCCTTATAACAAGAGAGTATACAACAAATTTGAATTTCAAAATAATTCTTTTTTGAATTGACCTGGTACCCGCCTTTCAAAATATTCCCATTAGTGATGAGCATGCCCCTTTAAAGTATTTATCGATTAGCTTTAACTAAGTGGTCAGTTACATGGAATTGACCTAAGGCCAAAAAGTGTCAGTTTTTGATCTAAAAATGGTAATGGCTACGTGTAGAGACGGCTTTTTTTTCTAAGTCTAGTTTCGTAGGCAAAATCAGAATATTCAGCTATTTTATTGCCTTTTCATTAAGTTTTGACCAAATTATTTATTTCTAAATGTAAATTTTTGTTTTTTAACGTTGCACGTGTCTAAAAAAATAATTACACTGATACAAAACAGCTAAAAATAAACCGTATTTCATAATGCGTACCGATTTTTTACCTTTGTATGAACTGTATGACTTAGCCAACATAGTTATTTGTCTTTAAAATTTAACTATAAACTAACAACTGTGTGAGTTGGCCAACAAAGTTATTGTCCTCAAAGCTTTAACTATAAACTAACAACTGTGTGAGTTGGCCAACAAAGTTATTGTCCTCAAAGCTTTAACTATAAACTAACAACTGTGTGAGTTAGCTAACATAGTTATTTGTCACAAAAGCTACAACTATAAATTAAAAACTGTATGAGTCTTTAAACTTTTTTTGCAAGCAGTACATTTTTGTTTGAATAAGATTCTTTAAATGACGAATGATATAATATACTCTGCCTTTGCAGTCTCTCCTTTTCTTTACTTGCCGATACTTAAATTAGTTTCAACGTCATTGTTTTTGACTGCCTTCAAAAGTCGTCTTTTCTTTTTTCGGCACTTGTAATTGAATTGATTTTCACGAATTCGAGGCGAGAGCCAAGAAATAAATTTAGCTGTTCTCGCCGCAAATTCGATAACCTCTAACAAACTCTTTTGTTGTTTTAGAACTTTCGCAGGCTCAGAAGACATTTGCTAATACCATAAGTGAGTTCAAAATCGAGACAGTCGGATCTACGCAAACGGATGATGAGCGAGTTATTGGTGAGTGTTTAATGACATGGCTTTACCAAATTAAGCTATTTTTTAGCAAACAGTTACAAGGACTTTGCCAATCTGATTCGTCAAATAGAAGAGCACAGAGAAACATTCATAGACAAAGCAGAAAAACTGTATTTGGATCCTCTACAACATTTGGTGGAGCGTATTAATAAAGTTATAAGAGATGAGCGAAGCAAATATCACAAAGAGTCTAGCAGGTGAATATTGTTTGTCATAATCCGACAATTTTTTCAAATGGTTTTTAGGTTTTACACAGGACTAGAGAAGCATCTGCATTTAAGCACAGTAATAATATTGTACTTGGGTGTAAAATGGAATGTACATGTTCAAAAAGTATAGCAAATTAACCGTATCCGAGCATTTAAGCATTGTTTACAAAAAATTTCGGTAAAACTATCATTTTACAATGTCTTGCGATAAAACTAACATACACTGGAAGCAACATATTGAGGTTTGACTGTATTAACATTTAAAAATTCTGACCTACGGCCAATAATTTCCTTTTAATTTTTGTTAAATTTTGTGCTCTTGTATTTGCACAGTATAATTTTTTATAATCACCGATACAATTATTTGCGTTGTGGAAAATTTGTATTGTTAGACGAAAGAACAAAAAAATCTGGAAAATTTTGAGCACTACCGCCGTTGATGCAAACAGAAATTTGAAATTTTCGAATTGTAGCGGGAATCGCTTAAGATATTTTCAGTTTAGCTTTACAGTTATTTTAATTTTTTTCAAATTTTGAAGCATCGACTGGTCGAGTTTAATGTTACTTCACATTGAAAATTCGAAATTGCCGTTTGCATGAATGGCAAAAAGTCATTAGAAATTTGGACTTGTTAATTATTTTTATTCACTTTCAGGTCAGGAAAAATGACTTCAGAGAAGCTGATGCACAACTAGGTTTGATTTTTCTTTGACAAACACACACAAAATAATTACAATAATTAAAACAGTGTATTTGCAGGTTTTGCCCAAAGGAACTTCTGTCAAGCTTCTTTGCAGTACGTGGCTGAAATTCAGTCAGGTAGCGAAATAAATTTCAATGGTTCAAAATATCAACAATTTGCAAATTTAGTACATGATCGAGCAAAATTTGAATTTGTCGAGACACTGAGTTCATTTCTATGTATGTTATTTTCTATAGTTCTTTACTACATAGATCTTAGCATTATTAATTGACTTTTCTTTTGAAAGATTTTTAATAAAGTGAAACAAAACTTTGATCAGAACTTATTTGGTTAACTTAAAATTTTTTTCAAAGTCTTTGGCCAAAACTAATAATTTAATGTATTCCAAAAAACTAAGTATTTACTGAGTCAAACCTACTCCATTTTCAATGGTAAATCTACAGTAATGAACATTTAGTGAAACTAAAAAATGCTGTAGATTTATTTATATACTTAAAAAAAACATTTTGTAGGAAAAAGTTGAAAAATGTTAATTTATTGAACTTACTTTATCAATTTTATACGGCTGGCTCTCTTTCCACCATGTGGGGCATTTGATTCACGAGGACTTTCAAGAGGTTTACAGTGGTGAGTCTTTTTTTCTATTTGGCAAGAAACAGGTTTTGGGGCGTTCTTTTGCTCCATTTACAAAAAAGTCCCAAGTGTTTTGTGTTTTTGTAAAATCAAAACTCACTTATTTCTAATCAGGCATCAACAGCAAAGTGCAGAAGGCGAAAGAGAGTTTTGAGGCTACGCAGGCTGAAGCTGAAGAATTGAAAAAGAAAATGTTGGCGGCTCACATGAAAAACGCGGTAGATTGCTTAATTTTTGTTTTTTAACTGGCAAGAAGAGTTTGGTTTCATTAGATAGCCAATACAGTTGACTCTCGATATAAAGGACCCCCGAAAAATTCGTTCCCGCCTAGTGTCTGACACTTTTTAGCCCAATTTTGGAAGTCTTTGGCGATTTTTGCGATTTTTAGAAACGATTGGTAAAATCGTAATACTCGCGATGTTTTGGACTGCACCAGCCAAAGACAACTGGCAAAAGGCTTCAAAAAGCGGGCTAAAAAAAGTGTCAGACCCTAGGCGGGAACAACTTAGGAGGTGGCGGGTTATCGAGAGTCAACTGTATGCAACTTTTAATCGAGTTTGTTTAAACCTCTGTTTTATAGCCGAAAAAATTGGGTAAAAAGGCTAATAAAGTATTTAAAAGCAGGTGGGCCAAGGCATTTTTTCAAATTTCACGTTGTCTAGGGTTTCCAATAATTACTAGCACTTTTCTCAGTAAATACCGTATTTTCTCTAATCGTGCGGCCCTCTCTAATTTAGCGTCCCCGTTCACTTTGAAATATATCTCAAGCCAGAGTAAATCTGTTTTAAATCTGTTTATTGCATTTTCTTGGCTCCCACTAGTTCTTCCGATTCCGCTTTTTAGATATTGGATTTTCACCCGAAAATCTCGAGATTGACCTCTAAATTTTCCGATTTTCGGAAAGTAGAAAAATTTATCGGCCGGCCGCATAATTAGAGAAAATACGGTATGTCTTTTTATATAAACTTTTATGTTTTGGCTATGGGTTAGAATCTCAACCAATTTGATTGGAAGTCTCAAATTGGCTATTCAATGAGACGAAACTCTCATGGGCTAGTGAAAATACAAGTTGGCGAGGTTCCCTTATCCGGATTTTTTTTTTGAAGAAACAGCACAACTTGCTTTATTGCAAATAAAAAATAGCCAGTTTAAAAGATTTTAAGTATTTTTCAAATTTTTTGTTTGAAAATCTAAAATGTTTAGGTATTTCCATCAGCATCGAGCACCCCTACCTCGAGCTCTGGCACAAACATGCCAGCGCGTCCCCTAAACAATATCATCAAGCAAGGTTATATGTACATGCAAGAGAAGAGTTTGATCCCGTCCATTGGTCGAGATGTCAAAATACTTTCGAGAAACTGGGCTAAATATTATTGCATCTTCTCAAAAGAAACTCGGTTGGTTTCAGCTTGAGGTTGTAGAAACTCAAAACATTTTAAAGAAAATTTCTTTAGAATTTTTACCATGATTCCTGTTAGCAGCTCTACCAAATCAGTAAGTTAAGACATATATTGCTCTTTTCATTTTCTTTCGGTCTTTCTATGTCTCTTGAATACATTTGTTGGCTGAAGTACAGAATCCCCACGTGACTCAAAGTCGTCCTGAATCATCCTTTTTAACTTTTTAGTATATTATTCATGCTTAAAACATGATTAGAAGTAGCGGTTGACACTTTGTGCAACAAAATTTTTGAACAAAATTTGACTTTTTGCCTTGGGAGATCAATGTAAACCACCAGAAAAGGTATTCATATACCCTAGATAAAAAAACCACCTGATATAAGTTTCTAGAACCCATCAGAAGGACGTTCGTTACTTTAAATTAGTGCAGGACTTTTAAAAAACCAGTTATGACGTGCTAAATTTTCCTTTTTTAGCTCCAAATTGTTAAAACGCGATTTAACAAAAGATATATTAGGATGTACAAAAGATGTACAAATGTAAATGTTAACACACACATATATTTTATTCTAATTCAAGACGTTTTAACTAAAAACTCTAAATGTGAACTCACACAGTGATTGTCCTCTAGTTAAAGAAGTCTTGACTAACAACTGTAAATGTCAATTCACACAGTTATTGTACTCTGGTTAAAGAAGTCTTGACTAACAACTGTGAATGTTAACTCACACAGTTATTATACTCTAGTTAAAGAAATCTTGACTAACAACTGTAAATGTCAATTCACACAGTTATTGTACTCTGGTTAAAGAAGTCTTGACTAACAACTGTGAATGTTAACTCACACAGTTATTATACTCTAGTTAAAGAAATCTTGACTAACAACTGTAAATGTCAACTCACACAGTGATTGTCCTCTAGTTAAAGAAGTCTTGACTAACAACTGTGAATGTTAACTCACACAGTTATTATACTCTAGTTAAAGAAATCTTGACTAACAACTGTAAATGTCAACTCACACAGTGATTGTACTCTAGTTAAAGAAGTCTTGACTAACAACTGTTAACTCACACAGTTATTATACTCTAGTTAAAGAAATCTTGACTAACAACTGTAAATGTCAACTCACACAGTTATTTTATTCTAGTTAAAGAAGTCTTGACTAACAACTGTAAATGTCAATTCACACAGTTATTGTACTCTAGTTAAAGAAGTCTTGACTAACAACTGTGAATGTTAACTCACACAGTTATTGTCCTCTAGTTAAAGAAGTCTTGACTAACAACTGTAAATGTCAACTCACACAGTTATTGTCCTCTAGTTAAAGAAGTCTTGACTAACAACTGTAAATGTCAACTCACACAGTTATTGTACTCTAGTTAAAGAAATCTTGACTAACAACTGTAAATGTCAATTCACACAGTTATTGTACTCTAGTTAAAGAAGTCTTGACTAACAACTGTGAATGTTAACTCACACAGTTATTGTCCTCTAGTTAAAGAAGTCTTGACTAACAACTGTAAATGTCAATTCACACAGTTATTGTACTCTGGTTAAAGAAGTCTTGACTAACAACTGTTAACTCACACACTTATTATACTCTAGTTAAAGAAATCTTGACTAACAACTGTAAATGTCAATTCACACAGTTATTGTACTCTAGTTAAAGAAGTCTTGACTAACAACTGTGAATGTTAACTCACACAGTTATTATACTCTAGTTAAAGAAATCTTGACTAACAACTGTAAATGTCAACTCACACAGTTATTGTACTCTAGTTAAAGAAGTCTTGACTAACAACTGTAAATGTCAATTCACACAGTTATTGTACTCTAGTTAAAGAAATCTTGACTAACAACTGTAAATGTCAATTCACACAGTTATTGTACTCTAGTTAAAGAAGTCTTGACTAACAACTGTGAATGTTAACTCACACAGTTATTATACTCTAGTTAAAGAAATCTTGACTAACAACTGTAAATGTCAACTCACACAGTTATTGTCCTAACCAATGCCGAGGTGCTAAATTTTCACCTTTTTTAGCTCGAAATTGTTTAAAACCGATTTAACAAAACATGTACACAATCCTTTGCTCTAGCCTAAGTTACTTTTTCTGTCGTTCTTATTTTCAGCCTTTAGTATCGAACTTTTTGTTTAGTTAATAACCGCAGACTGGTAATAATAACAATTTAGGCCAGAGCAAAAACCGAAATTATTTGGTTTGAAAAGCATAGCTCATCAAAAAGCTGAAAAAGGAAAACAGCAAGAAGAAAAGAAAGAAAAAAATCAAGAACGTGGTTTCCACTTTTTAGGGGACGGAAACCCTTCCCAAAAGCTAGTGTGATATACAAATCGACTGTTTGGCTTTTTTTACCATGTTTTTCAACTCGAGCCGTGGCATGGTGGCTTGCAGTTGAAATGCGCACACCCACACACCTTAGACACAAATCGCTCGAAAGTGACTCTGGATGCATGGATGCATGAAAAGCATGCATACCAGAATTTCTTCATGCGGTAGGCACCAGTTAACAAAATTTTGTTCAAATTCCATGTTTTTACGGTGTCCACGAAACTTTTTTTGGTGGTTTGCCTTGAAAGACCAAGGCGAAAAGTTAAATTTTGGTCGAAACATTTTTTTGCTGGAAAGTGTCGACCACCACCTTTAAACGTGTTTTAAGCATGAATTAGGTGCTAAAACGTTGAAAAAGTTGATTTAGGGTAATTTCGGGGGATTCTGTGCTTTAGCCTATTTGTTGCTTAACACAAAAATTCTTACAGGGTTTATTTCTCGGCTCCCACTTTAGGTTTTCAAATTCTGTAAAGCTGTGTTAAGGCTGATCACAATATACAAGTCTGGCTGTCATGTTTTTTTTCCAATTTATTTCGATTTATATGACACAATGTTGTATGCTCTAAATTTAATTTGCTTTAAATCGCCTTTTGTCTTTTAGAGATTCAACGCTACTGGTTGTCCTTAATACTATTAAGTTAATAAAAGATCTTTTAACATACAAAGATCTGAATGTCTGTGTTCATCCATCTTGTGTGGATCAAAGAATGTTGCAGTTTTTGGTTCCTTTTTTTCTGCTATCGAATTTCCAAGTCTCAACAATGGAGCAGTCGGCAGGGTTTGAATCTAGATTTGTACGCGGTCAAAGCTCAATGAACCCAGCTCGATCATCGCAACTCGTAAAATGCTTTGGGACAACATTTGCTTAACTTAAAAAGTGCTCGCGTTTTCTTCCAAAAACTTAAATTTCAACATTTCCATTTGTAATTCAACATTTCCATTGTAATTTCCATGTGTAAACTAAATCGTTCAACCTGTGCTTTAAACGGTATCTTACAATAGTCTTTTTGCTTCATTAATAGTTGTCCCTGGCAACTAATAGTCCACACAGGTCAACAACAAATTATTTATGAGCTATGCATGTGGCTTTCGATCAATTCTCTCACAATTTCCGACCTGGTCCCAACCTACTTTTATCTAAATCCATTCTAATTTTCTCTTACTATCTACTATTGATTGCTCTTCTGTACTTTAAAAACATAACTAAATTCAATGCATTGTATTGTTGTAGCACCATCCTCAAATAGTTCGATTGTCTACCCTCATAACACACAAAAGAGTAAGGTGGATTTTACCTGCTGTCCTTTTGGTGAGGGAGGACAAGACAACTAAGGATGGGTTGAGAAGTGTGTATAATTGAATTGCATAGTCCTTCCACCACACAAACTTTCATGAATATTCTTGAAAAATCGATTTTCGAGTAAAGGTAATTTTCACGTGATAAAAAACACACAAAATCGACAGTTTTCGACCTGATAATGACTTTAGTTAAAAACTAATAACTGTACAAGTATGAGGTTTTTCTTTATATTTCTACAGTTGTGGGTGGGGCGAAAACTGATTCAGGGCGAGTGGGTGAGTTGAGTCCCCTGTTTCTATACGGAACAAAAGCAGGCATACCTCACTCTCAAAAAAAAAGATTGAGAGACAGTCGAACCTCAATACAACGAACCCTCGGCTCAAGTTGGTTGAACTTGACTAACAAATATCGTATATTCTCTAATATACCGACACTCTCTAATAACCCGACACCCCCTACTTTGAAAGTATGTATCTCAGGGCAGAGTGTATATTTTGCAAAGCTGTTATTAATTTTGGATTTTCGCCCGAAAATCTCGAGACCGACCACAAATTTTCATGATTTGGAGGGGTTGAATAATAAACCGACATGTGAGTAGATAAGAGAAAATACGGTAATCAAGTATACCCTTGAAATAACGAACCCTTCGATATAACGAACATTTTTCGAAATTTTGCATAAAAAGTGGGAACTAAAAGGAGGGGAGCTTATTATAGGGGCGAGAATTAGAGGAAATATGGCATAGATGATAGAAAGACATGTGTTTACTTGCAAATTATTAGGCGAATGTAGCAAAACCTCGATGTAAGGAATGTTTACTCTGTCCCCCAGGGTGTTCGTTATATCGAGGCTCGACTGTACACAAATTGAGTATTGAGTACGACGGGTGCCATCCTGAGTCATTTTGAGCCTTTTTTGAAATGGGATAAAAGCAGGGCTAACCGCCACCCCCAAAGTCAAAAGGATAAATTGAGGCGTATTGAGGCGTATGTCCGCTTGCTATAACAAGTCAAAAAATAATTTTGGGCAAAAATATTGGATATTTTTGTTAAAAAGTAAAAAAATACCCTTCCAAAAACTAAATTCACACTTTTATTAACAAATATTTACCAAAATCTCCGAAATGTTCAATAATATTGTGTGCTATCCATGGGTGGGCAAGTGCTTTCCAAAAGCCTTGCTTGTAATCTCTCTATTTCCTTATTTATTCATTGGGTTGTGGCTGTCGTCAAATTGTTTCCTGCCTTCTTCCTTTTCTTATTCTTGTTGTTTGGGAGTGCGCACTCACATGTCTACCCCTGTTTCTTTCTATATATTCGATTTTGCACTCTAACCGGCTTGCTCATGTTTCTAGTATTGCAGGAGATGAAGGAAAAACAATTGTTAGAAAGTTCAGTCTCTTTCAAGGTTTGCTCATTTTGCTCTCGCTGCTGCAGTAGCAGTCAAGGCACTAGCTTTGCTTCCACTGCTGCTACTGCTGCTATTAGGCCCTCATTGCTAATACATTTTGTTTTAGTTGAAAAGTTGTGTCCGCAGAGCCTCCGATTCCATCGACAAAAGGTATTGACAGTGTCAATTTTTTGTATTTTTTCTTCGTAAATTTTGGTTTAAAAGTTGATCATAGATTTACAGAGTTGTTCAATAGGTTCAACAAAATTTTTGGCAGAATTTTTTGAAATTTTGATATTTAGCAAGGAAAGTACCTGTAATTCTGAGGATGGGAGGTTTTTTTATTGTGTATTCTTACAGAGCGTGTAAAAATGGTTGGCTATACCCTTGTAATAATGAAAAATTTTAGAAATGACCTATTAAAGTTACCATCTGCCCATGATACATCATGGTTTTTTGAAAATAATTAATCAATTTTTGTTTTGTTTACACAATTTTTATTTTTATTTTGTATGCATTGAGTACTCAAAATGACCGCTGGAAACTAGCAAACATTTTGATCGTAAGAATTCTGCAAGTTAGTATAAAATTTATTTAGAAAAAAGCAAAATAAAGTCACGTAACAGCATTTTGCATGAATTAACCTGCGTGACAGACTGTCATGTGACTTGCTTTTTTCTAATTTTTACTAGCAAAATTATTCTTTATACTAAAATGTCTGCTACATTCTAGCGGTCAATTTGGATCACTAAATGCATACAAATTTCAAAAAAAAATTGAATAAAAAATATCAACAAAAACTATGATTATCAAGCTTATTTCTCAAATTTTTAATTATCGTGTAGTGTCTAGCCAGCCACTTCGCATACATTATACAAAATATCATCTCCCGTCCTCAGAATTACACCTCGGGTACTTCCCTTGTAAGACTCACATTTTTAGCTAGATTAATAGTAAAAAAGTGATGAAATTTTTGTATATATTAAAATTTAATTTTAAAAGTGGGTGAAAAAGAACAAAGAACAAAAAGGCGAAAAAAATCCATAAGGCGACCAAGGCTAAAAACAGCGGCTTCTTTACTAAGGCCCTCATTTGAATGGTGACAATTTAAAAAATATAAAATTTTGTTTTGCTAGAATTTAGAAATTTTGATTTTTTAGGGGTTAAAATGTATCTCGGGCAAAAACCTTTTTGCTAAATGTCTCGTCCAAATTCTTATTTTTGGGCAAAAAAAGCAAAACTTATATTTCTATATTGCTTAGTAGATTTTGCCCACGACAAAAGCCGGAAATTTTTCGGTCAATTTCTTGAGAATTTTATCGTTGGCAAACCCTCATTTTTTGCAGCGCAGCGATGACCAAGGCAAAAATTTAAATTTTTTGAATTTTTCTGCCGATGTTATGACTCTTTCTAGTAAGCTGACTACTTAAGGGTGAGTCATATCGCATATGGAAATTCGAAAATTCAGCCAAAAAGTTGAAAATGAACTGCTCAATACGTCAGATTTTTACTAAAAAGTTGACAAAATTATTGAATATATTTCAAAATATCATTATTTTAGGTTTTGTTTCGATGTCATTCCAGAGGAGAGCACCGGCACAAGAGCGGGTCCAGATGTAAGTTCTATTTATATATACATATAAGGTCTATTTTAAATGTTTTTACAGTCTAGTCATAACAAACTTGCGATATAGCTTTACTTTCGTATGCTAGCTGGGCAGCATTTTTTAATTTTTGACTAAAATTTGACTTTTTGTCTTGGGGTACCAAGGTGAGCCATCTTAAAAACATCCAAGCCACAAACTAAAAACGGTACCTAGATCCTTTAGAAAGATGATATTTGAATATATTTTTGTTAACTGGGGCCTACCACATAAAAATAACTCTGGTATGCATGTTTTTTCATGCATCGATTTCGATCATCGCTTTCGAGTGATTGGTGTCTAAGGAGTGTGGGTGTGCGCATCTCTAACTCTCAAGCCCCCTGCGCCCCCGTAGGCTTGTCAGTTATTTGTTTTCGGTAATCGGCTCAGTTAACCGAAAATTTCGTTTTCTTTTATCGGCTTGGTTCGCTGAACAGGAATCTTCGGTTTTCGATGATCGGTTTGATTAATCAAAAGTAAAAATAATTTTGGCGCATGGATGTTTTGCGAATAAGCCGTATCCAGTATATTTGCGAAGCGTCTTAAAGACAACAGGGTGGACCAAAGAATATCTTCTTTTTGTTTTCAGACAGTACTGATCCCGATTCCTGAATGATTACAGATAAGCTTAGTAGTCATGCAGTTATTTTAGGCTTGTGTTTAGACGCAGGTTAGGCCAGGTTACGTAAGGACGGACTTAAACATGTTTTTCGATGTACAAAAAGTGGTACTTCGCTTTAGGCGTCGAAGATGAGTTCATGCGTCCAATATAAAAATCGAGCGTCCACAGGACTGGAATAAAAAATTTTAAGTATGTGTGTGCCCTTTCGGGGTGCAGGGGGCTTGAGAGTTGGAGATGCGCGCACTCACTTACCTTAGGCATAGTTCCGATAAGTACTTTTTGATCATACAATACATATAGAGACTCTTTTTTGCAAAGCTCCAGTGACCGAAACGAGGTAGAACACAAGGCAAAAAGTCAAATTTTGGTCAAAAATTAAAAAAAATCAGCTTTTTAGCTCAGAAAATATCAGGAAACAACTTCTTTATCGTTTTTAGCGTATGAGAATTACTTAGGAGGTGTTTAAACGCTATTTTTTAAACACTAAAAAGTGCGCCCCCATCATCGAATAAAAAGCCCGTTTTTTTAACTTAGGCGAAGCCTTAGGCGCAGGGTAGGCCAGCGCACGTTAGGACGGGCTCAAACGTGTGGTTTTTTCTAACTTTTTTGAAGTTTCTAAGTGGAAAAGTTGCTCGCAAATGAGTACGAATCATTTCAGATAATGACCCTGCAGGCCCTTAGTGAAGAGGACAGACGTCAGTGGCTAGGTAATAAAAAGTTTTGTTTATTAACTCAGTTCAAATAAATCAGTTTTTTTAAGACGCTATGGATGGCAGGGAGCCGGTATATTCGCCTGGAGCTGGCGCACCTTCTGCCAACTCTTTTGAAAGTAGGTTAATTTTCTATGCTATTAGAAAAATTTAAAAAAGTGTAAATTAAAAAAATAAAGTCGGCAGTATTCCTCTAAGGTACTTGGATATTACTTAGTAGACCTGAGCTTCTCTATATCATTATAAAAATAACATTTCTATTGCATGTGGCAAAAGCAAAAGTGGAAAAGACTTTAGATTGCAAATATTCTGTAATTCATTAAATAAAATATAAAACCATTGTGGCCGACCTGTGGATGCCGAATTATTAAAAGTTTCGCATTAGCGAGGGTCGATTTACTTGATTTTATTAGTTTTTTTTAATTTTTTTATTTTAATAGCAAAAATTCAATATGTTGATATTACGTAAAATAAAAAACAGAAGCTAAAATACCGTAATTCCTCTAATATAAGACCCCTTTGATTCAAAATCGTGTTCTTGGCATTGTATTTTGACCCACTTTTGAAGAATGCTCTTATGCAAATTACCACCTATTTTGTAGCTCATTTCACTGGCTACAAAATGGGTGGTAATTTGCATAAGAGCATTCTTCAAAAAGTGGGTCAGAAATACAATGCCAAGAACACGATTTTGAATCAAAGGGGGGGTCTTATATTAGAGGAATTACGGTATATACATGTGCTGTAAAAAATAAAATATGCATGTCTAATTCATTTGAGTCTATTCCTCAGAGTAATTCGTTTTTATCTGGTTATGCGATGAAAAATACGAAATGTGCCAAATTATCCACAAATAAACATTGCAACAAGCCTAAAATGGTCTTTGCCTTTTGAAACAAATTTGATTCATTTATACAACAAGAAACAGCCAGTCAGCTATAAACTGTCTGCACGCACACATACAAATGTCAAATTAATTCAACCAAATATCAAACAATTTAATTTCAAATCAATTTTTTAATTCACTTTACATTTCAGTAATAATAAATTACCTGAAATAATACTCGCAAACAAAATTCAATTGAGTTGATATTATACCACCAACAAAGAGACCAAAACTAGCACTAAGAAACACCCCCAACTGGTATCAACAATGCCAGGCCGGCTATAGGAAGTTACGGAGTAAGCAAACTTAGCTGTTTCTTTTCTCAACTGCCTCACTAGTTTTTTACTCTGTTTTCTTTCCAAAAAGTTGTCGCAGCTAGTGCAATGTCTTCCAGCCTTAACCCTTTTTCATACGGTTTTTTTAAATAGAGATGTCTATTTTTTTGTCGTGGTTCGTATTTTCTAGGTCGAGAATGTAGGCTGTAGTAATTGAAATTTTTCTCTAAAATTTTAAATTCAAATATATCGTATAACCTCTATCAATTCCAGTTCTCAAAAGTGACAAAATGTACCTTATATTTAGTTTGTTAAAACTACTTTAAATTTGTTCCAGAATTGCTCAGGTGCTATAGAAAATACGTCAATCTTTCTTTTGAGTGTCTTTTTATAGCACCTTGATTTTCAGGACATTTTGTAGGTAAACAGCATTTAGGCATCGGGATTAGGGCTGGGCAATGTCAAATGACATCAGAAATTGACATCAGTATGAAATTGCAAAGTCAAGAAAAAGAAAGAAATTGCAAAAGAAAGAAATCGGTAAAAAAGAAATTGCAAAGTCAATTGCAAAGAGGGATTTTCATCAATTTTCAACTATTTTTTCGTTAGCTATATCAAATGTATTCTCTATTTTTTCGACTACTAAAAGTTTGATTAGGTTTTGTAGTTCATAAGTCATGTTTACTACTCGCAGTTGCTCACTTATAGTAATTTACTGTAGTGATTTAGCGTTAATAGAGCTTTGATGAGTATATTTTTGCGTAAGTTGGTGATTTGTGTAGTGAGTTGCAATTGACATGACTTTTGTCAATTAACTGTCAACTGACATGTCAATTGCCCAAACCTAATTGGGATCTTTGGCTCGCTGATTAATTTTTAATTTTATTTGGCAGATTTTTCATGTTTCGTTTTGTTTACCAGATAGTCAAGCTATATACAATGTATGTAACTATGTAAATAACTGACGCTTCTCTTAAAAACTTAATTTTCAAAGCTGCTTTTATCGATTTTTTACGAATCTATATTTAAAAACGAAGGGCACAACAAACTGCGCTAGGATAAGTTAAAGTCACGTTCTAGTGTTAAAGGTAAAAAAAACCAACTAGCTTTTGAGATAAACAATTATGTTGGCTATCTTCCCGTAATGTCTCTATTAAACGGGCCGGCCCGTTTAATTTTCACCCCCAAAAAATCGGCAAATTGACAATTTAAAATGGCTTTAACTCAGAATTCCCCGATGAAAATAAAATTAAAAAAAGACGGGGCCAAATAAAAAAAGCGACGGGCCAAAAAAGGAGCGGAAAGCGGAAAATTACAAAGTGTGCGGAACTTCTACAACTATCAATAATTTGCCGTTCATTCGCTGTCCAAAATTCTTTAAGATCAGCTTCCATTTCTCTTCCGCTTCTTTCCTTATCGCTTCTTGGTGAATTTCCATGAGGATGCTGTTGAGTTGAGAGACTTCGTCGCAGAGCTCATCCTTCTCTGCCAACTCTGGAGCGATCTCTTCGGCGAGCTGAAAAACCTCTTTGAAGTGAATTTCTTTGGCCCAAAGCACGATCCAGGAATGGCACAGTGTCGCAGAACTCCTGAATTGATTATTTAGAAGAGTACCACTAATTATTTTATAAATACCCCAAAGCTAGACTTCAGTTGCTCAGCTTGCTCGGGCTCATCTAGAACAGCTAGCAGATTGAAGGTCTTCGTACCATAGAACTTGTCCTTCTTTCGCTCGACAATCTGTTTAAGGAGAACTTGAGCTCCCATAAAATCTCATAAAATGGGAAATCTTGCTAGCTGGCATTAACAAACCTGATGATCATCGGGAAGAGCTTCTTCTCCTTGTGATTGGACGCGTCGATCGAGATTGAAAAGGGTTGTTCACCGAGCGACTCAAAGTTTAACTATGAAATTCTAGTCAAAAAATGAACGGGCCCAAAATGGCCAAAACTCAATTTTTTATTGACCAGAACACAAAAATAATGTCTTTTTTAACTTCTGATGTGATTTTAGGTTGATATAGGGTGTTTGGAAACACTTTAAAAAAAATTTCATTTGGGGGTTCATACTCGGTAGGGTCGAAAATTGCAATTTTTAGTAATTTTCACACGTGTTATAATCATACTTGCACGATGGGCGGGCGGCAAGCGGCGAGCGGCGCCGCTCAGCGCGCCGCTCGCCGCTGTAATTTTGATCCGCCGCCGCTCTTATTTTCAAATGCCGCCGCTCGCCGCTGCTTTATTTTCTGGCCGTCCAAGTATGGTTAGAATCGTTTTGTGAACACTGATTTATAGTTTTAACTTGAAAGTTATGGTTATAGTCATGGAATTGTTGAAAGCGACAATTATTTCATTTGCAGTGATCGATTGAGATTCTTACCATTGATTGAAATTTATTTCGTTCTCAATGATTTGAGAAAGATTGAGAACAAATGAGATTCTTAGCCAAATTTATTTGATTTTACTACTAGAAAACAAGTTATTTTGTCGCTTTATTATGCCACTTTGTTATTCTCGGGTAAGGAAAATTTTAAAAATCTCTTTGCGGAAATTCTTCTTAATTTTCAAAAACTTTTTTATATTTACTTTAGAATTTGGGTAGCTTCGTAAAAGCAGCAGTGTTCAGAACAACAAAGTGTCAAATGAAACTGCTGCTAAACCAAAAAAAAAACCCACAAATAAGTAGTGGCTCTAGTATTCCCAGTAGGGATTTCCAAAGCTCTCCTTCGCAAGTATAGGTGTGTCTGTATAGCCGGCTTCTTTTTCTCTCAGCTAGCTTAGTGTCTGTTTGTGTCAATAACAACTGGAAAGGGGGACGGGGATAATGACGATGATAAGAATATATAAGAAGACACCCACTGATATTGGATTGCCCCTGGATAATGGGCACTGGTAGTTAAGACCATAGTCTACTGCAATCCAAGTCCTCGCTCCAATTTAAGCCTCTTTTTGCTCCCCTATTGCTCTTAATTTTTGTTTAAGATGGGTTTGTTTAATTCTTCTTTTTCTTCTTATTTTTTTTAGTCGTCGTCTTCTTTTTCACATATTCATTTGATATAGTAGTGTTTATGGCAGTTTTATTTGTGCTGAAATTTTGGCATTTTTCTCTTTACTTACTTACTACTTTATTGCATTTTTTTCTCTGTGTCTGGGAATTTTTTCCACTTGTAATGCAGATTTTTAAAATAATTAAAGAAGGCTTGAAATCCGAAAATCTAGAAAAAGTTGGTAATGTATAAACTTTTATGTAGTTTTTATTTTGTGACCTCGAGCGATATTACTTAGAACTGTTTTACTATTTTTTCTATTAGTAGTGGGAGTGAAATGGCAATGATGTGTATTTTGCGCTGACAAGGAGATTTCCGGCAGCTTGGTGATGGCGATGGAATGGCAGCATCCAATCTAATTATACGCCTTTAAACATGCTACTCTCCTCCCTCGCTTTAACTCAAGAAAACGTGTGTGTGTGTGCTAGCATAACAATGAAATTGGCTGTTCCAATAAGTGTTATTATATTTTTCCAACAACAATTGCCTTTTTATTTTCAAGTTTTGCAAACATTCACTTGCTGACCAATGTTTTACTATGATTTTGTGAGTATTTTGTGAGTAGGTGGAATTTAATCTTGTTCATTTCTAGTCAAAAAATACCTTATAATCTCTATTAATTGCTTTCCCCAGTTAATTAGAGGAAGTGTGGGATTGAATTTTTGCCTAAAAACTTCCTTTTTCCTATCGTGAATTTATTGTTTTACTGGTCATCTGGTGTGGATCGTGTTTTCGAGTCTACATAGTCAGTTAAATTTATAGCTAAATCTTATAGCTATACCACTCAAAATGCAGGCGTTGCGCTTTAACTTAGCATGTTTCAGAGGCTCGAATTTGTTGCAATGTCGAAAAAACAATAATTTAGAAGAGTGCAATTTATAGTACTTCACAGTCAACAGCAAAATCAACTATTGGTCTTATCGTAAAAGATGCAACACAATGACTGGCTATACTATAGAATTCAAAATTCACTTTTCCTCGAGGGGTGAAGACCGTCAAATCTCAATTCTCGGATCTTAGAGAATGGCCCACTGATAAATTAGAAGATGCTGAACATGGTTTTGAATACTGGCGCCTAATTGAAACTCTGGTATGCATGCTTTTTCATGCATCCAGAGTCATTTTGAGTCTAAGGCATGTGTGTCTCCAAGTTGCCAAGCCCCCTGCGCTCCCTTCGGGGGCGGCTTGGCTTGATCGGCACCCTCACTCGCCTTATGCAAATTTCCGAGCAAAACTCTTGATCAAAAATTCATATAAAGGCTAGGCCCACGCTGAAAAACATGGTAAAAGAGCCAAAAATACAATCATCTGCCGTTTTTATCATTTCGCCGTGAAAATCCCCCTTGTTACTGCTGCAATACAGCTCTTTAAAAATGCTTAGCAACAAATTGAAAAAGCAACAACTTTTTTCAAATTTTCTCCACTTTTTACATCGGAGGACAAAGGCAAACCAAATTTTTTTTATGATTTATCAGAAGCCAAAGTTTTTTCGTGTCTATTCGGAGCACAAGAATCAAGAGTTCACGGGTCTTCGCCCCTTGAGGAAAAGTAAATTTTGCGCCGGTTGAGCGGCGGAGATTCTACAGTGTTACTCATCCATACTTTTTGGCTGATGCTGAAGTAGAATCTCTTCTAGAATTTTTTGAATAATTAAACTTTAAAGTCAAAAATGCACTTTAGTTTATTACTGTCATTAAGCTAGTATTATGCCCTTAAGCCTAAGCACAATTTTAACGAAAAATGGTGATATAAAAGTTTGATGGCGGAATCGACTAATTTGCTGGTAAAATTTAAACTTTTGATGGTGCACTTCAATTTGAGCCATTCATTGACCAGGGAATAAGGGATGTATGGGGAGGGGAAGGGAAGGGAATAGGGTCGAGTTGTTTTATCCGAAAACCGGTTTTCGGGTTACTGTTCGGGTGGGTTACCCAAAATGGAATAGTTCCGGTTCGGGCAACCGAAACCGAAAATGTCGGCTACCCGCCAACCCTAGAAAGGAATAATACAGGGCCACTTTTTTTTGGCTGCTTTACCATGTTTTTCAACTCGGGCCGTGGCAAAAATAGACTCTATATGCATTTAATGATCATGAGTCCTTCTGGGAATCATGTGTAAGGTAAGTGAGTGCGCTGGATGAGTACAATGGAATAGTACCGAAATTTCCCATTAAAATAATTTTCCGGAAAAGTATCCGTCTTGATTAAGCAAGTTCTATCTTTTCATCCTCAAACCTTTGCATTCCAACCTCCCATAAAAATATAAGAGAATGTTTGAAGCAAAAACCCACTCACATATTCTTGCATTCAAAATCTTCCAATCTACATATTTTTGACTCTTTTCATTCATCTCTTTCTCGTCATTCTCCAGAGATTGCAAAAATATTCTTTTCAACAAACTTTTCTCCGAGCATCCAGCTAGTTGGGTAGGCTCAAGTATTAGCCAACGTCATGCACTCTTTTGTCTAGTGCCAACAATAGGTGGTTTTGGCCTTCTCTGTGCCTCCGACTTCTGTCTTTTTTCCTCACTCACTTGTTATTGACGGACAGTTAATTGCACGCACAAAGGGCTATTACTACAGAGTGTATGAAACGAAAATTGGGCTGCTTTTTCTAAATTATAGCATTGTATGGCATTTTTTTCGTTTTGCCGTATTTTTTTTATTTCGATTTTTTGTGCACTTTTTTCTGATGCCTGATAATAGTTGTAGAAATTTTCAAAAACACGAATCACTTACCGTATTTCCTCTAATAGAGCCCCCGGGGGCTTTATTTTTTGGATGCCCAAAAATCGGAAAATTTGGAATTTGATCTTGAGATTTTTGGGTGCTCAACTAAAATCTGAAAAGTGCAATCGGTAGAGCTCGTGGGAGTTAAGAAAACGCGTAAAACAGCTTTGCAAAAAATTGACTCTGGGCTGAGATATAGGTCCTCAAAGTTAGGGGGCTCTATTAGAGGGGGGCTCTATTAGAGGAAATACGGTACAAGGAAACCCAGCGAACTGTAAACTTGAATTAGCAAAATCTGTTAATCCTAGAGCATAGTCGATTAGCTTGGTGATGGCGATGGAATGCCGGAAAGACTTTTCCCATAAGTCGAAAAAAATTAAGAGTTTTGAGTAAAAGACTCATGCAAAAATGACTTGTCCATCCAAAGGCCACCCACAGGCCCAGACTACATGGGGTGCCTTGTTAATTCTTTATTAACGTGATTTTATTTATTAACGGTCGTTCTTTGAAAGTTTGGCACTTCTGCTTTAGTGTATTTTCTCCAACCACAATTGCTTTAAAAATTTGATTGTAAAAAAGACGCAATAAAAAAGGTGGCTTAAATATTAGGTTGTCTCAAAAGTTCGCACCGCGTTGCCTTGGTCCCCCCTGTTGAAAATTTTGTACAGTTTTAAAAAGTTCTCTGTGTTTATTTTGCAATGTTTTTCAGTTTTTCGTTTATTTTTTTTGCTCAGCTCATATTGTTTATTGTTTTTAGATGGATAGCAATCATATTCGCCACGTTATGTTGTTTTTGTTTGATTCTGGGCTGATTCTGGGATCGTTTCTTTTCTTCAAAGCCAGCCGGATTTTATGTCAAGGGAATCAGTCGTCTTCAAGAACGCTGGGAGAAAGTTGTGGAATTTGATGGAGATTATTTTGTTGATTAATTGTTATGCTTTGTTTTGAATAAAATTTGAAATTTTGCTTTATTTGAACGTTAGACTGTGAAACGGTGCGAACTTTTGAGACAATCTAATAAAATGACTAGTCAAAACTGAAATGTGCAAAAAATACAACAGGGGGGACCAAGGCAAAAAAGCGTCCTATTCTCGCATAGGATACGAGATACACTTTTGATGGCACATTTATAAAAAGTTGCTTGTGCTATAAATTGAGCAAATTAGTTGGAACACCCTGTAAAAACTTGGCTCGAGGCTTGCAACTTATTATGGTTTGTTACCACCCACCTCTGGCTTCTTTTGGTCCTCACACTTGTTTACCCTTTGCTGCCTCTAGTCCTAGTATTTTTCTTGCTTCTGCTGATATTTTTCATGATTCACTTGAGAGGAGGAGGACTGCTAGTGTCCTCATTGCTTTGGTTTCCATAGTGCAGCCTGTTTTTGTTGAAGATGTGGGCTAAAATTTGTATTTTAGGGGTGTTTTTTCATTGTTTTTGACAAAAACATATGTTTTACTTGATTTTACGGGAGCTCTGTTCTTAGTTCTGGTGTGTGCTTGCTTTGGCTAGGATTTTAAAATGGGTTTTAAAGATTTCAATGAAGTGCATTGGCATCTATTACAGTGTTTTCTGATGCAAGATTTATGATTAGTCACTTCAATTTAGAGCTTGGTCAATTTTATTGGTTATTATTAAAATATTGTCACCATGAACGGAATGATGTCCAAAGGCAGATCTTCATCCTGGAGTACTTCCACTTACCCTTTAATGACAAATGTAGGAGCTGGATATAATATTGCTAGAGGACTCCAACTTATAAACCATGGAAGTGCTTTCCTGCCCGCTTTTGTTATTGATGGACTATACGGTAGGGTGTGTGAACAAAAGGAAATAGACTTCTCAAATTTGAAATTAAAAAACCTGAACTATATTTCTTAAGACCTCAATGCGGGCAAAATATTGCAAGATTGAACATGATAAATAATCTATTAAAAAAAAGTTGGTAACTCAAAGCCACGTTGCGTGTGTCGACACCAGCGCAATTAATTAGTGCTCAAACAAACGAAAAAACAATAATTTATGATAATCTTGACAGTCAAAAAAGTCCTAATGCCTATTCTGATAATTTTGCAGCCATGCTGGATGAGTCAGGGTTTGACTTTGTGCGACAGTGTTTGCGAGTCATTGAAGAGCATGGTGAGGCTTTCTGCCTAATTGTTATGTTATAGCCATATTTCCAGGAATCCGTGAGCAAGGGATTTACCGCAACTGTGGAGTCACCTCCAAAGTTCAGAAACTGATGCAACTAGCATTGGACAAGAGGAAAAACTCGACGGATCGCCTAAATCTGGGAGATGATACAGAATGGGAAGTCAAGGTAAAAGAAATTGCCATTTTTCAAGGAACAAGTTTTTCGAAAGTCTCCCCATAGCACCAAAATCTTGTCCTGAATCCGAATCCGTTGAGATCAGATCAAAATAAATTTTTTGAGCTAAGATATAGCAATTTTGAGTAGATAAGTCTGAAATTTCGCAACACCTGCCTACTTATGTAGATATCTCAGCTCATAAATTTTTTTGATCTGATCTCAACGGATTCGGATTCAGAACAAGATTTTGGTGTTAAGGGAGACTTTCCAAAAACTTTTTCCTTAAAAAATGACAATTTTTGACAAAAATTTGAAAAAAAAAATTCCATTTAGTGTCGCTGATCGATAGCCGTCCATTAAGACGACTTTTGACCTATCTAAAATCTTTGTGAAACACAGTTAACAATAAAATTTCGACGCAAATAGTTTCGGACCTGGGGATCCCTCCATCCCTACCCCTACCCCAAATCGACTTTTTTAGTTGTGTTCAAAAGCAGCGTTGGGAGCGGAAGGGAATAATAATAATGTGTCATTTCTTTTTTGAATACTATTTTGGCTGCTTAACATATTTTTCATTATGGGGCAAGGCAAATAAGATACTCTGTTTTCACTTTTGATCAAGAGTCTTGCTTGGATTCACGTCTAAGGTATACCACCCATAGGCGTACCCAGAAGGGGGGGGGTTCTAGCCGGGGCTATATTTGTGTTAGAGGCTCAGGCTTAGGGCAGGTCAGCGTCTTCAAATGTTGTATTACGTAAATTTTCCTCATTAAGATGACTAAATACAGTCGAATATCTATTCAACAAGACCAATTTTAAGACCATCAGCAGTGCTATAAAAACGTTTTTGCGCAACCTGCCTGAGCCCTTAATGACTTTCGACCTTCACAGCCACTTTATTAATGCGGCCAAGATGGGTGACATCTCTCAGAGAGTGAACCACATTCACTACTATGTTTACAAATTGCCCGAAGCTCACAAACAAATGCTCGAGCTGATCATCAGACATTTAAGGCTGTGGGTTTATTTTATAAAATTTTGAATTTTGTTGTGAAAATTTTATTTCTTCAGAGTAGCGGATCACTCGAGTGAAAATTTGATGACAGTTGGCAATCTCGGTGTCTGTTTTGGTGGGTTTATTTATAAAATTGTTTTTCGGACAGCGATTTTTAATTAAAATAATATTTTCCCAGGTCCCACATTACTGCGCCCAAAAGAAGAAACCATGGCGGCTATCATGGACATTAAGTTCTGCAATGTAGTTGTTGAGGTTCTAATTGCTAACTGCCATCAGGTGGGCAATTTTTTAAATCATGGATCCTGCATTCTCAGCCTAACTAATACGTTTTTCAACCAAGTGTCTTTCTTATTGGACTTTTTGTTTATTATTAAAAGAATCGGGATCTAAATGAGGGAACCCTGTTCACAGGTTATCGGTCAAGGAATGGCGTGTGTTGTAAGATCTCCCACAATTAAGGACCGTGAAACTTGATAAGCACAGCGACTGTTGAAATACGAATTCGCGCGGAACCAACCTAATTTGGTCAATAATGTTTTCGAATTAATGTTTTTGAGTGCATTTAAATTTTGAATCTTACTTATTGGCCAATATAGAAGAGTTGCTTGCTGTAAATAACTGTAGAGCAATGGATGTGGCCTAACTCGTCCGATGTGGCAATGTCGATCAACGTTCGGCTCGACTAGTGGATGGTTCAAAATTTTGAACAAATTTTAAATGCAAACAAAAAATAATTCGAAAACATTATTGACCAAATTAGCGAATTTATCAAATGTATCAAGATCCCGTATTTAAGATCTTGTGTCAAAGTAAAATTATAAGTGATTAAACAGTGACTAACGCAACCTCAAAATTCAGTACGACCTTTACAAATTTTGGTGCTTATCCCGTTTACCCTTCCACCCCCAAATATTTTAAAAAATGACCAAAAAGCTGAATGAACTTTATCATGTTTTCAGCTGAACATGATAAAAGAAACATTTTTAAACAGTTTCTGACAAAAATTCAAACTTTTCTCAAAAAATTTTGACTTTGACTTCTCAAAACAGATGGTTTTTTAGGGTGCAGTCGAGTCTCTCGTTAAAATACTCCCATACCCCGGCTGGCTTAGATTTGGTTGGCTTCAATAAAATTAAGGCAAAGTGACCTCCCCCATTAAAATGCACTCCCATTAACATACATCTCTCATTAACATAGGCTAGGCCATGTCCCGTTCTAACAAATGGCTCTCCCATTAACATACAATCGACGCTTTTTTCGAATTTTTGAATTACCCCTTTTTCTACAAAATTTTAACGGCTATTTTTCTCGTCTCTGGGCCGTACTGTAAGCAAACAGTGAAGTGGAAGGCACGGTTGCAAAATACTTGGCTGTGGATGCACAACTCGAAACCGGTGGAGCTCTCACTTTGGCCGAAACTGCAGACGATGTCGCTAACAAGGATGTGGAATCAGCAGAGGTGGCCAGCGACTTCAAAAATTGCCCCCAGTCACTGCCCAAAAAGCCAGCCGAGAAATGAGAATCCTCCGGAGCTATGCAGATCATGTCGCCGATCCTACCGCACTCAAACTGTTTGATCAGCTGGACGACTTCCTGGCCGAAGAAAGAATGAGCAAACTAAAGCAGAGAACAATCGTTGATATTTTGCGCCTAACACTTGATTTCATTGCTCTAAATTTTTGTTTGTTTGAATAAATATTTTATGTTAAAATTGAACAGACTCTCCTATTAACATACCCTACGCTAAGTTATGTAATCTGGGTCTCTCATTAACATACTCTCCCATTAACTTACACCTCTCATTAACAGACGCGGTCCAAGGGTGCATGTTAATAAAAGACTCGACTATATTTCAAGGTCATTTTTCAATTATTTCTCACATTTTTAGGCTTAGGTAGGCCAGCGTATGTTAGGCGGACTGAAGTATGTTTCTTGAAAATATAAAAGTAAGAAAAACATGTTTGAGTTCGTCCTAACATACGCTGTCCTGTCCTGAAATACACAACAGGAGGACCAAGCCCAATGGCACTAGTACCTGCATATCCATGTTCATATCACAGTTTCTACATCGTAAAAACCCAAGTGCAACACCAACACCTGAATTTTTTGTACTTTTAAATAAAAGTACCCATGTTCAGGTGAAAATTTTTATTCTGAGGCACTCCAGTAGGTGAAAATTCCTCAGCAATCTGAGTCATAAAGCAGAATTTGAAAAAAATACTCAGTCGCTGAGATATGACCTTAAGTTGGAGTAAAGTTAAATGGCCATTTTTAAAATATTGACACTACAACTTTATGTCATATCTCAGCGACTAAGTATTTTTTTCAAATTCTGCTTTATGACTCAGATTGCTGAGGAATTTTCGCCTGTTGGAGTGCCTCAGAATAAAAATTTTCAGCTGAAAATGGGTACTTTTATTTAAAAGTACAAAAAAAATTTCGAGGGGAGGGGGGGTGCACTTGGGACACTGTCTTTCTACATTCAGTAGGCCCTAGAAAGTGAAAAATATTCAAAATTCGTCACTTTTTCTTATATTTGACCAAAATTTAGTCAAAAATACCCCAAAAATTCCCTAAAAAGACCCTTTGCCTTAAAGGAGTCAAAATTTTTCGAGAAAAGTTTAAATTTTTTACCAGAAACTATATACAAATGTTTCTTTCATCATGTACAGCAGAAGAAAGTAGCTTAGCACATCTTTTTTGGTCAATTTTCAAAAATTTGTGGGTGGGGGGAGGTGATGTCTGTTAGGGTGGTAAACCGGATAAGTACCCAAACCTGATCTTTAATTTACCATCCTTAATTTTAGGTGTTTGACACCAGACCACCCCAGCAAGTTGGAATTCCTTGTCCTCCCAAACCTTCCCACAACCTCGTAGCTGTGATGCCTCCGGCTAACAACGACTTGAATGCTGCCTCTCTATCCTCCCTATCCTCCAAGAGTGCCACAGTTTCTTCATCTAGCATCAATGATAGTCTCAACAATTCGGGACACCAGCAATCACAGTGAGTTTTGACATGAATCAATTTAGTGGGATTATATCAGTTGGCTTTTTAGTTATTATAATTTGTTTTGGAATTACAGCGCATTTATTTTAGAAAGTCAACGTCAACAGAGTGTTTTGTAAATTCTCCTCAAATAATTAGTAATACCCCGTCACCTCATCGCCAGGCACCTCAACAGCCAGTAATTGTTGCAAGTGTGAGGCAGAGGCAACCACCACCTCCTATTCCCAGAACTAACAAATCTGGAGCAGCAACTGCTTTGGATCGCAATGTATTCGAATCACAAAGCAGTGATGGTAGGTGATTTAAACGAAAATAACGCGTCTGTTCTTTTCGAAATTCTCTTCTCAAAACTGAAAAAGTCTACCAATACAGTCGCCTGTCGATTTAGTGTAGGCCCGTGGGACTGGATAAATATACACTAAATCGAGAGCACAGTAAATCGAAAGTTTCCGAACAAAACCGTCAATAGTATGCACAAAATTGAGACTTCTTGCCTTGATGACTTAATAATGACCCAAAAATTTAACCAAAAGAATCTTTCATTCGACAAATAGTAATAAAGGTACTACAGAGGTACTCTCAGTATAGTGCGTCTTGTTCGATGATTTGGTTGGTTTACTTTAAATATAAAGCAACCATAACCACGCTATAGTGCGCTTTCGCTATAGTGCGACTTTCGATATAGTGCGCTCTTCTCCGTTGCTAACAGAAAGCGTACTCTCAACATAGTGCGACTGTCATATTTTTCATTACAATAAAGTTATCAAATGGTTTGGTATACAGTCAACTTTCGGTCGATACAGGCAACTCTTGCGAAGTACAATCTTATACCGTGTTTATTAAATGTCAAAAAATGTTAAGATTTAAATAAAGTACAAATCTTTAAAAAGAAAGTACGGTTGACAGACCGGCCTTTTCTAATATGGGTTATTTAGGGACGTATGTAAAGGGAAATTATTAGAAAGTACACGGTGAGAACCTCATTTTTAAGGGCAGGGGAGATTTAGCTAAAACGAGATTTTGCAAAACAATATTTGGCAAGCTGAACTAAGCGAAATATTTTTTGCGAAATCTCGGTTTGCCAAATTTCGTATTTGTTAAAACTCTCTTAACTTTTAATAACTTGTCAATTTTATTTGAACCTTTTTTAGATTTGTCGACCACATCGAGCCTGTACAGGCAACATCATCAACCAAGTGCCTCTACATCCGAGAACATGTCTAGTGGTTACCCTTACCAAAGCCCTCCTATCAACTACAATTCGTCAGTGCGCAATTATGGTTTGGAAACGGCATCAGGAGGTGGCAATGGAGTAGATAACAGCTCGGATTCTCTTAACTCAATGGGATCGCTCGACAGGTCTTTGATGGTAACTTCTTCTCATCAGCCAAGCAGCTCTTATACTAGAAGTAAGACAGTTTTTAGCATATATACTGGGGCTTAGAAGGCTCTTAAAAAGCCACCTTAACCCTCATTTTATGAACAGGGGGAATTTTATGAATAATTCGACCCCAACCGACTTCATCGATTTTTATAACTACTTTTTATAAATAAAAAGGTTTTGAAATTTTGAATCTAGGAAAAGGCATTCAATAGCGGTTATTTGCAGTTATTAATATTCATGCGCCATATAAAGGTTACTTTATCACAAGGATTGAAATTGTTTGAGTCCGTGTGAAAAAGGGTCAATTTGACCCCGCAATATAGTTTACTCTTAAAACTTAAAAGCTGGTTAAAAGCCATCAGAAAGGTATTTTTGCACACAAAAAAGATTTTGAGTGTTAATAGTAAACTATATTATGGGGTCGAATTGAGCCATGTTCACATAGGCTCATTAAAAATGTGTTCATAGGATGAGGGTTGAAAAGTTGTTTAACAAGGGTTATACTCTTTTCTAGTACCAAAATACTCTTTTCTATAATAGCAAATTTTTCTTTTTTTTTCACCAAATTTTTCAGAATTTTTTACTATCGTGTAGCCCTGAATTTCAGCTCTTCAAGAAGATATCTTCCGTAAAATATTTTAAGAAGTTTGAGATCTAGGCATTTGAAAAGAGTATTTTTTGAAAAATGTTATAGGAGTTTGAGACCTTGGGCGCTAGTGAAGAATAGGGTTCCAAAAATCAGCTCGGTCCCCCATGTTGTTTTATTTGTAAAAACAACAGGAGGGACCAAGCTGATTTTTATTAAAATTTATTAGAATTTATAGGACCAAACTAGTTTCTACGAAAAACAAGAGGGGGGACCAAGGCAATTTTTGGAACCCTATTCTTCACTATAGCCGAGACCTTGTTAGAAAGCTGAGATTTAGGGCTACTCGTGTCAACTAGAAAAAGTATTAGTTTTTTTATTCAAGTTGAATTTTGGTACCAGAAAGAAGTATTTTGGTACTAGAAATACCGTATTTCCTCTAATTAACCCCCCTCTGATTCAAAATCGTGCTCTTGGCATCATGTTTTCGACCCACTTTTTGATCACTTCTCTCATGCAAGTTACCACCTATTTTGTAGCTAGTGAGATGAGCTATAAAATGGTTGGTAACTTGCCTGAAAGAAGTGATCAAAGAGTGGGTCAAAAACACAATGACAAAAACACGATTTTGAATAAGTGGGTGCGCTAATTAGAGAAATACGGTAAGTACCATCCATTTAAAAATGTAAAAAATCTGATTTGTAAAAGAAATGCAGCATTTTCGCATAGCGTACCCTGATAAACTACTTTCAAAGAAAAAAAGAATTGGGTTTATTTCAGCCAAAATGAGTGCCTCTTACGCGCCTTGCTACAACCCAATGGCTTGTGAAAAGTAAGTTTTTACAATAAGTTAGGTAAATGACCTACACTTACCCTTTTTTGCTATAGATTTGCTTTGACTTTTTTATATGTCAATACTTTTCCCTTTCCCTTAACTGTTTTGAAAACTTTTACTAGCTAGCAGTTTTTTTCAAACCGAGTGTGTGTAAATGTCAGTTTTAGTGTGAGAGCAACATGTTTTTTTACTTTTACATCTGTCGCATACTTTAAAATATTTGAATTTTGCATAGCTTTACAGTAAAAGAATGCAGCTTATTTATTTTATACAAAATATATCGATTTTATCACATTATTGAAATGCAGTTTAGCTACGGTCATGTCCCTCACTCGGAAATAGTCATAACTTTTCTGGGTTTCTTTGAAAAACTTTGCTGCTTTAGTCATCTTGTAGCTTGCAAACAGGGCCATGAAATAAGCTATTTTTAAAGTAGATGTTAAATAAAAAACAGAAACTGCGGTGTGGACCCGAATCCGCTCAATTGTATGCATATTTTCAAAAACAATCTGCTTTTAAAATATATCTCATGGAGCGATTTTGGGAACACAGCCTCCACGCTAGTTCGGTATACACCCTAGCCTGCCTTGGCCCCAATGTGATTTTTTACAATTTTTTAAAAATTTGTTTTTCATCTTCATTTCACAAAGAAAGTTAAAATTTAAAAAAAGTTAGCTTGGGGGACCAAGGTTAACTGCGGAGAGTATTCTAAAATTTAGCCTATCTCATTTTGTAGCCTTATTCTTTAGCTAAAAAATAATGTCAACTTAAAGGTTTTTAAAAAAAATCAAAAAAGTTACGAGTAAAGGAGCATAAAAATAAGCGCATTCATTAGATCCGTAGCTTTGGTGTCACATAAATTTTAAGTGTTTATCTTTAGATAAAAAGTCATTACAGTTTTGATTCCCAGTTTAGGTTACTGATCAATTAATATGGATTAGTATCAAGTCTAAATACTATAATTATTAATTTTTTTACGAATTTGAAAAAAGTAGTAATTTGAACAAAATTCGTCAACTTAGCAATTTCTCTATTAATCCCGCACGAAAATTATGTTTTATTTCATACTTAAAGTAATATGGTGTAGAAAAAAGAATTATTGAAGAGTGGCTTATAAATAGGGCACTTGTGTGTGCTCCCTTCTACTTTTTATCGATTGCAGCTTTTTTTTGTTTGCCAGTATATTCAAAATACTCTGCCTGCTCTATTTCTCCAATTACACCCCATTCTCTAATTTTTTCTCTACACTCCAATTATCTTCCTCCCTAGTAGTGAAAAGAGAGGAGGAAAATTCATTCCCCGAATTCACCCAGTCTCTAATTATCTTTGCAAACTGTTATTCGTGCTCTTCTTTCTGTCGTTTTCATACAATATTATTGATTAAATTTTAGGCCTGATTGTTCATGGACTTAATCAATTCTTGGATATTAAATGAGATCAAGACAGAAACACTGGATGAAGCTTTGGAACAAGTGGACAATGCCTTCGCCGCAGCAGAAGATGAAATGCCGGAATTAGTGCCGGAAGTAAAGTCGCAGAAAAGAAAGTCCTACGCTATTGCGCAGAAGCTTGAGATTGTGGAATATGCAAAGGAAGTCAATTCAATCAATGCGGCTAGCAGGAAGTTCAACGTCTACAGATCTATGATTCGTGACTGGAAGGCTAAAGAAAGCCAGCTTCGGTGTGTCTATTAATTTAAGTCACATATTTTTAAGTTGGCGACATTTTTCAGAGATTTGCAGTCGAGCGGAACTCCGAAAAAGAAAAATCTTGCTGGCGCTGGACGACCGATTTTAGACAAGGCTTTTGACGATCTGTTGGCAGGATGGGTGCGAGAAAGAAGATCTTTGAATGAGAAAGTGTCTCGCTCAATGATTGTCGCAAAAGCGGAGGAAATGCAGCAGTCCTCAATTGGTTTAGATAAGAAAATAAATTTTTCGGTAAGTTTTTGAGGTGTTTTAGTTAGTAGTTTGTTTCGAACATACACGGTGAAATAAGAATTTCGCCGGTTTTCTTTTGACCATAACTTTTTTTGTAGGGCGAATTTCGAAAATTTAAGAAGCGCGGGAATTTGAAAATGTTTCTTTATTTGGGAGACCAAAGAGTGTCCAAGGCGAATTTTCGAAATTTCTCGAAATTTTTTTTCGAACGTAATATCCCAAAAAAGTTGCTTTTAAATTTTGAGTCGATTGGCGTTTACAAATTTTCAAAATTCGCCCTACAAAAAAAAAGTTATGGCCTAAAGAAAACCGGCAAAATTCTTGTTACACCCTGTATAGTTGGCGGAATTTAAGGCTGGTTGGCTGCAAATTTTTGGAACGGCACAATCTTCGAGCTGTTGCGCTTACGCCAACTGTTCGAAAACCTCAACGAAGAGCTGTTTTGATGAAGGAAGTTTGCAATGACGTTGATATGGATGAAGCTCACAATGACATATTGTAATTTTAAAGTTTTTTATTGCCTACCATGTTTCTTCTTATTAACCAGCAGCCTCTAATGACTTATATTTCAAAGTTCTACATTTCAGAAGTCGGTATCTTTAGTACCATAAATATTTTGGCTGTTGTCTTGGTTTCTTTTAACTCGGTTGTCTTGGTTTCTTTTAACTCGCTCTAATTGTATCAATTCCTTAAATTCGATTTCAGTTGAGCACTTAAAAACCGTAAGATGACCCAAAATTTTCCCAATTCTTAGATGAATGCAGAGATTTCAATTAAAGTTCGGCTAGTCAAGACGGGAAATTTTAGGGTTCTATAGGCCTATTTACCAAAAAAACATGTTGTAAAATGTCTGGAGCAACTTACAAGGGAACCGATCGAACGATTCAATTCGAAAATTCTGACAATGCCATCTTGTAGAACATAGTCGATTTACTAAATAGAATTTTTATATTTTTTGCTAACAGACAGAAAAAATCGAATTTGGAGACTCGAGAAAAATGTCAGATTAGACCAAAATTGCCTTGGTTCCCCTTGTGGATTTTCGAAAACACACTTTCTACAGTCAAGTCTTTATATAATTGCACCCCTGAGTTCGTATGGTGTGGCTCGATTTTTCTCGAGTCTCAAGATTCGATTTTTTCTGTCTGTTAACAAAAAATGTTAAAATTCTATTTAGTAAATCGACTATGCGCTACAAGATGGCATTGTTAGAACTTCTGAATCGAATCGTACAGTTCGATCGGTTCCCTTGTTAGGCTAGGAATCAAACTACCTGTTTGGCGTCTAAAATTAGTTTTTGCTTTGCTCTTTTACTGTACAAGCTACATGCAGAGATTCCTAATACAAAAAACTTTATTGCAAAACTATTTTAAACCCTGTCTCTGTCAAGTATTTTTTGAGAAAAAACCAAGTTGTTTCTGTTTTCCAGCATTTCTTACAGACTTCAAAAGCGGCATAGCGGCGGCAATCTCGGTGGCGGATTGTTGTCTAGCTCCTCGTAAGTTAGTCTAAATCAACATTCAACTCACGTGCTTGGGCAACACAATGGTGGTATTGGTAGTAGTGTGCATTGTAGTAGTAGTGCTTGTATGTACAATCAATTTGCTATGTTTTTATATATTTTAAATTTAGCAAGTTTTCAAAAAAGTGTCATTCTGGTAAAAAAACTTCTAAAATAATTCGAAGCTAATTCCAGAATTTCTACTACCATTTTTGAACACCTTTGAATTTTGTCCTAAAATAAAGTTTGAGACTCTATTTTCGACTCAGTTTTTGCTTCTGCTTTTAGTAAAACGGAAAAAAATGCAAACTGTGCATGGTTTTCCTGGGTCAGATCAATCTGGACGGCCAATTAGACACACGACCCAAACCATGGAAAGAACCAAGCGAATAATTTTCACTGAAAAACAGGAGTAAAAACTGAGTAAAATTGTCACCTTAGGTCACAAAAGTTTTAAAGTGGCCAAAATTTTTGAATTACCCTGCACTCGAAAATACAAAAATAAAAAAAAGCATAGCAAACGGTGTGTTCCGAGCTTCTCCTTATACTCTTTGCTGTAGTCTTTTTTCTGTGCTCTAACACCTCAACCTTTTGCACTTATTAAAGCAGCACTCTAAACTGGTCTTTCTAAAAGACCTTAACAAATCCATGTAGTTTCAGTAACATAACATTGGTAGAAAGCACTAAATCACTTTATTTTAAGCACTTTTTTAATATCTTAATATGTTTAGTGCCCACTCCAACCTAGCCCAATACAACAATAGTGGTGGTCAGCCAGGCGAAGTGAACAGCCAGAATAACAAGTCACCTAGTCATCAAACCCCTTCGACTAGTCAGCAATCCTCCTATTCGGCTAGAGCCATTCCCCCACTCTACTCAAACCTCATCAATCCTAGTGTTCAGTTTTTGCCTAGGTAGGCATTCTTCAAAATTTATAAGTCTTTTGAGCTAGCTGATAGCACCTTTTGACGCTACTTGGATATGCCCACCCCAAATTTAAATAACAAGTAAAGGTATTTTAAAGTGACCTGAAAACTAAATTTTTTATTTGGCAGAACTCAAAAATAAAGCGTTAAGATAATTTTTTGGGTCGTTATGTGGTGTTTAGTAATGCTTTGAAAAAACAGTTGATTCGGGGTGTGTATATCCAAGTAGCGCCACTTTTTGGTATTAGTGCCGTTGGGACCTCCGTTTTGAATTGATCCACCCTGTTGGGTTTTTTAGGCTTAGAAAAGGGTGGTCCTATACTATAATCGGGTGGTTTTTGCCTTGCTCTCCCTGTTGATTTTTAGGCTTTAGGCTTAGGCAAGGGTTGGCCAGCTATGCTAGGACGGAGTCAAACATAAGTCTAAGATATGTTCAAGTCCGTCCTAACATACGCTGGCTAAACAATAACCAAGCCTGAAAATCACAAAAAACAACAGCGGAAGCAAGGCGAAAAACGCACCCGATTATAGTATAGGGCTACAAGGGTAGGCCAGCCTATATTAGTACAGTTTCAAAAGTGTTCCATAAGCTTAAAAAAGTACCCTTACCTAAGCCTAAATAATATTAGTAACCCAGGGAACGTAACTGTACTTTTAAAAAATTGTACTTTTTTCAGGACCCCAGATCTTTTTTATTTTTGAGCTTTTAAGTCAAAATCTTTTTTTGTGCTCAAAAATCAATAAGTACTGGATAAAAAGGCATTTTGACGAAAAATGCCCAAATTGTATTTTTTGGCCAAATGTACTTTTTTCAAAATTTTGAGTTACGTAGCCTGCAGTAACCACTGTTTTTACTGTCTATAAAAGCGGCTAGAAGTAAAATTAAAACAAACTCTAAACTTAATTTGCAGCAGAAGAGTAAAGACGCTGTAAGTTTACTTTTCATAAGATAAGAAAATTAGGTAAAAACACCTTTTTTTAATTTTTCAGGTACAGCTGCCAGGCAGGACATGACACTGAACTTTCCTTTGAACCGGGCCAAATCATCACTAATGGCAAGTTAATTAGTACTGAATGTTTTGTTATTCTGGAAATTTTATCTTGTTCCCCGGTTGATTTTTCCAGCGTATTTTCAACTTTTGTTCAGGCCTTTTTCAATTCTGAATTGATAACTCTTTTTATAAAGGCATTATTATTTTTTAATGTTTTGCTATTATGATTAGTTTTTATAAAAATTAACTTAGAATTGGGATAGAACCAAAATTTGTAGAAGGAAATTTTCGGTCTCATAGACTTTACATTATCACATATCATTTCTTCTGTTCCATTGAACCCGGCGTCGAAAAAAAGATCACTACTTGGCGAATATTGTCGATGTCCATCTGAAAACAGTTATTTCTACAAAATTTAGAAGGTCAGAACAAATTTGTAAAGGTCGTAATTCTTTTCGACCCCCAAATGGTACTTTCCCTGCCCCAAAAGGCTCTTTTCCTGCCCCCAAATTTGAAGAACTCTTTGTTCTCGGGTGATTTCAACTTTTTATTTTTAACCTATCTTGCAGCTCAGGATCTCAGCTTTCTAACAAGCTATTGAATGACTTAGTGTTGGTTTCAAAAAGTTGGAGGAAAAGTGTTTAGATAAAGCAAATTTTCGAAAACATGCTTAATTCAAAGACCTACCCTTGAAAACTTAAAAAAAATCATTTGGTTCGGTAAAAACTTGTTAGAAAGCTTAATTCCAGAGCTACAAGCTGATTCAAAAAATTAAAAATTGATAAAACAATCCCAGAGAACAAATGGTTTTTCAAATTCGGGGCAGGAAAAGAGCCTTTGAAGCAGAAAAGGGGCCGATCTCGGGTCGAAAAGTATTTCAACCATTTGAAAAACAACAGGGGCACCAAGTCAATATTCCGCAAAGAGATAAAGATGATAAATAAAATAAATCAACAAAGAAAATTTAAATTTAAGAAAATTGCTATTTTTAAAGCAGAAAAACTTTAAACTGCCTTTCGAAAATAGGGTATAAGATGTGATCAACTATAATAACTGCTTTTTCAGTGTATGAGAGCAAAGAAGATGGCTGGCTAGTGGGCACTTTGAACGGCAAAACAGGACTGATCCCAGCAAATTATGTGGAACACATTCTAGGCCCATGAATCTAATGCTCTAGATTATGTGTATTTGTATTTTCACTTGCGCACAAATTTGTGTTAGGAACTTTTGCTAGCAGTATTAAAAAGATATATTGTTGTTTGTGACGTTTCCCCATTGTTTTGTCTTCCACGAGATTTCTATTTTGTTATTTGGCATTTATATATATAAATTAATACTATTTATGAATCAAGAATAGCTGCGTTAAGAACCATTATTTCCGCACTCTGCAAACGCTATTTTAAATAAAAAGTCCAATTTAAAAATTTGTTGCTAAAATAAAGTACAGGGTGTGATCAATTGGTTTTGATTCGGGCACAACTTTTTAAATTTTAATTGTTTTGACAAGATATTTTGTTATTCGATAAAAGAGAGCAAGATAGATTCTCTTAGAGAATGGTATTAAACAAGTTGTTTTAGTAGTAAGTTTTTGTTTCTCGCTGATTGCTTTAACTTCTGCTTTATTTTTGCTTGTTTTCAGCAATGGATAGTCTAAACAAAGTGTGGACTATTATTGTATCTGAAATTCTCAATATAAATTGAAAAATCGGCGCCCGGCGCCTTTTGGCGGACTGGCGCCTGTCGTCGGCGCCCAAATTTTTGGCCGTGAAACTGTGGTCTATACTTTGTGGAGACTATCCATTGCTGAAAACCAGCAAAAATATACCAAAAGTTAAGGCAGTCAGCGAAAAACGAAATCGTAATCCTTAATCGTAAAATAACAGGTTTGGTACCATTCTCTTGCCTATGCTCTCCTTCATTGAATAAATGAAATATCTCGTTAAAGTAATAGAAATTTAGGCGCTATCGGAGTATATTAACCCCAACACCCCCAAAAGAATTTTTTTTTGAACTTTTTCAAAACACCATTTTAACCATTTTTAAGCATTTCCAACACGTTGAACACGATAAAAAAAGGTGTTTTCATATACTTTTTCCTATAAAAAGGCGATTTTTTTTTAATCTGATTTCTGTTTGTTGTAACTTGGTTTGTTGCCCCGAAGCGGGCTTGGGGGCTTGAGAGTTAGAGATGCGCGCACTCACTTACCTTAGACATAATTCCGAGCAAGACTCTTGATCAAATGCATTTAGAGGCTCATTTCGCCCAGCTCCAGTGACCAAAACATGGTAAAACAGGCAAATGGTCGAATTTTAATTCCAGGTAGGTGGTGGGATAGGTGGTCAGCGGGATGATATAATAATATTTGTCCTGAATGTTTATAACTTTTGACCAGTTAAAGCGATGAATGTACCCCCCTAAAGTGCCCATTAGTGAACCTCATTTCTTTTGAGCACTTATACCCTCTATTATCATTAATGAACAAATGATGGCTCATTAGAAGGGTCAAGAAAAGGGCTACCAAGTAGTATATAATGAATCAAAAAATAATTATAACATGTTACATAAAAACCCAATAAAAAAAACGACATTACTTATGGTTCAACCCGATACTAACAAAGTTCAAAGGTAGCTCCTTCTAAAAAACAATCAATAATGTCTGCTGTAAGTATACGCTATATATCTTTTGAGAAAGATGCAAGCACACAGTAATAAGATAGCTTGCTATATGAATAGAGCAATCGGACAGTTACTACCTTGCTTCATCAAAGCCATTTTAAGACAAGCCAAAGCTTGAGCTTTTTAGATGCCACATTTTCAGTCAGTCTTGTAGCTATCAATGCGTAGGACCTTTTATACTATGATTTTTGTTGGCTTTTTTTATACAAATAAGAAGTATTTTTTGTTCAATAATTATTAATTAATTAATTGTTCATATATTAATTATGAATTAATATATGAACAATTATTAGTTATTTAGTTTCATCTTCAGTTTGTTTTTTTGCAATGTCGAACTACCTACTTGGATTTTATTTTTTTATATTTCTCGAAAATGTGCGGAGTGAAGCACTTACTTTAAAACAATTAATTGACATAGACTACCAGCAAGAATTGCAAGATAATAAAAGTAAGATTTTTCAGTTTAATAATATCTTTAATGTAAGTGGGTAGTTTAAAACCATTTGTCGACCAAATTTGTTCACTAAAATAATAAGTAGCATAATAAATAAGTACAGTTTTTCCTTTTAATTTAAATAATAATAGCTTTTTATCATAAGATTTTTTTTGTCATTTTTCACTTTGAAAACTATGTCATAAATATTTTTTGGAAATCAAAATATTTATAGCGATTATGTAAAGTGAATACAGTGAGAACATTAAAACAAAACCGCATTTAGAAAATATTTCCTGTCTCTCAATCGACGCCTCCAAAGACAATAATTGATTCATCGACCAGTCGGCCGCGATTGTACTTCCGCTTGGTTACGAATGTCTCATCAATTTCTACGATTTTGCCCGGACCTCCATTTTGGTTGGATTTCTAAAAAAATTGTAATAACCATTTTCATCTTTTGTTTTTTCACAAAAATACCTGATGAAGAATTTCAATCAATTTTCATATTTCTCGGAAGGAGTTCTTGTGATCGACGATTGATTGTCATCCATCCATTCTTTGCATCTCGAAGGACAATTGTTCATGCGAGCACGTTTCATGGCACCAGAAATAGCTGAGTTGGAATATCTTAAAGTGAAAATAAAATTTATTAAAAAACCGAAGGAAAGTAAAAATTACCTCTTTGAGTGCCAAATGAGTTCCTTCGAAGAATGTTCCCACCAGGAATCCTTTCTCTTTTCGACACTTTTTTACTGGACATTGCCACATCGGAAAAGAATGATCTTTTTACGAAGCCGCATTTTTGATCCACAAGCACAAGTTCGCGAAGAATGCAAAAGTTTGAGGTGCTGTAACCATTCGACAAAGCCATTATCTGTCCACTTGAGCAGTTTGTCGTAAAGCTTTTGCATATTGAAGTTTCGCAATTCCTCCATCTAAAAATCTTTTTATGGTCTCAGATTGTTTAATTGTATAATTGTGAATAATAAAATATATATAATCTGTCTAAATAGCAATGAAAAAACAAAAATGAAGGTGTGACCTAAACGAGAAAAGTACCAAAAAAATTTCAGGACTTCGTTATATAGAAACCTTTTCTTAGAAACTTCATATATTCACCAAAGGAATATCAAAACAATCATATTGTAAAGCATGAATTGTCCATTTGAAATCCTTTACCTATTCTTATTTGTTATGGCTCCTTACATTTGCACTTACGCCTTTACAATACTAATGTAAATACTAATTTATTTTATTATTAATTTTTTCGCTAAATGTGTGTTTTTAAGTTAATTTTTTTACTTTCCTCAATTCATACCTAAAAGATTTCCAGCACAGCTACGGCCAGATAGCTATGATCAACGCAATCCCGTAGCCTCGGCGCTAAATCCTGGCTTTGATAACCGTGCGAATCCTTGACTATCTTGGCGACTGTCACTAAGATTATACAGTATAGTACTATATATTATAGAGTATAGTATAGAGCTCTACATCATTACCAAGTCTATATTTACAAGCCAAAGATATTTACAAGCCAAACCAGGAAATTGGATCAGCCGAAATCCCCTCTGTGAACGAGCCATTAGTCTTGTGCGAAATATTGCCATGATCATGATTTTGCGATCGCTTCTGAGAATCGCAATAGTTTTGCCATTTAGATTGCAGCGCTCGATAAAGACACTTATCTTCAAAAATCATGTTCTTAAATTAAGCGTTATAAATAGGAAAAATTAGAGTGATTTTCAGAAACGATTGGCAAAATAATAATTTTTTCTGTTTCTGTGACTAAACTGAAAAATCACATTCGTCAAAAGACGCCAATGTTTAGGCTAAAAAAGTTTTGAATAGTTTTCCACTCGCTTCTCAACTTGACAAATTGACTTTCTGGGGTGTCGTTATATCGAGTGTCGACTGTAGTAAGTGTAACTGTTTTTACATCACTTACAATAACACTTGCAATTCTGTACGAGCTATTACGAAATATTCCCTAATTAACATAACTTTTTGTTTTGTTAAGACTTAGAAGAATGGCAAGCTAAAGGACAGAACAAAAAATTTGAAACTTTAAAAATAGCAGAAATAGAGTCAGCTTTAAACAAAGTGTGTGGAACTATAATTGAAAACAAAACTAGTTATTGGTTCGATTTAAGCGAAGAACCAAAATGTGGAATACGTAAAAAGCTAGGCACACTTTTACAACAACCTTATGCGCTAGAATTATCTGTGCACAAATGCCAATATAAACCGTTAACAGGTTTTAAAGCTTTGGAAAAAATTGCAAAATTGCAAGAAATACTTGTAATTTTGGCTGCTTGCGATGTGAAAAGGCTTGAAAAAACTGGTAACGAACAAGCTATTACCTTTTTTAAGTTATCATTAAAACATTACGATAGCTTGCTTGATAGTATAAATATGTATTCACCAGAACAAAAAGAAAAAGAGGAAGAAGACAATAAAATCTTAAGCTCTTTTGAGTCTAAAAGTAAAACTCAACCTGTTGACGTGGAAAATAAAATGTCTGAGTGGTCGTGCGGAAGCAGTAAATTCTCGACTAAATTGGCGCTTACTTCAATGAAGCTTGGGTGTATGTTTAAAAAAGGTAAACATCGTAAATTTGAAGATATCTTAGAGGTCCTTCAGTTTTTTTATATTTCGTTTGTTTTCTTCGCATCACACGGCATACAAAGGTTCAATAGCTCGAAAAAAATCTCTTTCTGATTAGTATTTAAAATACTTTCCGTCTCTCTTCACTCAAAAAAATTTATTGTGCATAAATCAAGCAAACATAGCTTTCTTTGCGATTCTGCTTTTATGATTATTAGGTTAACAAAGGTCCGAAGCTCAAAATTTTTAAGCACTCTTACCGACGACATTAATCCAAGAAGATTCTTGATCAAATTTGCATTTAAGGACTTTTTTCTCGCCTTTTTATAGTTATATATATACCTGCAATATATTAACTACATGGTGGGAAACCAGAGCTGCTCTGAATCAGATGTCAGATGTCGAAAAAATCAGATAATCAGATATCAGAAACTAGATACCGTATTTTCTTTAATAAGAGCTCATGGGCGCTTATTTTTCAAACCAAGTTTGGGGTCGATCTCAAGATTTTTGGGTGAAATTTCAAAATGTAAAAAAAGTGGAATCGGTGGAACTCGTGGGAATTAAGAAAATGCATTAAACAGCTTTCAAAATATTCTTCCTGGGCTGAGATATAGGTATTCAGAGTTAGGGTGGGCGTTTATTAGTGCACGGGCGCTTGTTAGAGGAAATACGGTATATCCTGCAGACCTGGTTAGAACTATCATAATAGATGTGGCGTATATTTTGGGCGTATATTATTCTTTTGTTTAGAATAGTCTCAAAAATCAAAATTTGAAAAAATATATGAGCAAAATATAAAGTAGCGAGATTAAGAAACCCATAAAGTAATATTTTTATGTAATGTCATTTTTTATAGAAAGTTTTAATGATTGTTGCCATGAGCATGATACATGCTATGATAATCAAGTGGGTAGAAACCATTGTGACTCAGTTTTTTGTAATTGTTTAAAAGTAGGTTTATTTTTTCACACACGATTAAAATTAAAATTATAGAAAGCAGCAGAGGATACAGTAGTGTGCCGTAAAGTACACGCGCTTACATTTTGCACTTTGGTCAAGGCTTTAGGCATTTGGGCTTACAAAAGTGCAGCTTCATTAGCAAACAAAGATGATAGCGCTATAAGTTTTTTGAAATCTGAGAAATAACTCATCTGTTTATACATTTTTACTTTAAAAAATAGTATAAAAACTGTTTCAAAGTATTTAAAATATAAAATAAAATATTTTAAAAAAGGATGAATGGCACCTGTGGTTTATAATCAAATTAAAACAATTTGAAAGTCGCTGGTTCGAATGCCATCGAATTTATTTATATTTTATTTACAAACTTGGTATCAAAATGATTTTCAGGCTCTTGAGAACCGAGCTATTAGCTAAAACCTGGTTAAAGAATTTTAAATCCGAAAAATCCTTTTTTTTTGGTTTTTCTCGCTGCTGGGACACTTTTCACTCTAATATTTTCCTGGCCACTCGGGCTATTTTTGATGTGCTTGCAACTTGAAAGAAGTCTATCTGATAGGCAGACAAGGACTTTATTCCAGAAAACTAATCATCTGACACAGTCTGGCGCATTATATTATCCATTAAGGGACATCTAACTCAGCCTGGACTCTCATCGCCACTTCAGGGACATCCAACCAAGTATGGCGCATAACATCCAATTTTGGGACATTCTCCAGCTATAAAAATCTTAACCTACTACTGTAATTATGAACTGACACAGTTATTGTCTTTCAGTTATAGAAATCTTAACTCACTCCTGTAATTATGAACTGACACAGTTATTGTTCTCCAGCCAGGGCTGGGCGCGGAGCCAGGCCGGGCCGGCCAGGTTAGGCCCAGGTTGACTTACAGAAAATTGAAAGATTCACTATTTCAAAGGAATTTTTTTTTACCATTTAACAATTTTTTTGTATTCAAGCGCCTATTTATTACACATTTATTGCACATATTAATATAAATTTATACATCTTAAAAGGATGCTTTCAAAGTGTTAAGTGAGTGTGCAATTAAAATATTGAAAACAGAAGCAGCAGATAAGTCCTGACGATAGTCAATAAGAATTCTTGCCAATTTTGAGAAAAATCTCTCGTTCTCAGTAGTGTGAGCAGTGAGCTAACAAATAATAAGAGCTGAATAATAACATTTGAATGAAACTTAAAGCAATAAATTTTAAAAAAAAACAAATCATTTAAATGGGTAGAAAAAGCCAGAAGAAAAGCGAAAGAACCCAAAGATGAGTAATAAAAAATGAAGGGAAAGAACTTCTTGTGAACAAATGTAAGGAAGGCATACAAGAAAAATTCTTTAAAAATTTTGAAAAATTGGTGAAAAAATTTTGAGAATTTCGAATGAGAAAAATTTTCCTGG
>JAMRYI010000816.1:0-69585 GCA_029231635.1 Ditylenchus weischeri
ACAGGTTGGAAGAGGGGCGGCGTTAATGCAATTGGGTGGAAAAGACGGAAAAACTTTCCAAATAATTGCATATTGGAGCAATACCCTAGCTTTAGCTGAGCGAAAATGGCCTGCGGTCCAAACTGAACTAAGTGCCGTAATTTATGCACTCAGAATATTTAAGCCTTACATCTACATGTCCGAGGTAGAGATTCATTGTGATCATAAACCACTTATATTTTTGCTTAAAAAGTCTCAAGTGAATTGTATGTTGGCTAGGTGGTTGATTGAGCTTAACCAATATAGAATTACCTTGGTTCATGTAGCTGGCACCAAAAACTCATTAGCGGATACTCTTTCGAGACTTGCTGAGTGGATGCCCGCGGGCGAGACACACAATATAAAAGAGTTGGAAGATATAGCTGAAAAACCAGTTGTATTAACCATAGACAGTGATATTCCGGACTGCACTGATTTGAATCAAATAGTGCACAAAACAAAAAATGGAAACTTTTCAATAGATTTAATGGATGAACAAGATAATGATAATGAGTGCTACAGAATAAAAATATTCTTAAGTACTGGGCAAATAGAAGATGAAATCTCGCTTCAAGACCACGAAAAATTCAAAGAGCGAGCTAAAAATTTCAAACTACTTGACAATATACTGTATTTTGTAGAAAATGGCAAAATAAAGGTATATGTGCCTTTCACTTTAAAAACGCTACTTTTTGATTTTTTCCACACCTCTCCATTAGGAGGTGGGCATTTCAAATTCGTAAAAACATTTAAAAAGATCGCTAGAAGGTATTACTGGCCAAAAATGAGGCTGGATATAGCGACTTGGACCAAAGAGTGCATAACATGCCAATTGAGAGGAGACCCGCGGGACCACACTAGAAGCCCAATGAGAAGCGTAACCGCGCACACACTTTTTGCTAGGATAGGATTGGATCTGATGGGACCTTTTCCTAAAACAAATTCAGGTAATAAATTTGTCTTGAACGCAATCTGTTGGTTCACCAAATATGTGGTGTCAGTACCACTTCCAGATGCAAAAGGCCTAACTATTGCAAAAGCTTTAGTGCAAAATGTTTATCTTATTTATGGGGGGTGTGTAGAACTTTTTTCCGACAATGCCAAATATTTCACGAGTGAATTTTTCACAGAGTTTTCCCAAATAATGTGTGTGAACAAAAGTTTCTCGATACCATATTGGCACCAAGGGAATGGGGTAACTGAGAGAAGTTTTCGAACCTACCAAGATATTTTAGCCAAATATGTTAACCACGAAAAAGAGTTTGATGATTTTTTACAGCTAGTGTCCTTTTGCTATAACACTGCGGTGCACCAAACTACTAATGAAACTCCCTTTTATTTAGTGTTCGGACGTGATCCGGTTTTCACTATTGACAGGTGCTTAGACCCTCAGGTCAGACAAGAGATTCCATTCACGGAAGCACAGGAATTTAGGGCAAATTTGACAAAAGCTATAAGAACAGCATGGGCAGCTGCGGCTGAGCACACTTTAAAATCACAAGAACAAGTGAAAATTCAATACGATAAACTGATAAAGCAAAGCAAAATAGAAGTTGGGGACAGAGTATTGCTGAGGCAGTATAATCATAAAATAGGGGTATCTAGAAAATTTCACTTAAACTGGAAGGGTATTTTTAGGGTGGTGCACATAGACGGATTGTATGTCAAAATACAAAGCTGTTCCTCGACAAACACAGCTCTAAAAGAAGTGCATATTGATCAGCTGAAAAAGGCTATTGAACCCCTAGGCCCAGCTTGCACATTCCCAGAGTTAGATACAGAAGAGAAAGATGCGCTGAAATTAGCTGAGGCCAGGGACATATCATCACAGAAAGAGAAAACCACCAAGATTGAGAGCACAGAGCAAAAGGCACGTGAAAAGGACATGAAAAAACATGATTACTATTTGAGAGAAAGAGTAACGAAACCGGTAAAAGTAAATATCTAGCACAGTCAAGAAATTAAGTGAACGGCCGCGGCCCAAAACTCTATTAATTACATCAAAATAGTAACAAAACATAAACTTATGGCCAATAAAAAAAATTTATATGACACAAAATAAATTTATTTTTGTCTTGTACAGATATAAATTCTTCAGTGCTCTGATTGCTCAGATTTTTTTATGCAGGAGCAATTTCCATAATAGGCGTGTTAATTTTCACTAATTTATTTGGTTTAATTTTTAAATGTATGCAATTTAAGGTTTTTGGTCTGATGTCCCCAGCGCTACGTGTGATCCGGATACGCAAACAAGCTTGTGTCGTGATTTCTGGTGACATCGGTAACTTTCTGGAATCTTTTTCATCTATTTTGTTCAGCTATCAAAGGTTTGTCGAGCTTTCCAACACTATCCTGGGAAAAATGTGCCTGTCTGCTCTCACAATGCTTTAGAACTTGTAGACTCAGACTAAAGATTTTTAATTTCGCATACTTTTCAGTTGGTGTTGCTCTGAAAATGTTTCGCTCGGACCCATTATTAACTATTCTTTTCTCATCTTTGATCACTGCAATCTGCTATCGTGGGGTAAAAGAAGTTGGTGATTCGATTCTGTATCACTTGTGGCCATTTATCCGTTTTAGGTTAGCAAGGCATTCGTGATTCTGAAGATGATATCGGTGGGTGTTATGTTCGTAAACATGATCATTGGTAAGGTTGTGAGATGGAATTTTTTGAAGAGAACTTGTTAAGGTGTGAGCGCTACGCAAAAGGGAGACGATGGAGTGTCTTACTTCCTCTACAATAGGGATTATCGCACTTTGATATCTGCCGAAGCATGGACGGACGCTATTTCACATGTTCCTTTTTCTCTGAGCTTGGGGCGATGGGACAGGTATTGAGTATTTCACTCCAAGGTATTGACTCGGTTTTGAATTTTTAGTTCACAAAATAAGTTCGCACTGTTATATCTTAAAAAGGGTTGTGTATTTTTATTTACAGGTCATGTACTGTAACTTGGCAGTGTCAGCTATTTTAACAGCTTTGTCTTATTGGTACAAAACGCAAAATTCCGTTCTTGCTAATGCTCTAATTACGGGTGATACAATTTTTCTGAGTTCGCCATAAGACCCGATTTACGAATCTTTTAGCTTCTGTTGCTCTGTTCTGCTTCTTGTCAAGTCTTATATTTGTCGCTCCTGCTGGAATTTGCGTGTCAAATCTGCGAAATTCAAATTCACGAATATGGCTCTCTTGTTGATCTGCTTGGCTGGAATACTGACCCTGATTCATAGCTATGGGGCCGTGTTAGAGATTGTTGTTGTATATGTTTCGTGTTAGAGTTCTTGTTGTGTATGTTATTGTGTTAGAGATTGAATAAGAATAAAGCCGCTGTCGTCTCTTCAGGCATTGCCTACTTTTTGTGTATTTAGCAGACTTTTAAAATCAAATAGTCCTGAAATACGGCCAAAACATTAAAAATTTTTTTGAACTGGAAATTAGACCACGGTCTCGATCTTTGTATCATACAAATAAAGGCAAACACTTATGGCAAGAAATAAAATTAAAATTCTAAGTGTATGGCCGCAGCCCAAAATAGTAGACAAAATATATCAAAACCAAACAGCAACAAAAGACTAAAATAGAAAAAGAAGAATGAGGTTCATTTCTCATTAGTCCTAAACCACTAACCAATGATCAGCATGCTTCTAGAAGCCTGCTGATTCAAATAATAATTATGAAAGAGAGGCACTGTCCAGTAACTTGCCAATCCAAAAGAAACATTACATAGTCTCTCTCTTATCTCTCTTTCTCTAACCCCTACCAAAAGGCAGGCAACGGCTGTTGGTCCAGAGGTGGAGATAGCCCTAATCTCCATCAGATAAGATAGACAAGCCAAGGAGAGAAATTTTTCTGTTGTTCATTCATTCTTAGCTTTCGCTAACAAAAACGACTTCTTGCTCTCTACATTTTGTTTGGGTTTTGACTTAAATTTTTGCTTTTTTATTTTTGCTTTTTGTGTGAACTGCGGTTCTACTCTCAATTTTAAGAATTAAAATGAATTCCTGTGTCAACAGACTGGTCGGTCTTTCAAACGGGAAATCGGCATTAGTTTTTCGAAGCCGATATTCAACTTTTTCAAATCTTTATACTGTTGAACGAGGTCTTTTTGAAATCGGAAATCAATTTTATGTCAGTTCGGAACAGTATTATGGATATTCCAAAGCTGTTTGGGACGGGCAGGAAAATTTGGCTAATAAAATCATGGAGGAAAAGGACCCGTTTGTTATTAAACGTTTAAGTGGTATAGTTGAGCAAGAATGGGGGTCTAAAAAAAAGGCGTGGAGAAAGATTTGTGTAAGCGTAATGCACAAAGCTGTCTTCGCCAAATTTTCTCAAAATTTGATGCTAAAAAAACAATTATTGGACACCAAAAACATGATTTTAGTTGAGGGGGTGAAAGATTATTTTTGGGGGTGCGGTGTTGACCGCGATAGTGTAAATATTTCAGACATACACCAGTGGACAGGAGAGAACAGAATGGGCCAGCTTCTAATGCAGGTGAGGGAGCAAGTCAGAATTACTCCTTTTGAACTCAATCGTCTGAGGGAACCAACTGGACCATCAATGTCTCAAGAACTTGAAGACGCTCCAGCAGAAGGCGCCGCTCCAGAGAATACAGGTGACTTGGAAGAAATCCTCATGGATATGGAACAGGTCGGTTTAGTTTTGGAAGATATCGAAAATGAGCCTGCGGGCATTCACTCAACCAATAGGCAGTACATAGTCTGCCAGATTATTTTTACTGAAGGGATCGTGTGCCATCTATTAGCGGATGAAGACGAAGACACAGGACCCTGGTTTGTTTTAATCCCAAAAAATATTTTGGACAACGATTTTAAATTGTGGCCAAAACTGACTGATATTGTAACATTTTCGGGACTGCAACACCCTAAACCAAAGTTTCAAAATCTTCGTCATAAATTCAACCCTAATGGCTCTGACTGGTACTACCAAGCCGGTGGAAAAATAAATTGGCAAATTGAAGCCGTCGACTTTAACATCATCAAAAGCAACAATATTTTGCAAGAGGTAGGACTAGTCATGGCCATGAATCCAAAATTTGTAGGGACTATAGGTGGTAACTTAAGAAGAGTCAGCAGAGTATATAATCAAATGTTCATAGATGGGTCTACCGCAACTTCCTTGAAAAATGGAAGTGTGATTGAAATAAACACAATCCCACTTCCTCTTGGTGCTAAAATGGGAATCAATTACTTTTTGCCTCAAAACTCACCTTTTAGCCACGACGAAGAGGAGGCTGACCCTGAGGAACGAATTGTTGTCTCTGCCTCTAGAACCAATTTTAGATTCTTGGTCATGGCTGCTCGTGGATAGGGTACCTAACTCTGAAGACCTCTGCATTTTTGAACAACTTTTGGCCGCTGGTTCTGTGGCAGAGAAACTCGAAAGCTGCCGCAGGACCGAAAGCCACAAACTATAAGCAAGTCTTATTTGGAAAATTCTTTTAATGGTCACCTCAAGGGGGATTGCCTTTTTCGGTTGTGACATTTCTAGAGCAACGCTTAATATTTTTCGAGAAGACACTCAAATTAATGTTTCCAACCAAACTACTTATGCTACATGTTGGATTGTTGAGGTATCAGCAAACCAAAATGGAGTAAAAATTAGTTTTATTTTTGACTGGGACTCCCAACCTTATGGGGCTAGGAGAATTTTCAAGGACCGCGGTCCCGTCACTCTTGAAGCTTCAACATGGCAATTGCCACTTGAAATCAGGAATGGACTTTTTTCAGAACTCACGATTTCTAAAAAAATACGAGAGGGAACAATACAAGGTAAAATTTTAGAGCAGTTGACATGCTATAGAGCGGGTGAGATTTTACAACCAAGGGAAGACCATAAAATGCATCAAAACTGGGGTTTAAATTTAAAACAAAATGAAACAGCAGCACTGTTTCTAGACCCAAATGTCGAGGGGGTCTTAGTTCAATCGGCTCCTCCTGGCACCGGTAAAACAACCGCCACTACGCGTATAATCGTAGAATGTCTTCTCAGGCAGACTGCAGATTGTATAGCAGCAGTGGCCCCTACGTATTTGGCACTAGAAGCATTAGTCACTGGTGTTACAAGTCATGTCAATAAAAACTGGCAAAAACTTGTCCAAATCTACAAAGAACCCAAATTTTTGCTGTTAGTTTCCGACTCCGCCAAAGTCAAATATAATAAAATGTTCGACGAATACCGAGGTATGTTACTTATTGCGGCAGTTGAAAAATTAGAACGAGGCGGTTTTAAAGGAGTAGGTGAATCTGATAGAAAAATTTTGAAGAAATATATCAATAAATTTAACCGAGGCGAAAGAAAACCAAATGAACGGTTGGCGGTTCATGCAATTAAAAACAAAATGATGAATGAACCTCTAATTATTTTTACAACAATCCAAATGGCTGAGATTGTGACGACCCAATTCGAGAACGTCAGTCACTTGACAATCGATGAGGCGGGTCGTGCACAAGCTAGCTGCCTTTTGTCTATAGTCTTGAGGTGTCCTAATATTAGGAAAATTCTCTTGACTGGGGACGAAAAGCAGTTACAGTCGTCAAGCATTAAAATGCCGGACTGTATTCGCCAACACGGTTTCCAGTCTCCGCTCGAAATGCTTGAGAGTCAACTGGTAACCAGAGTGAAACTCAATCAATGTTATCGGTTCCACTCAAAAATTCTGCAACCACTTAACATAGCTTTTTACAATAACGAGCTCGTGTCAGCTGTCAATGACAGTGAAAGGTCATTGATAGTCAACTCTAATTATAGGCTTCCAATTCCACAAGTGCCACTTTGCTTCATTGTAAAGGACAATTGGAAAGTGATGCAGAAACTGGATCATCTTTCAATCGTGCTCATACAAAAATAGCTTGCGAGATTATGGCTGGTTTGCCGAGGGCTTCACAAAACGCGATTTTTCTTAATTATTTTAAAGGACAGAGCAATGACATCGAAAAATGGGTTTCTCATGAGCATAAGGGCAAAACCCAAACGGTCGACGCCTTTCAAGGCCAAGAGACTGAAGTCATTATCTTAACTCTAACCAAAACAGGTACGGATCTAAATCCGAATGACATGAAGTTTCTATTGGACCCAAAACGCAGCGGTGGCTCTTTCTCGAGGAAGACAATTCTTGGCTGTGATGGGGACTTTGAGTTTATGGACCAGAGCCCAAGTGGAAGGCCTGGCTAGAGGCAGCAGCTGAAATCACGAATATTCAACATGAAAGACGGCCAGATATAGCTCATCAAGTACGACCTGTTCACACCTGGGAATTTTGATCGGAACAATATTAACTTTAACATCTTTCAGTGCACCTCAATTCCTTGTCAGACCAATTGCGGTGCCATGACAGACATGCGGTTGGAATCACATCCGAGGATGCCATCCTGCAGAACCAATGCACAATCCACCTCAGAGCCCAGATAATCAGCGCCAGGCCAGCATGGACTCCACATCCAGCCAAGACCAACAATGGGTGCCTCAGCCTCCAATCAATCGCCAGCGCATTCAAGGCCGATCATGGTACCGAGGAACAAATGACAGTGGTGGACCGTCCAAAAGAATCAGAAAGTAGCTGCATTACTTAAGTATTTTTCTCTATGTTCTCAATATTTTAATGTACTGCGGTACTTCTCTCATTTTTTGTGTATGGGACCTCAGTCAAATTAGGTAGCTTTTTAAAAAATTGAACCTGCTTTTGAAAGACCGGGGTCGGTCTTAAAACAAATGGGGGAGGAAAACAGCCTAATTTCTGAAACACCCTTACCACCTCTCTCTAAAAGTCTAAGGGCCGGGCACCCCTGCTAGGCTGAAAAATTGCCGAAACAGGCGAAATGACCCCTCCGTGTCCGAAAGGCAGGAGATGGGTGGAGACCCGCGACCTCCCAATTGGGACAATGCTTAGCACCGGGTTATCAGAAACTCTAGACCAGGCTTTTTCCTTTTTCCACCCCAAATGTATCTAGACCGGGTCGGTCTTTTCAATAAGGGGGAAGGTGTAAAGTTGAGTTTATTTTAAGTCCAGTTGGCTGAGGTCGTTTTCCCTATTTCTTATTTTTCAAATTTCTCCCCCAGCTTTGTTATCTTGTGTATTGCCAAATCCTTTAATCGGAATTTATTGTACAGTTCCCACGACTTGTTGTGTCTCTCCCCTTTGTATCAATTGCTCTTTCCATTTCCGCCTGGATCTGCTGGCGATCACACCAGCAGATAACCACGGCTTTAAATATGTGTCGTTGGCCAGGCTCGACATCTTAGAGACTGGCCAGTCTTTGTATTGTGTTTTTGCCTGTTTGTTTTAGCTTGTGTAGTCAAAATAAACGTTGTGTTTTATTTGCCCTTGTTTCACCTCCCCGACAAAGCATTGTGTTGAGATTCACCGAGGGTGAGATAAAGTTTGACTTACCTGGGACGCTAGGGGGTCGAATCTTTACTGTAGCATAAAGTATTGTCTTAACGTATTTGATTTTTGCCACTTTGAAAGAAAATTGTGATATGTACTTCGAGCCATATCAATTCAGTCGGTCCAGGCTGGGCATGAATTTTGAGAATTCCTTCTGGCCGGATTGTGCCCCTTAAATTTTTGAAGTCCGAGCGGGACCAGGTCACAAAATTATATTACACGAAAGGATAGTTTAATGCATTTATTACCTTTTGAAATTCGCCCCAACTAGTGTTGAATTAATTCATAATTCGCTGAAATTCTTTCCGTTCTTTCAGAATTTTATCAGAGCGAAACAGTGAAATATCAACCATCCTTTAAAAAGATTTCTTTGATCACATACCAAAATCCAATCATTGTTCAATACATCTAAATTTTCAGTAAACTTCTCTGATAAAATCACCGGCATTCAACAGCAACGTATTTTTGAGATGCTGGCTGATTGGCTGCGTGATTGCCTAGCTCACTTCATTCTATTTATTCGAAGCTTTACTCACCAATATTCTTCTAACTTACCATCGGAAGTAATGGATGATATTGTTGGCTTCATACCCTACAAACATTGCACAGCTCTTTCTGAGACATCATCACAATTTTCTAAATTGGTGATTCGTCGTGTGCAACTACACATAAAATTGGTTGAAGTTTTTTATAGGGGATTATGCACTGCTTTAATTTGAAATTTTCAGAAGCTACTGGAAGAGATTCCCGCTCTTGACCTAGAACGCAAAGGGTATTTTTAAAATATGCATTAACCAATTTACATGCTTTTGACTTCTACTTTTAGCTGCAAAGCCATTGATAATAAAGGAAAAAAGGAGGATGTCACCATCGAGAAAATGCGCAAATATACCGATGAGCGATTTTCAGAACTGAGGTCTCAGCTGGAAAGTCAGGCAAGTGCTATGAGGTCTCTGCTGGAAAGTCAGGCAAGTGACATGAAGACTCTGCTGGAAAGTCAGGCAAGCGCTACAAATAAGCAAATCTCAGAATTCAAGACTCAGCTGGAAAATCAGGCAAGCGCTACAAATAAGCAAATCTCAGAATTCAAGACTCAGCTGGAAAGTCAGGCAACCTCCAATCCTGCTCGTCCTGAAGAAAAAAAGTATATCCCTCCATTCCGAAGAAGTTTAGCCAAGTAAATCATATTGTAATTGACTCATTTCTGTATTTGAAAAAGGCGAGTTGAAAAAAGACTTTAAACAGGGGATGTGTCAAAGGGTTTGGAAATGGTCATTTGATAGGAATTTGGATTTAGTCCTTTTTTGAATTACAATGTTTTCGGTCTCGAGAAAAAAGTTGTTTTTTATACTGTTTTCGAGGGTTTTATTGGGTTTCGATTTTATTAGTTTCGTAATGTACGATTTTGAATTTTTTCCGTTTTCGGTCTTTTCCGTTTTCGGGTTTTTCCGTTTTCGGGTTTTCCCGTTTTGGAACTAATTTCCCTTTTTGCTAAAATAGGAGATCGGTCTTGGAGAAAATAAGGTTCGAACAATCATGTTTTCAATAACTTACTTTTCAGCTCAGTCTTTATTCAAGTATATAGTTTATCGACTGCTTTGACTGTTTTTTTAACTATACCTTTAGAAAGTCACATTCAACATACCACTTTCAAACTCTTATTTCTGACGTAAATTCGTGTGATAAATCCTCTTTGATAAGACCGAAACTGCGATTTCACACACCCGAACACCAAAATCGAGGGTAGAAAAGACCTGGTCAGGTTGATATCCACCTGGATGACGTGAAAAAATAAAAATTGCGGTACTTATACGGTTCGCCCAGAAAAAATGGGTTGTTTTTTATTTTAGGTAACTTTTACTTTTTAGTGCATATCCACCGGACCAGGTGGTACCCACCCTGGGTTTTGGGATCTGAGTGGGTAAAATCGGAATTATGGTCCTAACAAACCCAATCACCTACACAATTTTTACGTATGTAATCATTATTAATTTTTTGATTTGAGCAATTTTGGTACTTATACGGTTCCCCCCATATCGGGATTTTTTCAAAAACAGGTTTTAACCATTTTTAAGCAATTCTCTGCCCTTGGCCCGGACCATGTACCCCCAAAGGGGCTTCCTGTTGAAGTAGGTTGCCTGCCGAAGGCAGGCAGGTAGAAAATCTAAAAAAGTTAAAATTTTTGATGGAAAGTGGTCGGAAACAACGTTTTTATCGGTTTTAGCGTGTAAGAATTGCTTAGAAATGGTTACAACCTGTTTTTGAAAAAATCCCGATATGGGGGGAACCGTATAAGTACCAAAATTGCTCAAATCAAAAAATTAATAATGATTACATACGTAAAAATTGTGATTGGGTTTTGTGATTGGGTTTTGTGATTAGGTGATTGGGTTTTGTTAGGACCATAATTCCGATTTTACCCACTCAGACCCCAAAACCCAGGGTGGGTACCACCTGTAAAAAGTAAAAGTTACCTGAAATAAAAAACAACCCATTTTTTCTTATCCTAATCCAGTCAATAATTTTTTTTCTTAGGACTAAAACTAAAATTTTTCCTACTTAACCCCCCAACCAGGGTGTGCAGCCCTTGGGTCAGGTGCATAGTTGTGCATCTCCGAAAAACCACCACCGCCGCCGGCGATCCAACTATGGTCAGGTGGATATTCACCTGGATTGTTTGAAAAGTTTAAAGTTGTTCAACTTAAAATCAAATCATTTTTTAAATCAAAATTGTGTAAGGAACATTGTTTGTTAGGACAAAATTTAACATTGTAGCCACTCAAATCGCACAGCCCGGGGTAGGTAAAGGTGGTGGACTGATCAGGTGGATACCTAAAAATATGTTTCTTTCCATATTGAAACAAACCTTTTTTTTCTAACACAAGATCATATGGGGAATTGGGTTTGTTAAGATCAAATTGTGATTTTATTTGCCCCAACTCCAAAATCTGGGTTAGGTATTATTGTACCTGATACCAGGATTTTACATGTTACACTACGTGTCCAATGAAGTGTGACTGCGACTGCGACTTTTCCGCGTCATTCGACACACATCAACAGTCGCAGTCACAGTGTGTGTCCAATGACGCGGAAAAGTGTGACTGCGACTGACGCTTCAAATCGATTTGAATTTACGTCGCAGTCACACTTTGGCCGCGTCATTGGACACGTAGTGTATTACTTTTTAAGGCTGCATGTCATCCATGCTATTTGTAACTTTTTGTTTGGCCAAGAATTCCTTAGCATTTGTCTGTTCCTGCAAAGCGCTCTCAGTTAACGGAAGGTAGATGCTGATGATGGACTCTACGAAGCGAACCTGCAAATTGATAAAACTTTGGAATTGAGAACTAACAAATCCTGAAAAAATTAATTATACCAGATCCACAAAAACTATGCACCATTAATGAACTGTGAATACAGGACAATTCAAACAAGAAAGCTCATAGTACAGTCAAACCTCGTTTATACGGCACCCCCAAAAGTTCGTTCCCGCCTTGGATCCGACACTTTCTTTAGCTCTATTTTCGAGGTCTTTTGCTAAATGTGATTCGCCAGTCTAGTCCAGTCTAGTACCCCTTTTTGAAAATCTGGTGCCGTATAACCGAGGTCCGCGGGTCTTTATGGCGAAATTTAAAGATTTTGGAAAAACGAATGGCAAAATCAGAATCCTTGTGATATTTCGGACTAGACTGGCAAATCATATTTAGCAAAAGACTTCGAAAATTGAGCTAAAGAAAGTGTCGGACCCAAGGCGGGAACGAACTTTTGGGGATGCCGTATAAACGAGGTTTGACTGTAGTAAATTTCCATAAAAATATTCAACGGAAAAAATAATTTTGAAAGCGTATGTTATTGAAAAAAAAATTGCGAAAAAAGAAATTCGCGAAAGTAGCTCTCGAACACAGAAATATTCGAAAACTGAAATTTCGAAAACGGAAAAACCCGAAAACAGAAAACGGAAAAAATTCAAACTCGCACATAGTGAAACTCAAAACCAACCCAATACAACCGTTTTCGAGCTGTTTTTTGTTAATAGTTTTTTTTATATGTAGGTTTGCAATAAAGCAAAAAGATTGTCCAGGAGAGTGGGTAAAGGTACCAGGAGAGTAAGTAGGTGTGCCAGTACAGTAGCTCCCCCCTGTTTTTTTTCGAAAATTTTTTTTTCCCAAAAGTCTCAAAAAAGTGTTTACATACACTTTTTAATCATTTTTACGAAAAAACTTTCACTTGCAATGTGGATTGCGCTTTTCTTGGCCTTGTAGAACAATCTGTAGAATTTTAGGGTGGACGTTTATATATTTGCTGGAAAATTATTTATTTTTAACACAAAAGGAAGATGCATAAAACAAAACGACTAGAAAAAAAAGAAGAACGATCCCTTCATGGTGATCGTTTTGTTTGGGAGCAGTTACCAAAAAGACCTGTTTAATCAGCGTTGAATATATCATCAACTTGAAAGCTTGCCAACGAGTCTTGCAATACCTGTTGCTGCCACAATCGAAGAGAACAAACATCAACTGCTCCTGCTTCACCCTGCTCTCCCTTGAATCGTATTTTATGACGCTGCTTGAAGTTAGTCAGCCAACCGTTACTTGCTTCGAAGTCGTTGATTTGAAACTGATTTGCAATGACAAGAGCTTTTTTCTAGAACATAATTATGATTCTAGGATAAGGTGCTAATACCTTACAATAAAATCGGTGACTTTTAATAAATCACCACTGATTGGAATGTTTTGACTTCGGATCTGCTTTAGCCAGGTGATGACTGCCTCCTCGATCTGCTCATGCTTGCCGGTCTTCAGATGGATTCTTTTTGCTTAGCTTCCGCTTTCAATGGCATCTTGAACCGAGCTGCCAAATTTGTCTTGTTGTTTTCATTCTTGGCAGCCTCAATTGATTTCTTATCATCCAGAGTGATGACTCGTCACTTCTTTGGAGTAATCATTATTCAATCTGCAAAATACAGTTGAATTTACATTTTAGAAACAGCAATTTGAATGAAATTAGAAAATATACACTATATCGAGATTCGTTCCCTTTGTCGGGACCGCAAAAAATATACACTATATCGAGAGTGGGCTGTATTTAAAAAAAAGAAAAAGCAACATTTTCAGAACAAAATTTTCAAATCAATATTCACAAATGCAACCTTTGCAGACCCGACATTCGCAGACCCACATTTGTTCTTTCAAGGGGAATGGAGACATTTATGTCTACCTTTTGACATTGGTTTTAGAGTTGGGCCGGAATTCCGGCTACGGTTCCGGTTTACCAGAATTCCGGTTACGGTTCTGGTTTACCGGAATTCCGGTTTACCGGAATTCCTGCCCTTTTTAGGATTCCGGTTCCGGTCGCAAAAAAATATGTGATTCCGGTTTTAGAAAAACTGAAATTCCGGTTCCGGTGTCAGCAAAAATAAATTCCGGTCTCCTCAAATAATGTTCACTTAATTGTTCGATATGCTGCTTCCGTCATGCGTAAGATGACTAGAATTTTGGGGTTTGAATCATTCGATTGTTCCTGCCATAAAATGCAACTAGTAATGCACAAAAATAGTTGCCAGTCAACTTTGAGGACCTATATCTCGGCCCATAGTCAATTTCTTGCAAAGCTGTTTATTGCGTTTTCTTAACTCCCACGAGCTCTACCGATTCCGCTTTTTCGATTTTGAATTTTCACCCAAACATCTCGAGATCGACCTCAAATTTTTCCGATTTTGGGCATCCAAAAAAATAACTTCCCCGGGAGCGCTATTAGAGGAAATACGGTATTTTACATTGTTATGATTCAATCTCAAGCGCGGGATAGCCAACTGTACGCTAGGATGGACTCAAATATGTTTTACTAACTTTTTTACGGTTCGAAAAACACGTTTCAGCCCGTCCAAACGTACGCTGGCCTACCCTAAACCTAAGGGTTAGCCTAAGTTAAAATAAATTTAAGCACAACAATGTAAACCTAAAAACAGTGTTTTCAAAAGTCACACTATCACGCTTGGGTCACACTAACTTCACCGACCTTCTTATCTGAAATTTTGTTTTCGGGTTTCAGATGTTTTTGTACCGTTTTGTAGCCGAGATTTTTCTCTATCGATGCAGTGGTCAAACGTCTTAGTTAAAAATAATTTTTGACAAGATCACACCAAGTGGGACCTTAAAGTCACACCTTTTCATAAAAACGGTACAAAAACATCTGAAAACCGAAAACAAAATTTCAGATAAGAAGGTCGGTGAAGTTAGTGTGACCCAAGTGTGATAGTGTGACTTTTGAAAACACTGGTCAAGAAACCTTCAAACGTTAAATTTTTCAAAATTTTTGTCTTTAGCGGAATTCGAATTTTGACAGTGAGTTTTGAATTCTAGAAGCAGTTTTATATGTAAATCGACCATGCTGATCACGAATCCGGTGTCAGAATTGAGAGTTTGTGTAGCGGGTAAAAAATTCTACAAACTCGTGCTACAACTTATATACCGGGTTCGAATATTTTGTGACGTTTATTGAGTTAACTATTGCCACATTGGGCCGGTTTAAATGAAGTCGGGTATGGGTACTCGCCCATACCCGGGTATGGTACTTGCCCATACCCGGGTTCAAATGATATATCCATACCCGGGTATGGGTAAGTACCCATACCCTGATACCTATACCCGACCCGTGGGTTTAAATGAACATACCCGTGGGTACTTACCCATACCTTTTTATACCCTCGGCAATCTCCAGGGTATGATTTTTACCCTGGCCAGAAAGAATAATACTAAACATGTAATTAAACATAGCAATAATTAGCAATAATTATTGTAGCAATAATTTAACAAATTTCAAGAAATTATAGCAATAATTTTATAAATTCAAGAAGAATTAGCACAATAATAAAAAACATAAACGGGTTTTAGTTAGTTGCTATTAATTAATTTCGTCAAAATTATGGGAACTACTTTTATGGTTGTTTTATGAAAAATTGTTTGCAATAATTTCATTTCGCCTTCTCTGCCCTGCTTGTCGAGCTCGGTATTCATTGCGAGGGAGGTTTCCGGAAAGCACATTCCCTTCGCTCGGGTCATCTTCGTCGTCTTCGTCAGGACGCCAATCAGCTGGCAGATCATCTATTGCAGGAATTTTCATTTCAGTGGCCAAATTATGAAGTACACAGGTTGCCATCACTACTGTTGGTATCAAATCCAACTTTGTTCTAGACCCAGAGGGCATTATTGCCCATCTTCGCTTCCACACTGCCCAACAGTTCTCTATCAGCACACGAGCTTTTTGAAGTGACTCGTTGTAGCGACGCTGAGATTCTGTTTCAGGATCCGACAGAGGTGTCATCAACCAGTAACGCTGGGGAAAACCTGAAATTTTAAAAGAAATTACAACACAATTTTCTCAAAACGACCTCTATCCGCAACAACTACTGAGTTAAAGTAGTTGATATTCTCAAAATGATGCCAAAAAATAACTTTTAAAAAATAGCATGTACTCTAAGCAAATGGAAGAGCGCCAACGACGACAGAATAACGCTTAGAAAAAACTTCAAGGTTCCGACGTCCTTCCTCTTCAAGTGATTTATTATTAAATAAAAAATAAAATCTGTATCTGTGGGTGTGGGTATAGACATGGGTATAGGTATGGGTATCGGGTATGGGTATCCGGGCATACTTTTACCTATGCTCATTTGAACCGGGGTATGGGTAAGTACCCATAGTTATGGGTATGGTATGAGGGTATGGGTACTTACCCACGTTCATTTAAACCGGCCAATTGAGTGTCAAAATAACCGCGACTGTCTGCTCTTGCTTATTTGTTAAAAAAATTGTGTGGCCTAAAAATGACATGTCATTTTGAAATATATTTTATCTGCGATTTTCAAGCAAAAATTAAAATTTAAGTGTGCGTTAGGAAACGCACTTCCTCCTCTACAAAATAAACTTGCAAAATCCTGTGGGCGTTAATGTAATCATAAATCTAAAAATCTTTATGTAAAACACGTTTTGAAATTTTAGTCAGTCTCTAAAAATAAAATTTTCCACGGAACGACTACCATTGCCGTCAAAACCGCCGCAATAGAAATACTCAGCACAAGGTCCAGAAGAAACAGGAATAACGATCGACCTTTCCTGTGCTGATTCCTGTGCGTGTTAAGTCAAATTTTGACAAGAAAAACAAAATTTGACTTTTTGTCTTGGGTGACCGAGGTCAAATGAGTGTTGGGTTCAGGTTCGACTTAGCCAAATATTTTTACTTTATTTTATTATATTCCCGAATCAAAATTTTATACAATATGCACAATTTATCTTTTACTAGCATTAGTGTAAGGTGGTAAATCTGGCTGTTCTGATGATAGCTTCTCCATTTGACCTCCTTGCTCTTGCTCCAATGGCTGTTTGAGTTCCTCTTCAATGCCTCCAACACACTTGTAAGTGCTATTATTTTTCAGCATAGTGACTGCATCCCACCTGAAAGCGGCATAAACTTATTTTATATAGTTGTCTTCTCCTAGTCAATCAACTCACATAGTGTCAGGCAGTGGCATATCCCTGGTCTCTGGCAAGAAATAAATTAGCACTCCAGCAAACAAAGAGAAGATGCAAAATATGGCCATGGGCACTGTGGGCAAGGTGACATCAGACAGGATGGCAACGTAGCCACTAGCACCAGCACCGATTCTGGCCACCTGAAGAACAGAACAATAGACAATTCAATATATATTCGATGTTTAAAAAAATTACCATGGAACAAGTACCAACAGCAGAATTACGAATAACTAAATCCAGAAGGTTAGATGTTTGTTGATTTCACCAAAAAGCCCAGAATTTTCGTCCCAATGTTTCAAGAATCAACCATAGGAAAAATCGATAGAAAAATACCTGTAGGATACAACTCTGAGGTGAATATGTACAGAATGTTGAAGGCACCTTGGATACAAGCTTTTCCAGCCAGCATAAATATTAGGGAGAACTAAAAATCTAGCAAAATACTATAGCAGTTTTTGAATCACGGTCGACTTACAGTCATTTCCTCGGACAATGCAAACAACATGGCTGTGAAAATCAGACTTCCTGCACTGATCAAGGTGATCACTTGCGAGCTTAACTCAAAAATGTTATAACAAACGGGGGTCTTTTTTGATAACAAAGAATTTACCGTTTTCGCCCAAACTGAAGCAGAAAAACACAACCCATCAAAGTGGGCAATTCAATAGCTCCAGCTATGGCATTGTTCAAGAAAAAGTTGCCCACGAACATGGACCTGCCTGGGGATGACTAAAATCTGCTTGAATGAGATTTTTTACCCGTGCAAAATGCCATTTTTTAGGCTTCCCCAACTTTGATGGTTTTCATCTCTCAAAAAAATTTCCATTGTTCCTTATGCTCTTACAACCCCCATCACCTTTATCCGACTCTAATTTCCATTAAGTACCCGATTCGAAAATTTAGAGTCCTACGCAAAATTTGGGCACTTGACTGGAAAATTTCGATTGCTTGACAACTTTTTTAGCGGTGCCTTTTTATAGGAAATAGTTGAAGTCACACCTGGTCAGACAAGGCAATGACACAGCCATAATATACCAGAGCAGTGGCAATCCAGACAATAAAAATTATGATGTTGCGAAAAGCCATGTCTTGTGATTTGAAGGAGTGCAGGAAATGGGTTGTGTTCTTTCGCTTTACCCATTTTTGCATCTCTGCGTGGCGCACCTGAAAATAAAGTTAAGTTGCAAAGTACTTCCAGGTTACATAGTGTTATTTATGAACAAGGCTATAGTATACGCAGGGGCGTACGCAGAGGGGGGAGTGGTTGCACGTGCACCTTGCACATGCAGCGGCCTGTCGGCGCCGCCGAAAAATTAAAAGCATGGCTTCAAAAGTAAAAAAGCACTGGATAAAATGGCCTCGAAATTGAACAAGCACTGTATAAAATGGCGTCAAAAATTTCGGTGATCGTATAGAAAAAACAAAAAAAACTAACCAATTCAAGATCGGAAGGAAGACTACTTTTATTGAAATGGCAAGCTTTACGAATAATTTTCTCGGCCTCATCCACTTTGTTCATCACAATCAACCATCGTGGACTTTCCGGTAAATAGTGAATCAGGAAGAGTGCGAACAGATGCAGCACTGAGGTAACCATCTAGCAATTGTATCAGTAATTTCCACAACTCTGGGGCATAAAACAAGTGAAAACTTGCCTGTATGGACACCCAAGACTTCAAAGTGTAAGCAACCAGAGCCAAGAAAGCATATCCACAAGCCCATGGTGCTTGCAGAAGACTACCCACAATTGACCTGTATTGCATTCCAGTGATTTCCTGAAAATTTAAACACTATATCATAATAATAGAGAATAGATGGTAGACCAACCATGCAAAAGACATATGCCGCTAAGTCAGCGGCTTCATTGCACACTGCCAACAGGAACCGCACGATTAGGAACACTTCGAATTCTCGGCTGAACGGCAGTAAAAAGCCGAAAATAGTTGACAGAATACTAAAGCCTAGAATAAAGAAACTGTTTAACTGAAATTAACACGAGAAATACGAACTCTGAGACCAGCTCGCCTAAATGCAGAATTTCACGCTGAATCTATCTATCGCGGTGAATTTTTTTGGAAGGGTTGTTTTGGCTGCTTTGTTTTAGTATTTTTTGCCTTTTTTCTACAAGTCACACGATTTTTAAAAACTAAAATGTAGCGAAGATTCTGGGCTTTCATTTGAGTAGGGTTGTCGAGGTGCCGAAATTTTCGACACTTCGTGTCGAAATGTCGTGCCGTGTCGAGACCTTTCGACACTTCGTGTCGTGTCGTCGACATATGTCGAAAAATTTCGACACGACACTTCGTGTCGTCGACATATGTCTAAAATGTTCGACATTTCGTGTCGCAATGTCGAAAAAACATCTCCTAATATCTTTATTGAACAAAAACGCAATGATAACATTCAAACACACTTCTCAAACAAAAAATCAATAATTTCCTTTGGTTCTCTTGAATTTATTTCTGCCGCATTTTTCAGGATCGCATCTGCCAAATTATCTTTGATGATGAGTAGGTTAGCCGCTGTTTCTTTTCCTAGACGAGACCTCAGAGAGTTGGCAAAGAGAAGGCTCGCCTTGGATAGCACCGCTCGGACGCCACGCTGGATAGAGAGATAGCCAAGTATTTGTGAGCCAGCACTGCCATATTCGGGAAACGCACTCCATTTTCGGCCCACCACTGATACATCTCCTTGTACTCTGGTACACCCGGTCGTTTGTAAGACCAATAAAATACCAATAAAATTTCAAATTAAATTTTGTTGGTGTTTTATTGGTCTTTCATTGGTTTTACCGAACACAAGTTTTACCGAATTGTTGACTGTTTTTCACTGTTTGGGTTACGAATTCAGAAGAGGATCACTATCAACCATAAAAAATTTCAATGGATCTAAGCGGACGTCGTCGGAAAGTTAGTGATACATGTTGAAGTGTCTCAGCTTTTACAGTAGCGGACAAAAAACTTGCATCAAGCGTTCTTTTTGCACACTTAAGCGTGTAACTTTTAGTGAACGGTCATTATGACTGAAGTGTCAAAGGCAAAAATGTTCTACAGACTCTTAGCTTCATTCGAGTACTAATGTGTCACATTGCGCTGTGAATTTTTTTGTTGCGAACATATTTTTCGCACACAACTCACTTTTGGGGTGGACAAAAAACTTGCATCAAATTAATATTTGCTGTTTTATTGTTGTATTTGTATGGTAGAACAGGCTACCTGATTGCTTACACATATTAATCCTGGGTTTTAGGTTAGAATGTCGTTCAAAGAGCTGCTTCCGGAAGTGAAAGAAGCAATCGTCCGAGCAAAGAAAAGTGGTCAAACTGATCGCGAAGTAGCTACTCTCTTCTCAGTGAACCAGTCTAGGAGCGATTTCGGTATACACCCCCCAGTCAAGCTCGGTATACACCCCCCAGTCAAGTTCGGTATACACCCCCCCAGTTTACCTTGGTCCCCCAAGCTGATTTTTTTTCAATATTTTTTTCGAATCTTTGAACACTGTTTTATCATACAAAAACCAAAAAATTTTTTTTTGAAAAAAATCAGCTTGGGGGACCAAGGTAAACTGGGGGGTTTATACCGAACTTGACTGGGAGGTGTATACCGAAACTTAGCCCCAGTCTACAGTTTCGCGGGTCTACAAGCGTTTCAGAGAGTCAAATTCTACTGCGCGTCTTTCTGCCCCAAAATTGAGGTGTGTGCGAAAAACATGTTCGTAACAAAAAAATTCACAGCGCAATGTGACGCATTGGTACTCAAAATGAAGCTAAGAGTCTGTAGAACATTTTGCTTTTGACACTTGAGTCATAATGACTGTTCAATAAAAGTTACAAGATTAAGTGTGCAAAAAAAAACGCTTGATGCAAGTTTTTTGTCCGCTACGGTATCTAAAGATTGCACTCAGATTCAATTCGATCATATCCATCACTCGATCTCGCCTTGGACCTGGAGCGAAAAACTTGGGTATTGTTTCGACATTCCATTGGACAATGCGCTTGAAACCGAAGTGATGATCTCCAATAAAAAAGGATGCAAAAAGATTTTCAACAAAGCTGGTTGAGGTAATATTTTATCTCCTTGAGGTAATTTTTTCATATGCTTGAAGTAGACTTTTGAAATGCTTTTAATTACCATATGAATTTTCATATCAATGGATCACCAGCCTCGGATGCTAAAATGGAACAATCTCTGCTAAAATTCGCTCTTTTCTCAAGTCAGTCATTGAGAATCGCTGAAGACAAAAGCTTTCTAGCCTTTTTGGAAGAATTCCAAAAAATGAGGTAATGCTGTACTAAATTCTAAGTAAAATTATAATTTTAATTAGCATTGACAACTTTACGAAAGGGATCGAGAAGCAAGCTAGAGATTTTCTGCCTTCAAAAAAGACGCTTGCAAAATTGGTGGATCTTTCAGTAGACAGTAAATCATCAGCCATGCCTAGTTCACATTGGCGCTGCCTTTGAAAAACGAATCGCATCTACAGAAATTCTCCGCTTCCAGAAGACATTAAGAATGTGTGCCAAAAAGTTGAAGCTCAGCTTCAGTTAATGAGAAAACTGGTAGAGAAATTAAAGTCAGTTTTGGCAGTACTTGATGTAATTATATTTATGCTTTAAGGAAGGTGGAAAAAGTTTTCATGGCTGCAGGAAAAGCACTGAAACCACCGGTAGAAAGCTCATATTCATGATGGGAATTTGCTCTATGGAATTGCTTTGGCAGGAATCGAATGGAGCCGGAAAGAATCGCTACTTTAGTGCAGCTTTGAAATATTTTTATGAAATAATTTGTTTGATCGTTTTTCTTGATGTACAGTTGCATTGTCTGCAATAAAGTTGGTAGAATGTACGAAGATCATATGGGTTCTTATTATGTGAATAGTTTAAGTCGAAGCTTTTTGAACAACTTTGATAGGGAAAACTTGTTTTTGAAGGGATATTTGGATTTCCATAAATTTTCGAATCACACAGCTTTTCTAGAAAGTCTAGAGACAAATTATACGTCTTGTACTCATCTTATGGATTGGGACTCTAAGAAATTTTCAAATTACAGAGCTATTTTAGATAGTCTAGGGACAATTTATACGATTTATATTAGAAGAGCTATGGAACTCAGGTATATGGTGTCAAGGAACATGTTAGATTTAGGATGTGATGTAATGGTGATCAGATATATGCAAAGAATTTTTTGCTCTGCGAGTAGTATAATAGTTTTTCGCGATGGTTATTATGGCTTGCCCGACTGATTCAGCCGAAAAATTGAGTAAAAACGCTCTGAATCGACAAAAATTAAAAACCAATAAAACACCAATAAAATTGATAAAACCAATAAAAGAGCAACAAAACACCAATAAAAACAAAAAAAACACCAACAAAATTATAGTTAAAAATTAATTCTCGTTTGAATTTTTATTGGTGTTTGTCCATTTTGTTGGTTTTCCTCACTATGGCTATCATACAGAGAAAATACAAACTCGAGTCATGATTGAAATTCGAAAAACATTCAACAATGCCCATTTCCTTGCCTTCCTACCCACGGCTGTCCCAGAACTCTTCAGTATTATTCTTGAAACTTATGTTTTTTTGCAATTTTAATTTAAATGATCAATCACGGTAAAACTTGTTCAGTGTGTCTTTGTCAGTCATCGCTTTTCATTCTTAAATTTACCTATTCTCTACATCTCAAATCACGTTAATCGTACTTTTTCAGTTATAACCGCGGCGATGTGGCATCCTTAAGCAAGAGAGAAAGTGGAACTGATGCACTCAACAAAGGTGGTAAACAAGACGTTAGAAATCACACCATGTCGAAAAAATCCAGAAACTCATTGTTACTCATGGACTCAGCTTAATTCTCAGCCCCGAGTGTCAAAGAATGAGGCACGTAAAGCATGTTCATAAAGACACGCCAATTCCGTCGTTTTATTGCTATCCTAGGAGTTGACAATGAAGTCCGATGGGAAGGAACGGGAAACAAAGCACCTCATTTTTGCGCAGGACTGAAGCAGCTAGTCGAGGTTGGTGTATATTTTTCTTCCCTGTTAAACGAAGTTTTTTTTGTCTTTTTTATGCCTCCCATTCTACAGATGAAGAAAAGAGCAGCCAAAAGAAGCCTCGGAGCAGAGTTTCCCGAAGCCATGTTCCGCCGTTGTCAAAATAGAGAAAAAGATCCTGGAGAAGTTAGTCATTGAATTAAACTTGTGCGTTTTATAACTGTCTTTTCTTTACACATAACCGTGCTTATGCGAGGGAAAGACAGAAAGAATGAAAAGATTAAGAAGAAAGGTTGGTCGGAATTTCAATGTCTCTTTTGTTATAAGGACTAATGTTCTTAGTGCTTAAAGCAATCCGGCCGTAAGTTCGCCAATTTCGATTATGAGCCCGCGGCCTACAAAATGCAGTTCATATATGTTCTTTCCACGTCAAGCAAGCGTTGAACCGAAAAGTATTCCACTGTTGTTCAACCGTCTTTGTGTCTTCATCGCAGTTATCGTAGGTCCAGTCCGTTAGGTTGATGCCAGCTTACAAGGAGAATGATGCAGTGAAGAAAATAGTACAGTCTAGTCTCGTTTAACCGACACTTCGATTATCCGACACCCTTAGTTAACCAACATTAAAAAAAAATTGGTTGGCAGACAAAGAAATCCCACAAGCCTTACCCTCGATTATCCGACATCCTCAGTTAACCGACACCCCTCGGCGGGTTCCTTTCAATGAAACTACCCCTGATAAACCGACACCTTGTATATTTTCGAAATTTTTTCAAACTCCCGCCAAATTTTAAAAATTCCTTTTCAATTTTTTGATCTTTTCCTTGCCTCGCCGTTTTTAAGAAGAACGCAAATTGAAAGAAAAGCAGAAAAAACTAACATCATTCTTTTCCATTGCTGAATGAATATTATTTGTTTATTAAGAGAATAAATCTTATTATCTCTCGTATGTCCATAAGAAACTCGATAAACCGACACCCTTGAAATTTTTTAGTCGAAAAGTCTCGCTTATCCAACACCCTCAACTAACCGACACCCTCGATTAACCGACACCTAAGGCCGGTCCCGAGAGGTGTCGGTTAATCGAAACTCGACTGTACGTCATATTGAAGCGCTTCAACTTACACCGCAATCGGAATGAAGAAATGCATGGAGCTAATCAGGCAAGGAATTGAGGTCGAGGCTTGCACTGCACTCGAGTGGGAGGGGTACAGTGCACTCGAGTGGGAGGGGTACAGTGCACTCGAGTGGGAGGGTACAGTGCACTCGAATGGGAGGGTACAGTGCACTCGAGTGGGAGGGTACAGTGCACTCGAGTGGGAGGGTACAGTGCACTCGAGTGGGAGGGGTACAGTGCACTCGAGTGGGAGGGGTACAGTGCACTCGAGTGGGAGGGGTACAGTGCACTCGAGTGGGAGGGTACAGTGCACTCGAGTGGGAGGGTACAGTGCACTCGAGTGGGAGGGGTACAGTGCACTCGAGTGGGAGGGTACAGTGCACTCGAGTGGGAGGGGTACAGTGCACTCGAGTGGGAGGGTACAGTGCACTCAGTGGGAGGGTACAGTGCACTCGAGTGGGAGGGTACAGTGCACTCGAGTGGGAGGGTACAGTGCACTCGAGTGGGAGGGTACAGTGCACTCGAGTGGGAGGGTACAGTGCACTCGAGTGGGAGGGTACAGTGCACTCGAGTGGGAGGGGTACAGTGCACTCGAGTGGGAGGGTACAGTGCACTCGAATGGGAGGGTACAGTGCACTCGAGTGGGAGGGGTACAGTGCACTCGAGTGGGAGGGTACAGTGCACTCGAGTGGGAGGGTACAGTGCACTCGAATGGGAGGGGTACAGTGCACTCGAGTGGGAGGGTACAGTGCACTCGAGTGGGAGGGTACAGTGCACTCGAGTGGGAGGGTACAGTGCACTCGAGTGGGAGGGTACAGTGCACTCGAGTGGGAGGGTACAGTGCACTCGAGTGGGAGGGTACAGTGCACTCGAGTGGGAGGGGTACAGTGCACTCGAGTGGGAGGGGTACAGTGCACTCGAGTGGGAGGGGTACAGTGCACTCGAGTGGGAGGGGTACAGTGCACTCGAGTGGGAGGGGTACAGTGCACTCGAGTGGGAGGGGTACATGGGCATATGCGTTGAAAAATCATGTTTCACTGAAGTCCTCAAATAGGATTTACGCAATTAAATGTGTTAGTTATGATGTTAGTAGAAATTGACCTCTTCCAAAAAGTCATATATCAACACTCACAACACTTTCAAAAAATTTTCTGTAAAAAAGCTCTTGAACTAAGTTACAATCTAATATTTTTTGCCAAAATGTTGGTTGAAATATAAGCCCACGTGTTCTAATAAACCCACATGCTGAAGGGCAGTCAAAAAATAAACCCAAATATGTGGGCCTATTAGAGGAAATACGGTTACCCCTTTTATTACTTTCAGTTAGTTTTTATAAATGGCGTTTTAGGCGGAAAAGCTGCCCTTCTAGAAAAATCCACCGCGATAGATAGATTCAGCGTGAAATTCTGCATTTAGGCGAGCTGGTCTCACAGTTCGTATTTCTCGTGTTAAAGGGTGGAAGGATTGTGACATACCATAAATTGCTGGCTTCCTGCCATATCTATAAACAAAATAAATAATTTACTAGTAGCCTATTGTTTTCACTATGCGTGGGAACGAAATTCGTACTGCAAATCACAAGCGAAATTTTTTTTATGTCATAGAAGTGAAATGCCTGAATTTGAATCTGCAACGGACAACATCGATTTGACAGACGGTTCTCGATAATTCGGCACCCCGCACGTTGGGACCCCTGCATAATTCGGCATTCCGGTGCCCTCGACGCAATAAGACCGAACACGATAGTGGTAGATTGGCCCTCGCTAATTCGACATTCTTCATAATTCTGCGCCATAAGGTCAATTTCCAAGGGTATTGGATTATCAAGGGTCGAACACATTGACATTGAAGACCACCGAGTAACGCGAGAGTGGTATTTAATTTTGCCCGCTAATTTCTGAAAAATGTTTTACTTGCATTTTACCTCTACATTTTTCTTAGAATTTTCAATACTTTTAACATTATCGTGTAGCCCAAGATCTCAGCTTTCCAACGAACTATCAAACTTCATCGCATGATTTCAGAAATCTAGATATTTAGGGGTTGAGACGAAACAATACCTATTTTTCAAACCCCTAAATCTTATCATTTCTGAAATCATTCAATAAAGTTCGATAGCTCGTTGGAAAGCTGAGATCTTGCGCTACACGATATTGTTAAAAAATTTAAAAAATTGACAAAAAATGCAGAGAATTAGCGGACAGAATTAAATATTACTCGTAACGCAATGCTTTACCAGGGAGCAAGCATTCATATTCCTGACAATAAGCCTTTCCCAACTAAAAATTAAAAAGTCACACCTGTCAGAGATGTACCCACCAATCATGCAGCCAACCAAATAGCCCAATGAGTATGACAAATGCACGTGGGCCCTACTCCAATTGTCGTCACAGGAGAGATGCCATTGGGTCACCACACTGTCACGCATCACCTATAACTAACACACAGTCAATCACCTGAAATGAATTGGAAGGTGCGTACCTACAGAAGTGTCATAGTCCCATTGTTTACAGCGAACAAGCTCACCTCTGGGCTGAAGTCTAGCTAGAGCTATTGCATCCGAATAGTTCATTCTCAGGTAGTCGCGATATTTACTGTCCGGGATGTCATAGGCTGCACATTGCTCTAAATACAATTCAATAATTGGAAACAACCAGGTAAAAAAGGTAGCTACCATGCCAAATTCTGCCTCTTCTCTGCTTATTTCTGACCTGCAATTGGAGATGGAGAGGTCAATTTGTTATTTTACACCAAAAAATATGGTAAAGGGACGTTTTTCCCATTTTTGGACAAATATCCAAAAATGGGTGAAACGTTTTGCTAAATTTCGCCTTGGTCCCCCTGTTGATTTTTTCTACTTTTTTCGATTTTTCGAATTTTTTTTGAACTTAGACTTAAGCTCAGGGCATGCTAGGACGGACTCAAACATGTGGTTGAAGCAAATTTGCGGAACTTTCTGACAAAAAAATTTTTGCAAAAAAAATCAACAGGGGGACCAAGGCAAAATTTGGTAAAACGTTTAACCCATTTTTGGACATTTGTCCGATGGGAGAAACGTCTATGCACCAAAAATATGGCTACCATTGGGAAGGCTATGCCCGAATCTAAAGCCTTTTCCCAAGTCCAGCCCTCGCCTATGTTGTTGTTGGGATCTTCAATGTATTCTCTGGAGAAACTTGGGATCTGCAATAATTTTTTTATCTGGTGGTTGGAAATATCCGAGGAGAAAACTACCTTACACCAATGGTCAGGCTAAAATGTTTGTTTATGAAACGGCTGATTATAGGAGAATCTAGGTTACCTGATAAGTGAAGTAAACCACAGACAAGTTGAACATGGCATGAGGGACTTGATGAGCAGAAATCATGAGGTAGATTATGATTTGCCTGTAAATTGCTGTAAATTTTTGTTGCTTCAATAAAAAAGACATTAACCACATGTTGCATCCTCCAATAATTTTTAAGATTCCTGAAAAAAGCAGGAATTTGTCAGAGCAAGCAACTTTTTAAAAAGATTTCTACTTTTTTCGGGACCCCAAATCCTTTTTTTTTTAAATTTTTAGGCAAAATCTTTTTTTTTCGCTTTGAAATAGCAGTACAGTCGAGTCTCGTTCCCGCCTAGGGTCCGACACTTTTTCGTGGCTCTATTTTCGAAGTCTTTTGCCAAATGTGATTCGCCAGTGTAGTCCCAAATATCGCAAGGATTCTGATTTTGCCGATCGTTTTTCCAAAATCCTTTCAGGTTGCCGTAAAGACCCGCGGGTCTCGGCTATCGGACACCCTTTTCTAAAAATCAGCTTTACGGCAACCTGAAAGGATTTTGGAAAAACGATCGGCAAAATCAGAATCCTTGCGATATTTGGGACTACACTGGCGAATCACATTTGGCAAAAGACTTCGAAAATAGAGCTAAAAAAGTGTTGGACCCTAGGCGGGAACGAACTTGAGGGGGTGTCGGATAAGCGAGACTCGACTGTAAGCACTGTATAGAATGGCACTTTTGACGAAAAATGACCAAATTGTACTTTTTTCAAAATTTTGAGTTACGTACCCTGATAAATGTGATATTGATGATCTTATACAACTTTTAAAAATTAAGCAGAAAACTTGGAAAAGCTAGATGAGAACGAATAAAAAAATTTCAAGAAATAAAAGAACTGCTGGTCCTCGACTCAATTCTTGCGTAACGCACGGGCATGCCCCTTGAGTAGTCAACGATATAGTGCACTACATACCAGGATAAGGCCGATTTGTGGCTCAAATGACATGGTCAAGAGTAAACATAGTAATTTTTTTATCTCTCCACCCCCACAGCTTTTCAAAACGACCAATTTTGTTCGGTTTAAGTTATTGGACGTGTTTGCATAGCGCAGTCAATACCATGAGATAAAGTGTTAGAGTAGAAGTAGAGTGAGTCGCAGCCCTGTTTCAGCCGAAATCATGTTGCCGAGCGGCCGAACCTAATTGCTCTAACCCAATAACCAACCTTCAAAGTCAATGTCAGTTAGCCGTCTTTTCCTCGGATTCTTGTACTGATTTTGCATCCTATAAATTTAAAGCCATCGCCCCATTTTCCACATGCATAACCTAATAAAACATTCCCACCTGTAGTGTTGAGCATTTATTTCTATCTCACTCTGGTTTCTGACCCGTCCTCTACAACAACGACCACTTTGTTCTCAACAAATACCCAAAGATTACTGCAACCCACCTACTACTGCTTGACTTTTCTCTAGCTGGAGATGCTTTGTTGCTGTTAATTGGGCCATTATCAGCTATACTCTCACTGGTTTTGGCATCCTCCACAATAAAAGGCAAGTCCATGGACTCCAGTTTAGGTGATGGCATGTCTAGGGAAGAGCAGGAAGCCTGGGTTAGTTGATGCAAATCTGCCTTGTCACCCTCCACCATTTTAGCATAGGAGACTTCAGGTGGTTGTCCTAACATAGGATCTGACTGGACCAACGCACAACTGACTACAGGCACACCAGGCCTTAGATCAAATTCACTCTGAATATTTAGTAATGGTTGTGTTGTCATTTAGTTTATAGCTATGTGCTATATTGCCTTTGCTTTTAACTCACCTGCACATACAACGGACCAACATATGGCTGCTGTCCTTCTGCACCTGCTGCTGCCTCATCCATCCGCTCAGGTGTTGCTCCACTGTTTGGAGAGGACATTTTCTAAAATATAGAAAAATTTCTACAGTCAATAGTGTGTCAAACAATTGTTTGGAGTCCTTGGAATTTTGGAATCCAATAAAATGAAATTTTAGAATTACAGAGCTAATACAGGCCTAGTCATAATTACGGTGCGTTGCCATTTGGACTCTGCACTGAGTTTTTGAATTTGCGTCATTTTAAAATTTTTAGGCCATTTTGTAAGTTTAGATCTTCCTAAGTTAGGGCTTTTTTGCCTGTGCAAAATTTTTTTTGTTGCCAAAGTTTGACCACTTTCGGTCGCCGGCGGCGGCTTCTTTTTCGAAGACCTGACGCCGGTTTTTTCATGTACACTGGTCTGCCATGTGCCCAAGATTTAGCCACAGCTAGAAAAAAGCAATGAAATGATCACAAAAAATATGAAAAGGCGCGAATTCAAAAAATGTCACAAAAGGGTTTAACGGCGTTAGACAAATGTCCCAACGCCGAAATTACACCAATTTTTTAAAATTTTGACATCATGTTGTGTTTTTGACCTATATTTCACTGATGGCTCTTAACTAAAATTTTGTGGAGACTCTTGTCTACATTTAAATATATAACAGGAGCCATCTGTAGAACATACAGTCAAACCTCGTTTATCCGGCACCCCCTCAAGTTCATTCCCGCCTTGGGTTCGACACTTTCTTTAGCTCAATTTTCGAAGTCTTTTGCTAAATGTGATGTAATTCGCCAGTCTAGTCCGAAATATTGCAAGGATTCTGATTTTGCCATTCATTTTTCCAAAATCTTTAAATTTCGCCATAAAGACCCGCGGACCTCGGTTATCCGGCACCTGATTTTCAAAGGGGTGCCGGATAACCAGGTTCACGGGCCTTTATGACGAAATTTAAAAATTTGGAAAAACGACAGAATCCTTGCGATATTTGGACTAGACTGGCGAATCACACTAGCCAATGACTACGAAAGTGAGCTAAAGGGGAACGTGCCTGATAAACGAGGTTTGACTGTAGTCGAAAATACAAAGGTCAAAAAAGTGTAGTTTTGACTAGGTCTGTAATTGGCCACTTTGGTCTAGATATACAGAACAACTATGAGCTTATAAATTCCAAACGTATACCAGCCCAAAGGACAAAATCTGTTAATTGGTTTTCAATAATCGCCAACATCAACTACAATTTTTCTTTAAAAAAAAGAGGTCTAGGAATGGCTTTTGAACTAATGGCTGGCTGTTTGCTGGTTGGTGTGTGTGTATACTTGGCCCTTTCCACTCCCCTTTGTTGTAATCATCTGCTGCTGGGGGAAACGGGTGCTCTTTTTGATAGCGAAGATAAGAATAGTGCACAATTATTTGGCAAGGGAAGAAGAATGCAATCGATAGCCCTCAATTAGTCGGACCCACAACATTGGGCAGTACCAGCAGCAGCAGCTTAATTCCAACACTATGGTTGGATAGAGGTGGTGTGCTAGCTAATTAATTGAATGGTGCTAGTAGATAAGAAAAGTAAGAGAATTAATTTTGAACAAAAAATACTCCATTAGGGGAAATGAAAGGCGAAAAACTAATGGTCGTGTGTAATTTGGGTACCTGGACGTTTTCTCGTTTTTTGACATTTTCCGCCAATTCAAAATTTCAAATTCTGGATCTACAAGACATTGATTCCAATACAGTCGAGTCTCGATACAACCCCTCAAGTTCGTTCCCACCTCGGGTCCGACACTTTTCTTAGCTCGATTTTCGAAGCTTTTTGCCAGTTGTCTTCGGTCAGTCTAGTCCGAAATATCGCAAGGATTTAGATTTTACCAATCGCTTTTGTACATAACAACAGTTTTGCCGAAAAGACCCGCAGGTCTCGTTTATCCGACACTTCTTTTTAAAAATCAGGTGTCGGATAAACGAAGACGCGGGTCTTTCGGCAAACTATAAAATCGGTAAAATCTAAATCTTGCGATATTCGACTAGACTGACCGAAGACAACTGGCAAAAGCTTTCGAAGAAAAGTCGGACCAAGTGGAACGGAGGGAAAGTACAGGGTGGCCCAAATTTTTTCGGAACGCTTCCTTTTGGCCATAAGTTTTAACATTTCTCAACTCAAACTATTTTCAGTGTACTCCCACTGCTATAGGCAACAGGATAATACTAAACTTGCCGAGATTGTCAGTGATAATCGGTCCCAACCAACAACACACAAAAAGGCCAAAAATCAACAGTTTTCAATTTCACCGTGAACAAGATTGCCAACATCATCAATACTCATTTATCAGATGGGTTTGAACAGAGCTCGCCATTGCGGATGTGATTGCCAAATTTACCGAGGATATCCACGTGTATGTCTCAGGCCCTAAAAACGATGGAAAAAAATTTTCTCGATCGCCTTGGTCCCGATTTTCTGTGAAACTCCTCTATAACAAGGACTGAGTCGGCATATTTTGGCGACCGTATAATATACTTTTCCCTTGCGCCCCCTTCGGGGGCGCAGGGGGCTTGGAGTTGGGGGTGGGATGCGGGAGAATGCGGGTGGGGATTATTCGACAATCGGAAAATTCAACAGAGGATAATTCAAAAGCGGATAATTCCACAATAACTAATTCGAAAACCGGATACCGTATTTTCTCTAATTTAGCGGCCCCCTCACTTTGAAGACCTATATCTTAACCCAGAGTCAATGGTTTGCAAATCTGTTTATTTTCTTAACTGCCACGAGCTCTACCGATACCGCATTTTAAATTTTGGTTGAGCACCCAAAAATCTCGAGATCGACCTCCAAATCTTCCGATTTTCGGAGGGTTGAAAAAATTAGCGGCCGGCCGCATAATTAGAGAAAATACGGTAATTCAACATACTAATATTCAACAGTCGGATATTTCACCAAATTTTTTACGAAAGGTCAGCATTCGGTCTAATTTTGCCATTTAACCAAAATTTCTCAGTTTAATTATTCGACTTTTGAATATTTCTTTGTTGAATAATCCGACTGTGGAAAATTACTCTGTTGAATTATCAGCTTTTGGAATATGCAGTTGTTGAATTTTCCTCTGTTTATCCGGTTTTAGAATTTTCCTATTGTCAAATAAACCCCCAGCCGAAATGCGCCCTTAAAAGTCTAAATTTCACCAGTAAATTTTACATTGCCATTTTTATGTCTGTCATAATTTTTGTGTTTTCTTGTGCCCTAAATATTGACTTTCTAATGAACTATCTAGCTTCGCTGGGTAATTTGAGAAATGCATCAATAGGCTACATCAATAGGCTTTAAAAAAGAATCGAGAGGCTTTTTTAGGGGTTTTATTCTTTTTAAAGCCTCTTGATCTATACATTTCTCAAATTACCCAGCGGAGCTAGATAGCTCATTCCAAAGCCGAGATTTAGGGCACAAGAAAACACAAAAAAATAGAAAAAATTATAACAAAAAATAAATAAAAATGTCAATAAAAAATTTACTGGTGAAAATCAGACTTTTGAGGGCGCAATTAAATTTGAGCCAATACGGAAAGGAGTAACGACCGGCCAAAGAATTAGCCAAAAATCACCCAGATAGATTTTGCTGGATAGCTGAATGGACCGGATAACTAAGATTTGACTGTGTAGAGTCAATGTCTTTAGGAAGTCGCGCATCAGTAGTAATAAATCGACATGGTTACAAATTGATTGTCGTGAATTAAAATGCTTATGAACTGATAGTCATTCCCGCAATGTGAAAAGAGGACACCAGCAAAATTTTTGGGCTACTTCAGGTGGTAGAAAATAGTCTCGAATATCACCTACCCTCTAACCCTAATTTTTATTGTAAATATGAAGAAGTTAAAGGGTAAGGGTGAGAGCTGCGCAAATTTCAGGAAAAATTTCCTACAAAAGCTACGGGCTTTGGCGTCCACTTTCGGCTAGAGGTCAAAAAAGTTCAGGATGAAAGCTGAAAGAGAACTTAGAGGGAAATTTTTACTCCGAAAAAGATGAAATTTTTCAAAAAAGAGGAAATAAAAAGGAAACAATAAGAAAAAGTATTACTTAAACCTCTTTTTTCTCGTGAAAAGGGGGAAATTTTCCTAAAAGGTGAACTTTGGGCACATTGCCATGTACGTAAGTGAAGGTTTTTTATAGCAAGTAGCCCTAAAATCAAAAAAAAATATGGTCAATATTTGCAGATTAAATAACCGCCCTTGACTTTATCCGTCTTTGGAAAAATCTATTCGCAAGTCAGTTTTCCAAAAGTTGAGGAAATCTCCTGTTATCGAAATTTCTGGCGCATATATTTTGCGAGTTTTACACCGTTATCTTACTTCAAAAATTTTATTTTAGGTATTCGAGTTCGATCAACTTCCGTCTATATTGGTTTATTATTGGTGCGATTATGGCGGATCCTTTTGCTACCGGAATGCGGAATGTCTTTACTCAGAGAGTGTGTGCGACTGTCTTCCATCAAATCGTGAGTTGTCTTTCTAACTTTTCCAATTGCTAAGTTGTTTAGTGACGTGTGAACTTCCAAAATTTCTCGTGCACTAATCTTATCAAAATTTCAGAAATCAATAAATTTCTATATTAATATTTCTACCATCTACTAGCGGATTTTTTGCTTTCTACTACCAATGGTTTTGCCAATTGCTTCTCTCCCAAATGAAGTGATTGAGCAGATAGTTATAAACTTCAATATTGTTCAATGCATGGACATGCTCTTGATTTCCAGAGTCATTAATTTCTACGTTTCCCGACGTATACAAACATTAAAAGCAAACATAGTAAGATCAAGATACTTTTCAATCTTGAATTTGTCCTCCTTGCAAGGCGATATTCAACCTGCTTATTTTCCCCTTCAGTGATTTTATATTCAAATTTCAGACTCGTGAAGAAGGCATAAATCTGCTCCTTGAGACTGTGCTTAAAGCTTTCCACTCCACTTCGTTGACCGGTGCCCACTATGGTGCAGCTATTCATCTTGTTGGTAGCTTCTTTTCTTTGCAGATTTAAACAAAAACTTTTCAGGTCTCAACAGCGGATTATGTCTTGGCTCAAACTCCGTCCAACACAGCCGCGCATGCATATCCTTTGAACAATTCGCCGCTAATTCAAATGGGGAACCTCTTGGTAAATGACATTGCTTCCAACGTTTTCGCGGTAAGCCTTTTTGAAATAGGATAGTCTGTGTGCTTTTTTTCGCAATGACAAATTAAATTTTGAATTCAGTTTCCAACTACCCGTGGTGAGCTCTTAAGCCGATTCGGAATTTTCTCTGGAAATATCAATGCCACGGGAATTGATTTCTACGTCATACATCATCTGGTAAGGGTTAGAAATATATCACGCTACATTCGCAATTCTTATGTGACACAGCCGTGTTTGACATTAGCATTTGCTTATAACTTTTGCCAAAAAATGCCTTTCATGAAATTTTCTTTGCATTATGTTCCCCAGTAAGTGCAAAATTGACAGACACCAAGAATATGTTTGACACTCGGTCACGTTCTGTTTGGTACGTAAAACAGAGTTCTGGCCGAGTGTCAAACAAATCAAAATTTTCTGTATCTTGTGAAAATTAATAGTCTTAGTTTTTACGGATTCTGAATTCACTGGGAACATACTGCAATAAAATCTTATCGAAAGCATTTTTTCGGCAAAAGCTATTGGCAAATGTGAGTGTCAAACAAGGTAGTTCCACACGAGAGGTGTGACTGCAGTTCTAAGTTTAATCAAATTACATTTTGCAGCTGACTACCTACGTTATACGTCCAAACAGCGGTGCGAGTGAGACGTCCGGCTCCACTTAAGCTCAAGAAAGTGAAGGGTTATTTAACCAGAGTTATTTAAGAATTATTGCGTTATACAATTATTTGTTGAGATTGTTGTTTGGTTGTTATGTGAGAAAATAAAGGAATATAGGAAGTCTAATCTCGTTTCTCCCACTCATTGTAGAGTGGTCCAATGTTGCGAACCTCCTAACCGCAAAGAGGTCAAATTATTCTTCTTGATGCTCTAATCAGACTCCGGCGTGACACGAGTCGCGTAACAAACTTTCAAAGGTTTCCACATCAACTATTTTAATTTTAACCTTAGCTGTCTAATAGTCAAAATGACCGCTAAAATCTAGCCAACATTTTGGTAACTAGAACTTCTGTGGTTCATATATGAATTTTTGAGAAATCAACAAAAGTATGTTGCGTAACAACGTGTTACGCAGGTCGAGTCACGTAAAACGCTGTTACGCGACATACTTTTGTTCATTTCTCAAAAATTTTACATGAACCACAGAAGTTCTGGTTACCAAAATGTTGGCTAGATTCTAGCGGTCATTTTGAGTATTAGACAGCTACAGGTTACAATTAAAATAGTTGATGTGGAAACCTTTGAAAGTTTGTTACGCGACTCGTGTTACGCCGAAGTCTGGGTGGAGCCTGAATAGACTATGATATTCTAATGCTGACCTTAAGGCTCATCCACAAGAGAGATGTGAAGTACGAATTAGCAAAATTTTGTTACAAATTTCTAATGACTGAGACTCATGTTGTATCATGTAAATGACCCGAAACGGAGAAGTTAGCTTTTATCCCATATTTTGAGCCAGGTAGTCGAAAACTTTGCACTTCGACTTTGCACCTTGTACCCATGCTATTTAAGTTAACTCGACGCTTTGAATAATTTACCCTGTTCTTTGGGCACAAGTAGGTGCGATAAAATTACAAACCTGTGCACGAGCCGACGCGACCTAAGTACCATATTTTTATGCATGATAGTTTTCCTTGCATAGGATGTACTTTTTTTTTGCATAGGATTTACTTCTTTTTGCATAAGATTTAATTTTCATCAGGTTATACATCAGGTTAACATCTTTTTATGATAGATGTGGTTTTTTCTCAGTGTTCCGTTAAGTTGCATCACTATTAGGCTGAGTTAAAAAAAAACGTGATAAATAACCGGTGGGAAGCGAGCTCGGTAGCAGGTTCGTTGAGGTAGCCAATGCAAATGCGTTTTTGCCTCCGTGTACAGCCGTGTAGTGGTTGGCGCAACCCTACCCTCGTTATCTAAGAGCAGCTGCTGCTGGAGTTCACCTAGGTAGACGGTGTCGTTCTTGCCAAGTCGTTGAGTCTGCAGGTTATGTAGTTGCCGGAAACTTGAAGAGGTAGGGCCATCTGTTAGACCGTTGAAGGTAGGGGCTAGGAATGTGGTCGGAGGAGGTGGAGGCGGGATTGTGGCTGTTGTCGTGACTCTTGTTGGAAACATTGCGAACAGTGTCCATGATAAGGCATCAGACTGCTATTAGAGTTATGATGAAATAGACAATTGTTATGTTATAGTTGGAGTTTAGCCTGATGCATACACGCAATTGACCACATTTAAAAGATGTTACAATAGTTTTACAGAAAAATGAAAAAAATATTTTGCAGATGAAAAAAAAGCACAAAAGTTTATCGTTACAACATTCAGGTGGGCTAATAATAGCTTAAAAAACACAGTAAGATATATGTAAACATACCAACGGCACTACTGGAGAATCCGTTCCCATTTTTCGCCCTGGTCCCCCCTGTTGTTTTTTGATAAAATAAATGAAACAGCAAAGCAAGCAAACACAAAATCTTAAAAATTTCGGGAAAAAAATGTTTGGAGACTAATAATTTTTGAAACTATTTTTTTCAATCACTAAAAATCAACAGGGGGGACCAAGGCAAAAAATGGGAACGGATTCTCCAGTAGTGCCGTTGGTATGTTTACATATATCTTACTGTGTTTTTTAAGCTATTATTAGCCCACCTGAATGTTGTAACGATAAACTTTTGGGCTTTTTTTTTCATCTGCAAAATATTTTTTTTTATATATTTTTTCCCTTTTCCCATACCAACTCTCTACTAGAGATGATGGCTTGACCTTTTCGGGACGGGACGGATCAGAATTCAAATTTAAAAATTTCGGGACGGGACACTGGGACAGGACAGGTGCCAAAAAATTTCCGGGCGGGATTCCGGGACGGGACGATTCTCTAAAATTAACGGGACGGGACAATTCCGTCCCGTCCCGTCATCATCTCTACTCTCTACCTTATGATGGCCTATTTTCGAATCAATTTGATACAAAATAGGGTACCGGACTGTTTTCAACAGTCCTGTATGCATTACAGTTTTTGTCAACTGTAACACACACATATTCTGTCTCAAAAAGACTGCGAGAAGAGCAATTAAATTTCCTAGTCTTTATTCAGACACCAACACATAACAACAGCAAATATATATAACTCTTGTATTCCCATCAAATTTCTTAGCTGCTTCTTGTCGAATTAGCTGCAAGCGATTCTGAAAAAGTATCGGGTAAAAATGGGGAAAGCAATTCAAACACCAACCTTGACGGACTCACACCTCTTGCTTGTATTTGATAGGCGTTGGAGGCACAGGGATCTTCAATAATTCCTCATAAAACGGATACTAAAAGTGGAAGTAAAATCATGGAGCTTTTGCCAAATAAACAAACCACAATCTTTCGTCTTAAAATATTCAACCACACTATACGCTAGCCGACGTCTGAGATCCTCGTTTAACCAGTCGCTGCCGCAAGTCCTCCGACCTCCGAACCAGTCCTCCGACAAAGTTTCCTCAAAAAGACAAAAGATATCCTTAGCGCACTCCACATATATTTCTAAATCAGAAAATGGTATACCAGCGCACGCAAGAAGACAAAACTAGCCGAAAAATTGGTAGAGCGAGATATTGAAGATGTTGTTTGCAGCGCTTGTGAACCTTTGTGCTCAGATATCTTAATTACACTTAGTGAATCGCTCAAAATCCTTGGTCTGTTCAGGGCGACCCAATAGTGCAAAAGACCAGAACTATAAAATATCTCTTGGAACTAGATAGAAATCGCGAACATATTAAATTACCTTGCTTGACACGGGTCTTGCTATTATGAACACTCAACTTAGTGGCAGCTTTGCAAATACTTCCCCTTCCCTGCAGGCAGCAACCCTAAACACGATGACAGCCATAAGTAGATCAGAAAAAATGTTAGACACACCAATATCGATCATCAATAAGGTCCCCTTTAGGAATGTTTGATCATCGATGGAAACAAAGTAGGCTAAAATGCGATGGCCTTACCACAGCTGTCTGCTGATACAACAGTCACCAAAATAGAAAGTTTGAAGATCGGAAATTAGATAAGTGGGTGTACCGTGGATATTAGAAATCGACCCTCAAATTTGGTCATTTTGACCACTAAGGGGTAGTATGAAACGTAATCGCTGATCTTCTTGGCTTATTCAAATTTTTTTGGTGGGCCCAAAGGAGCACCATATATTAAACAGCATCGGAGCTATCAAATGTAAAAACCAATTTATTTTTACTTTTCCGAAGTCGAAGCTCCATTGAGCGCAAGCATGCGCTTTTAAGTGGTCTCTTCATGTAACTTGTGTTTTTTTTCTAAATTTCCAAGCCATCCCTCTCGTACATTCTTCTCCCTATTTTCTTATCTGTTCTTCCAAGCCATGCGAGCAAGTGTCCAAGGCCAATGACAAATTGTATTTTTCACTCATCCATCCCGACAGAATAAAACAAAAAGGTCCCCCTATCGATCTGTCAGCTAATTCCCCTGGTGGTCCCTCCCCACTCCAATAACATGAAAAATAAGCCGGCTTCTTGCTACTACTCTAAATCAATAGTAGCAGCACTAGAAGTAGTAAATAGCCGTAGGCAGTGGGGGTGCCCAGGCAGCTGACTGCATTTGACAGCCCCCCGTCATCACTGCTTCCCCTGCTGCCACTAATAACTCTTTTCTAGCTGTTGTTATTGAGGCAGTGAGCTTAGCTGCTACTACCCCTCCATCTGAGACAAAATCGATGTGTGTGGGGCACTTTCTACTTGCCACCCCTAAGTTTGTTGGTTGCCTTATTTGTGGGGCCTTGCTTGGCCAATACTAGTACTGCTGTTTTGGGATGGCTTAGACTAGCGGTGAAGGGCTTTTGTGAGGGTTGTTGTTAAGCCACTTGTTTTAGGCTGTTTTGTGAATTATGTGAATTACTTAAAATTTTTTATTTTAATAATCTGCTCAAAATATAAAAAATAATAATATCTAAAATACAAAAACAACACCTTTAAAATATTTATTTTTGAAAATGGATAAATCTTAAATTAGAGGTGATGAAACCGGTTCGGGCGGGATTTCGGGACGGGATTTTTAGCCAAAAATATTTCGGGATCGGGATTTTTCAAAATAAAATTCGGGATCACGTCGGGATCCCGAACAAATCTCGGGATTTGGGTAATATCAAATCTAAGTGGAAAATTACCATTTCTGCACATAGTAGCCTTTAACAACCTTTCTTTTACCCCACGCACACACGCAGCCATTAAAAAAATCATTTATTCACGCTTTTTCACAACAATGAACATCACTTTATAAGCAAACATTCAATCGGGCGGTGCGACCGCCCGACATCTTGATGACATTGCCGCACACTCCACATTTTGCTTCAGTAGCCGACAGCTTTGCGAAAAGATCGATTCCAAATAACACTCATCTGAAAATGCAAAAAGATAAAGAGCGCATCAACGTACAAAAGCGGAAACGATGCAGCAGAATTTATTAAACAAATAATGAATAATTGATGAAAATGCTATAAAAAATCGTGGCGGGATTTGACGATTTTCGGGATCGGGATTTCGGGAAATGGTCGGGCGGGATTTCGGGACGGGATTTTGGACCAAAATCGGATCGGGCGGGATCGGGATCCCGTCCCGTCATCACCTCTATCTTAAATCTGCCTTGTTTTGGCTGAAAAGTTCCTTGATATGTTTAAATGGGCCTATTTTAGGCTTAAATGTACATTTTTGGTTGAATTATGTCTTTCGGCTCAAATTAGCATAAATTTAGCTTTTAGTGTTCAACAAAACAAGACATATTTGACCAAACAAAACAAACTTTTCAACAAATCAATGCATTGGAAAAAAAAACCAGGCACTTTGAGCTAATTTTTTGTAACAATATTTATTTCCAAATTAACATCCAAATACACTATGACGTAGCATTTTTCTTCCTCTATCAGATAGGGGGTTTGCTTTTTACTCTACTCAATGAAATGACTTCTACGAGCGGCAATACACTTGCGCAGTCGTTTTGGAAAGGCGTCGATAGCATTGTGGATGTATTGCTGGGGAATTGCGTCCCATTCCCGAACCAGAGATGCTTTTAGTGCCACAATGGAGTTGTGGGGCCTAGAGCAGGCCTTCGACTGAAGGCCAGCCGAAGTAGTCCATGACATTCAGCTCCGGAGAGTTGGGCGGCCATTCACCACTCGGGTTGGTCCAGTGGGGGTTGACGGTGATGGCATCAGGAAAGTTTGTGGCCTTGCTGGAACATGTGAATAATGGCAGGGCGTAAGTCTTTCGACATGCTGAAAACAAGCTAGATTATGCTATTTAAACACGTACACATCGACAACACACTTAAACACATAAATGGATTATGAAAAAAGCAGCAGTTAAAAACAGAAAAATAGGAAGTGAACAAAATGAGTATTCACCTACTTTCTTATTTGCTTTGTCTTTCATCATAACGTCTGGCACAAATAAAAAGCAAACCCCTTATCTGATAGAAGAAGAAAATTGCTACGTCATAGTGTATTTGGATGTTAATTTGGAAGTAAATATTGTTCCAAACAATTGGCTCAAAGTTTGTGCCGGAACTTTTTTTACACCAGTTAAAATTTAAAAAAGAGGGCACTTTTTATCCAAAACGAGACACAGCAATTTTCATCCAAGCACTATACATCCAAAGCAAGGCAGATTTGATTATCGTCTTTATAAAATCTGTGAAGCGTTGCGGTCGGTTCAGAATACACCTTGAGGAACTACAAAACCGAGAGTTGTCGATATTTTTTGTAAGCTAGTATTGTGTTCAAATGGTCTGTCTTATAACTCTCGACTCCACCTAGCTGCATTCTACTTTTCCACTTCTTCAATTCCTTCTAGTTTACACTGTTCCGTGCACGTTGGCGCTAGCGTTAAATTTTCAAGAGTGTGCAAGTACGTTTCTAAGAGTGTTGTTAGGAAGCCCTTTGGGCACAATTGCTGTTTAGACCCCCCGAAAGGTCAACTTTTTTGTGACTTTTTCCAAGTTTTTTTTGCTTTAATATGTCCATATATCAAATAATCATTTATTATATCAGGTACAAAATTTATTTATTTATTAAAATTGCGTAGAAATTCCATTCTGAAAATAAAGAAATACAGATAAATAAAATATATTTTACTAAAAAAGGTAAATTCAGATACGAAAAATAAGGGGCCATCATTTTTCTCTTGTGAAAAAATAAGGGAAACATCGAAATGAAAAATGAAAATATGCAATAAATAAAATTTTATTTAACAAATATTTAAAATCCCGGAAAAAAATTATAAAAAAAATCGTGATTTATTTTTTGACCTTTGGGGGGTGTCTAAACAGCAATAGTGCCGCCCTTTGGGCATGTTGAACTCTTTACAGGATGCACATGACGAAAGATCAAAATAAATTAGAGCAAACTTCACAGTAGTAAATATACCATCAAAGTACCACACGGGTTCGATCGCGAATTTCTAAAATAAAGGCAATTTAAAGGAAATTTCACCAAAATAAAGGCAACTTAAAGGCATGTTGTGCCTATGCTTCAAACCCGACAAAAATCAACAAAAAAACAACTTTATTGACGAACAACATATTTTTCTGCCCCCTTTCCTGCTTTCAACAACTCTTTCTGCCCAAGAAAGTAATCATAACTTTCATAACATTCGCCAAAATGTGCCTTTATTTTCCAAAAAAAATAAAGGCAAAATTTTCAAATTAAGGGCAATGCCTTTAATTAAGGGATATAATCCCGGCCGGGACCCCGTCCCGTTGGACGAAAATTTGACCCAAAATCCCGTCCCGGAATCCCGCCCGGTCAATTTCGAAAATCCCGGTCCCACCTAAATACTAAATTCACCTAAATACCGGTCAATGAAATAAGGAAATGAAATCCATCGAATTTCTTTGAGAAGAAAGCTTTTCTTCTGCATCTTTCAGCTTTGTAGTGTAATCCGCGTGAGTTTTTGCGTGCGTAAAAAGCCCCTTTGTACTTTAGTCCGTCAATTTGATTAGTTTTTGGCACACTCGACATTTCGCCTCACCAGCTGATAACTTTTCAAATAGCCCGATGCTCCAGATCACGCTCATCTTAATGAAAAAAACTATTGATCACAGTGGTGAAAAAAACTATTGATCACAGTGGTGAAAAAAAAACTCAAAAAGGCAAACACATTTTGTCTTTGCTTCGTTGCTAAAAATGCTTGAAAAATATCAAAAATTTGGTACTTTGCAGCTTAAATTAAGACAACTGAAATCCCGGTCATTTACCGGGATCCCGTACGGGGTCCCGCTCGGTAGGTTCACAAAATCCCGGTCCCGGTCTCAATCTAGGTGAAAAATCCGTCCCGGAATCCCGTTGGGTGGCGTTTTTCTATCTCAAAAAAAAAGCTGATATCAAGTAAAGTATAAACTCAAAATGTAAAAAAAAAGTGTACATGCAGGCAGGTGGAGTCGAACTTATGTGTCAAAATAATCAATTCTGTTCAAAAATGTCTATTTATTGGTGTGTTTGTGCCATAAATTTGTGCCCGAAATAATATATCAGCTCTTCCAGTTGGCTTCCAATCAATCAGCAATGCATGCAGCACAAGCCTGCCCTCTCCACTACTACCCACCAGTGTGTGTGTATAATCGATTGCTCCACATCTCCCCCTTGCCCCAATTCTCCCCCAATGTAAAAGGAGAAAAGATCGATTGGGGGCTTTGCTCCTTCACTCAGTCGAGTGGTGTGTGTGTGTAGAAAGAAGTTTTGCACACACAAAACTCTTTTCTCCTTATATTCCATTACTATTACCACTGCTGCTGCTGCTGCTGCTGCAAACTAACATTCTTAAAACTAATATATGATTTCGGGTACTGGGCAGTTTAATTGTTGTCTGGTTTGTAGCAGCACCTATTAGGAATTTGATTTTTGGCGTCTCTAGTAAATTGAGTTAGCCATGTTTTTTTGGTCGTTAGTTAACACGGGAAGCCCTGACTGTAACACCAGCACATTCTAGTGCAGAGTTTCATGGAGAATCCGAATTTGCAAACCATTTTTTTAAAAAGGCCGTCTGACTCGATCTTCCGACCGATTTCTGAATAGCGTCAAATGTGAGTTGGGTGCTTTGGGTTGTTTGCTTTTTCAAACGGTATGTGGCTTTTGCTGAAAAAACGGCTCTATAACACCTAATTTTGCCCTCTTAAGTATAAAAAACCTTTTTGAAAAAATGACACAATTTTTTTCTCTAGGCCAAAAATTTTACATTTGGTTTTTATAAACGCCTGAACAATATGTCATTGGAAAGCTTAGTTTCTGCCCTTTCTAACGAGTTATTGGAGTCACGTATGTGTATATAAAATATTTGAGTATCAGCTGATTTTATGAACATACCCAAGTCACATTTGACGCTATTCAGAAATCGGTCGGAAGATCGAGCCAAACTGCATTTTTTTAAAAAACGCTTTGCAGATTCAGATTCTCCGTGAAATTCTGCACCAGAATGTGCTGGTGTTACAGTCAGGCGGGGGTGTGTTAATGCTACTGCTGCTAATGAATATAAAAAATCATTAATCCATTCATGGTATTCATTGAATGGCTGTAGTGGTAATTGTGGTTAGAAACTATTTTGATTTGCTGGTTTCTTTTCTTGAAGCTAAATGACCATTTTAAGCATGTTAATATTGATTGTAAGGCAGAAAAAGCATGACTATATGCTTGAATTATAAGATATACTGCGCAAAAAACCCATCAGAACCAAAAAATATATATTTGAAAGTAAAAAAAGTTGGGACTGATCCTAAAATTTTTGACTTTTTGAAAAAATAAATAGCAAAATCGGAATCTTTGGAATTTTCGTGACCATACTGACCACTGACAACTGGCGAAAGGCACCAAAAATTGAAGTAAAAAATGTCGGATTCAGATAAAGATCGAACTTCAGGTGCCAAAAAAAAGATAACGCGTGATTTTCAAAAAAAATCATAGTAAATTCACCGCTCTTACAGGCTATCCAACGGAGGAGTCAACACACATTCATATCATAATGCAATTTCTGAAAAAAATCAAATATTGGTACTTATTTAGTTGGCCCCCAAAGGTCATTTTTCGATTTTGTAACAGTTTGGTTTTTTGGACCCAAAATCAACTTTTATTGCAATAACGACGACAACCATAACCGAGATGCATATTAAATGCAAACATATTGATCAGCGATTTGGGACCAGAGATGAAACATAATTTTTTTTTGAAAGCTGGAAAAATCTATCCGGAATGGAGGTGCACAACAAAGACTTGCAGAGCGACCAAAGGATTTTTGATCGGTACAAAAAACAAAAAGACCTTTTTGGGGGGGGGCAACTAAATCAGTACCCAAATATTTTCCGGATTCTTTTCTGGAGCTCTTTTCGATTGAGACCGTAGTGTTATTTAGGGGGTAACAGAAGTGCTATTGTGTGTGCAACACCCCTGCACACACATATATTGATTGATGTGTTAGGGAGGGATGAATACAACCACACCAAAGCAAACGGTTCCTTTTCCCTTGCCTCTATTGTTGTGAGTGGGCAGGGGATAGGGCAAGCGCTCCTATCGATTTTCGAGCAGCAAGGTCGACGGGGAGAGAGACACACAGAGCAGTTTGGGGGTGGTAGTGGTCGTCAAGGTGGTGTTGTTCGCAAGGGTCATCACCAACCTAGGGGGCAGGGAGATGGCTTGGCTGCTGCTGCTGCTGCTGCTGTTGCACCTGTCTATGTTACTACTACCACAGTTCTTGAGATTACTAATATTGTGTTTATTACTTCTTCCTCCTAAAATTACTAGCCTTTGCTGATAAAAGTCCTCATATTTGCCACAATTAAAATTGAAAAATTGCCTAATTTTTGCTCTTTTTAGCTGTCGAAATTGTCTGTTAGAAAATTTGAAATGGCAATATTTTTCCGTATTTTTTAATTTCTCCATTTCACGACTGAAGAAATTTGCTAAAAAGAAAGCTTTCAATTCAGTTTCAATTCATCCTCGTTAGTTTTTCTCGCAGGTGATGGCCCTACAGTCAACTCTCTATTTAACGCCACCTCCAAAAGTTCGTTCTCGCCTAGGGTCCGGCATTTTTGACCCAATTTGTAGAGTCTGTTGGCGAAACTGACTCGTCAGCCCAGTTAAAAAAATCGTAAGTATCGCAGTTTTACGGTCATTGACAATAATTTCGTCATTAAGATTCGCGTCACTCAATTTTACGCCACTCTGTTTTGAAAAAATGGGTGGCGTAAAAATTGAGAGACGCGGGTCTAATTGGTGAAATTGTTGTCATTGGCAAAAACTACCGGTAAAATCGTGATCCTTACGATATTTTTGACTAGGCTGTCGAACCTATTTCGGAAAAAGACTCTACAAATTGGGTTAGAAAAATGTGTCAGACCCTCGCAAACTTTTGATGGGTGGCATAAGACCGAGAGTTGAGTGTATCAATTTTTTGCCTTGGTCCCCTGTTGTTTTTGGCCTGTGATAAAGGCGCAGGCTAGGCTAGCGTCAAATATGTTTTTCGTTAAGCATTTTCGAGTCCGTCCTAACATACGCTTGCCTCAGCCAAAAAGCAAAAGGGGACAATAGAAAAAAATCAGCACTCATTTTGGGATGAGGCTCAAGTGGTGCTTTATTGAACGGAAGGTAATTTACGGTAATAAATAAATTTTACCGAAACAAAAATGTATCGAACCATTTTTTTGTAAAATAAAATTATGAGAATATTCTCCGAATATTCTCGATCTAATATTCGTGGTTTGTTTGCATCCCTTCCCCTGTTTGCACGTTTCCCCCCATTCATCTCCGCACTAATGCAACAGCAAACACTTTTGCATTGATTTTGTGATGCTGCAGGTCCAAACCAAACAACACCCCCTCTCGGCCAATCCATCACACCCCAGCATCAGCGAACTATCAGACAAACAACCAGCCAACTATATATCGACTGACTAAATGCAATGGCTGTTGTTGTTATTCCCCTAAATTGGGAGAAGACTATGACCACCACCAGTAGATAAGACCATAACTGTTTGCCCAAGCAAATCGCTATTTCTTGTTGTGCAATCACTAACTTCAGCACTATTGCAATCAATAATTATATAAAACCTTGCTGCACATTTATATTTTTCCCATGGTTGCTCCTGCGCCGCCTAGAGGCCAGGGTCATGCGCTTGCTGGAACACTTCTCTACCACCACTTATTACTACTAATACTGCTGATGCTCCTAGGTTGTCGTGGTAGTGGTGGTGGCGTATGATGAGCGTAAACAACTTTTTTGCTAGAATAAACTGTACAGATTGCTTTGTTGTTTTGATCCATTTTATTAATTGATTCAAATGTGGTGCAAAACTGACGCTTTTAATTTTATTAGCTTAATATGGTGAGGTTTCCTGCTGTTATGGTTAATGCCACCATAGCTTCATGGTATATCGTCCAACTAGCATAAAATTTGCTAGGGTTCGCATCCCACTCGGTGTTAGGTCATTTTTTTCTCGAGAGATGCATTTTTAGCATGGGATAAAATTCCTCGGAATTTTTTCATTTGTAACGTCCCTACTAAAGGCTCCCGGTTTACAGTTGCGCCTTATTGGCCTAAAAGCCGGTTTTCGGTCAGCCGACCGGATGCTAACCTATTGACAAGAAGGAAAACATCATTTTGGTGGATGTTTGCTACATTGAAGATCTATTTTAGGAGATGTTTATAACAAAGATCACCTGAAAAAGCTTTTTTTCTAAGCCATATTTTCTTGCATCGATTTCTGTTTTTCCCTTATTATTTGGGTTGCAGCACTTAACACACTCTAAATTTGGGGTTCAAATTGAGGGGAAGAAGGAAAATGGATTAATTGATTTTCACGCTAGATGCAAATGCTTCTGAGTGTTTTTCATGTGAATTTCGATTTTTATTTTATTTTTAAAGTTTCACGTGAGCGTAAGATAATTTCCTAGGTTTTTAATCTTTTGAGAAAAAAAGCTTTTGAATATTTACTTATCTACAAGGTGGACCTTTTTTGTAGGAAGATTTGAAACGCCCATAACTTTTTACATTATCAATTCTAGTGATAGCCTTGATAGTCCATTAAAAAGTTCTATGTCTCCAGTTTTGTTCAACACCAAAATAAATAATTTACTAAGACTTTGCGCTGAGATATGGGCAGTTAAACAGAAAATGACATTTTTTTGAAAAAAATTGTAATTTCCACTTGAATATGGGAATCACCCATCAAATAAATAAATAATAAATTTTCAAACTTTTCACCAAAAACATTTTAGCACTAAGATGTAGCTCAGATCAAGAGCAACAAAATCCATTTTACAGAATGAATTTTGAAAATCGAAGTGTTGAGATATGGCCTTATGAAAAAATGCCTGGAAAAAATTTAATCCGAGAAAACTTGAATTTCACTTTTTTCAGGATTTTTTTTTCCAAAAGCCATATTTCAACATTCTTAAATTCAAAAAAAAATTCTGTAATATGGGTCTTGTAGCCCTTGATCTGCGCTACAACATAATTCTAAAATGTTATAAAAGTGCTCTACAGTTAATCAAAATTTTGACTGCTATAGCCTGCATGTTCCTACAAATGTCTTCTTTGCTTTGAGTGAGCATATCTCATTGCAAAATTTCAGTAAATTGTTCATTTTGGTGTTAAACAAAACGGGAGATATAGGGCTTTCTTATGAGCTATCAAGAGTTTCACTGAAGTTAAAAATTTAAACAGTTATTGGCTTTTTAAATTTTCCCAAAATAAAGGTCCACCCTGTATATTTTATAACATGGATAAATCTTAAAATTGTGATATATTCTAGCTCTATTCGACTCTAGCTTAAAAGCGCTCAAATTTTTAATAAAAAATAAATAAAATAAATAATTTCAAAATTTTTTTTAGCAGCTTCGAATCTCAACTTTCTAACAAGCCCTCGAACCCCACTGAATTATTTAAAAAATGTAGAGATTCGGGGGTTTAATGAAGTAACCACTATTTTTTTCAGACCCTTGAATTTCAGCATTTCCTAAATTATTCCGTGGAGTCTGATAGCTTGTTAGAAAACCGAGATTTAAAGCTACAAGTTGCTGAAAATAAAATTGGAATTATAACTTTTCGGCTTTTTCAAACAAAACTAAAAAATCGGGTGCTTTTTAAGGGCTTTGCCAACTGTGCATTAAAATAACTATTTTTATTTACCGTATTTTCTCTATTAATCCCCTCCATTTTTTGACTAGGATTTCAAAGCTAAGGCCGTTTTCGATTGACAATTTTCCGATTTTTCGAGGGTTGAAAAATAATCCCTCGGGGGATTAATTAGGGTTGGGTGATGAAAATTCTCCGAGGAAATTTTCCGGAAAATATTAAGATATTTTCCGGTCAATAAAAATTGGAAAATATCTTTTATATTTGTTTTGTTCAGATGTCGCAACCAACAAAGCCTTAGTTGACTATACATCTAAGGTTGACTATACAGGTAGAGTTGACTGTATAGTTAGAGTTGACTGTATAGTTAGAGCTGACTGTATAGTTAGAGTTGACTGTATAGTTAGAGTTGACTGTATAGTTAGAGTTGACTGTATAGTTAGAGTTGACTGTATAGTTAGAGTTGACTATACAGGTAGAGTTGACTGTATAGCGAGAGTTGACTGTATAGTTAGAGTTGACTGTATAGTTAGAGTTGAGCTGACATTCAGGGCTACAATTTGGTACAAAAACTTTGAAAAATTGAAAAAAATATATATATCTAAAAATCGAAAGGCGCTCACTTTGCCTCCACATTGTGAACTTAGCCTTACAGTCTAAGGATATGCTAAAAACAAGATTTTAAACCCATCTAAAACCCCCCTCTAGTAATCCAATTGTCATCCCACCCCTAAATTACGCTCTTTTTTACGCTTTAGCCAGCCGCCCCCATTCAACACAACTACACAAAAGAACATCCCTGTGCCCCCCCCCTCCAACACGCACCAGCATAATTGTTTAGAAGACGAAAAAGAAAATAGGGGGAAGAAAAAAGGGAGTCTTTCGAAACTGCAATCAATAAATAGCCTGTGTCTCTCTCCTCCATCCGGGTTGAGCAGCAGCAGCACAAATTCTTTTTGCTTCCAACACACACACACGCACATCAATCGATGAATTAGGGGGCAGCAGAGTGGAGGGAGAAAAGGCTCTCTCTCCTTGCTCCACCACCACTTTTTGCGGCAGCAGGACATTTTTTACGTGCTCACACACACTTTTCTTTTGGATGGTGGCGACGGGGCCTCTTTTCTTTCTTTTTTTCCACTCTTATAACTTTTTTTTACTACTAGTAGTAGTAGCACCACCCCAAGTATTACTACCACGTATTTGGGGGTGGTGAAAGTAGTTTTTACTGTATGGTTTAGTTTCAATTACTGTATTTGCTCTAGTAGTTGACCTCCCCGAAATTGACAAATAACATGAATTTTTAAATGTTCTTTAGAGCCATATTTTGTTGACAACTCGGTGATGAGATCTAAACAAAACTTGTGCACAATTAAAAGTTGGATTAGCAACATCAATACAGTCTAGTCTCGTTTACCCGACACCCCCTCAAGTTCGTTCCCTACACTTTTTTTAAGCCAATTTTTAAAATTTTTTTCCAGTTGTCTTCGGTTGTTTTAGTACAAAATATCGCAGGATTCTGATTTTGTCGATCGTTTTTCCCAAATCCTTTCAGGTTGCCATAAAGACCCGCGTCTCTCGTTTATCCGACACCTCTTTTTAAAAATGATCAAAATCACTTTTTGGCTTGAAAAAAGTGTCGGGGCTATAGTGAAGAATAGGGTTCCAAAAATCAGCTTGGTCCCCCTGTTGTTTTTTCGTAAAAAACAGCTTGGTCCCCTCTCTTGTTTTTCGTAGAAACTAGTTTGGTCCTATAAATTTTAATAAAAAACAGCTTGGTCCCCCCTGTTGTTTTTACAAATAAAGCAACGGGGGGGACCAAGCTGATTTTTGGAACCCTATTCTTCACTAGCGCCAAGTGTCGGACCCTAGGTGGTAACGAACTTGAGGGGTGTCGGATAAACGAGACTAGACTGCATCAGAATTGCAAAATTGTTTCTTTAAAAAATGCTTCAAAATTGAGACGCAACCGAAAACAAGAAACTCGAAAAAAGGCTGACGTTTGTTGAGCACCTCAATTTTTTGAGCATTTTCTGAAGGAATTAGGGTATTGATGTTACTAATCCAACGTTTAATTATGCACAAATTCTATTTACATTTCATCAGCGGTCTGTCAATAAACTATGACTCCAAAACGAAATGTAAATCATATGTGGGCTAAACTTCCTTTTACGTACCAGCTCGAAATCATGTTTTAAGTCGTTTTTCATGTGTTTTACGATGTGAAAACGTGTTTAAAAGCAAAAAGTGGTTGGGAAGCACGTTTTCGCAACAACAACAACAAAGTATTTTTGACCAAAATTTTGTGGTACAGTCCACTCTCGCTAACCCACCACCCCCCGAGTGAGTCCGCACTAAGAAAATGTCTCTCGGCAACCAACCACCCCTCAAGGTTTGATAGAAAATTAGCTAAAAAAATATCAAAAAAGTCAGAAATTTGCAATTTCGACATGCCGACTTTAAAACTGACAATGAGCCATTGATGAAAGAAGAATGACGAAGCTGTGGATGGGCCCGTATTCAAGGTCTTGATAAAATCGATGAAACAGCCATAGTGGGCGACCACATGGTCACGGGTTTGACCACTTTTTTTGCTTTTAAACACGTTTTGACGTCGTAAAACGCATGAAAACGACTTAAAACATGATTTCGAGCGGGTACATAAAAGGAAGTCCTGCCCATAACTTTTGATTAAAAATTGACAGTTATTAAAAGTCAAGGTAAAAGGTGTGCCACGAGTGGGAATCCAACCCATGACCAACTGTCACCCACTTCCGCTGCTTTTCATTCATGGGGGGTTTGATGGGGTTTTGTTGGGAACGCCTAAACAACCAATAGGGAAGTTGGAAAAGTTGCTCTTTTTCCAGAATGTCGGAATCAGAATCAGTTGAGACTAGGTTAAAATAATTACAGAAAATTGAAATCTGGCTATTTTGAGTAGACCACCGACATTTTAATGAAAAGTTCCAAAAGTTAGGTCATAACATAAATGTGACAATTTGATAGTCGCCGAAAGGGTAACCCACCGATTTTACCTTTTTTCTATTTGGACAATTTTAATTTTTCTTTTTGCCCACTGTAATTAATAACTTTTTAGCAGTAGCACAAGTGTTTAGCACCACCCTTGCCACCACTTCTTTTTTGTGGTGGTGAAGGAGGGGTGGGTAGGTGGGGTTGTCGCGATGCTGGTCGTAAAACTTTTTTTTTACTGGTTCGCATGAGAGATAACTTTGTGGGTTGGTGTTTTTTACTTTCATGACTGGTTCTTGTTTGGGGGTTTGGGTGGGGGGAGAGAAAAGAGGCTTTGTTGGCTGGTCTGTCTACTACTAATATTGATTTTGTTATTGCATGTGTGAAATTTTTAATACAATTTTTTTAGATGATCTACAAACAAATAGTTTTGTTGCCTTGCAATACTTTTTTTACATTCTATAATCAATTTTTAATTTTATACTTTATTTTTGGGTGACCGTCCGTGTTTCCTTTAATTTTTATTTCAAAAAATGGAGCCGTCCTAATTTTCCCCAAAAATTTGCAAAAAAGTCGTACAAATTAGGACGACCCCATTTTTTTGACATAAAAATTAAAGGAAACATGGACGATCACCGAAAATTAAATTATAAAAATAAAAACGGTTCTACCGAAGAATCCGGTCCCATTTTTGCCTTGGTCCCCCTGTTGTTTTTTTTTTGCGATAGGGTAGGTTTTAGACAATCCAAAACAATAACAGGGAAGCAGGGCAAAAAGAAAAGGGGGGACCAAGGAAAAAAACAACAGGGGGACCAAGGCAAAAATGGGACCGGATTCTCCAGTAGCACCATAAAAACTGATTACCGTATTTACTCTAATTATACCCCATGGGGGATAATTTTTCAACCTCCCGAAAATCGGAAAATTTTGAATTCGATCTCGAGATTTTCGGGTGCTCAACCAATTCCAAAAAGCGGAATCGGTAGAGCTTGCGGGAGTTAAGAAAACACAAAAAACAGCTTTGCAAAATATTGCCTAGATATATACCCTCAAAGTTGGGGATGGGGGATAATTAGAGACTGGGCTATAATTAGAGTAAATACGGTATATAATGTTAAATAATAAAGGCGATCCGTTATGGCGCCCTTACAATGGAGGTGTGAGGTGCGAGGACGAGGTAAAATGGTGTCTAGATCTCGCGTTTTTCATTGAAAAATGCCAAATCTGATATAGTTGACCTATATCTACTTTTTGATTTTAGGTATAGTCAACTCTCGATACAGTTTAGACGAGAAAAATATACACTAAATCGAGGGTTACACTATATGAGGGTACACTATGCCAGTTTGGCTCAGGGCTGACCAAATCAGGTTCAAAATATATACACTATATCGAGATCGAGGGTACACTATATCGTACACTATTGGGGCTGACCAAATCAGAGAGAACACTATATCGAGGGTACACTATATCGAGATCTAGAGGGTTACACTATATGAGGGTACACTAGCCAAGTTTGGCTCAGGGCTGACCAAATCAGGTTCAAAATATATACACTATATCGAGATCTACACTATATCGAGGGTACACTATATCACTATATCGAGGGTACACTATATCGAGGGTACACTATATCACTATATACGAGGAGGAGAGAGGGTTACACTATAAGCACTATATGTTTATCGCTCTAGGGCTGACCAAATCAGGTTCAAAATATATACACTATATCGAGATCTACACTATATCGAGGGTACACTATATCGAGATCACACTATATCGAGGGTTACACTATATCGAGGGTACACTATAAGCCACTCAGGGCTGACCAAATCAGGTTCAGGAACACTATATCTTACACTATATCGAGGGTTACACAGAGGTTTACACTATAAGGGGGCTGACCAAATCAGGTTCAAAATATATACACTATATCGAGATCTACACTATATCGAGGTTACACTATATCGAGGGTACACTATAAGCCAGTTTGGCTCAGGGCTGACTATATCAAGGGTTACACTATATCGAGGGTATATCATACACTATATCGCACAGTAGGCTCTGGGGCTGACCAAATCAGGTTCAAAATATATACACTATATCGAGATCTACACTATATCGAGGGTACACTACGTCTCAAGAGTACACTGACTATATAGGTACATCTACTCAGGGCTGACCAAATCAGGTTCAAAATATAGAGCATATATTACAATGAGATCTAACGTGAGGGTATCTAGTCACCGGTTTTATACACTCGTCCTCGCACCTGTATAGGTCATCTACATCACATTGGCATTTTTCAATGAAAAACGTGAGATCTAGTCACCGTTTTACCTCGTCCTCGCATCTCACACCTCCATTGTAAGCGCTCTATTATAAAAAATCTGGTGAAAATTCAGGACGGCGATGAAAAAAGTTAGACGGTCACTATAGTCGAGAGGCGCTAAATTGCAGGATTGTGAAAACCACCGATAAAATTGGAATATTTACGCTTTTCAAGATCAGACTGGCTATTAAAACACGACCACTCATTTTGTAGAGTTTGGAAAGATCTGCAAAATGAGTTGTCGTACGTTTTATAAAGTAGGGCCACTTCTGTTTTTTACACAATATTTTTTTCTATGCTCATCTAGTTTCGACGCATCCTTGGTCGACTATATATGCTTGCTGTAATTGTTCGAAGGAACTGTTCAAAAATATCTGTAAAACTTGCTTGGGGGAGGGAGCAGCATCAAAAAATATAGAGCCGTACTTGTCTCTTTGCCGTTTTTCATATATTGCGTGTTGCTAGACCATTTGCAAATCCCTTTTTCAAGCTATCTATTTGCAGCTCTCTCCCATATGCAACTGTCAACTACTGGGTGCTGTTGCCACCATTGAACTACTAGTTAACTAGTCTTCTGCTCCTGTGGATGCGCTATGGTGGACAGCATGTTCCACCTTCGGCGAATCCACTTCCAAAGCTATGTCACAGCTGCTGCTGCTGCCTCCTGCAAGCCTGAGTCCAAGGGCAAGACAGCAGCCAAAACGCCACCTTCAGACCAGCAGCAACTGGAGGCCATCAACGACAAAACTGAGCCGACCAAGAACCCTGAGCTCAGAAACAATTCCACCTTTATACTGTAAGTGTTGAAGTGGGATATTTGTTGCGGATTGAAATTTGACTATTTTCAGACTTGACAAAGTGACCAAAATAGGCAGGAATCCAGAACTGGTGGATGTGGTGCTCAACTCAATTATGCACAGGTAGGCATAATGGATAGTACTAAGGAGATGTTAGCTGAAATTCTGAAATAAATAGACGTACCCCTTCAATAAAAATCTATCGACTCCTCTAATTTTGCAGATGAAATTTTGTTTGCATGGCGCCTTTATATTATTTTACTACTAATATGACTGAGCATGTGGGCTTATATTTCAACCAACATTTTGGCAAAACATAGCAAGTCCTGTTTCAGGACTTACAGTTTACTTAGAGTACCGTATTCATTCCAATAGAGCGGCACCCCCTCGTTCGAAATCGTGGTCTTGCATTGTGCATTGACCTACTTTTTGGAGACTGATCTCAGAAAGCTTACAGCCCAATTTGCAGCCAGTGAGATGAGCTACAAGATGAGTGGTAACTTGCCTGACAGAAGCCTTCAAAAATAGGTTTAAAACACAATGCCAAAAACACGATTTTGAATTAGGGGGTGCTGCTCTATTAGAATAAATACGGTAAGTGCTATCCAGTGTTGGCAATTTGAATCATTGGGAAATTGATTCAAGCTAAAATGACTATAAATGATTCAAATGAATCATTGACAACTGTGAATCAATTTTAAAATGAGTCAAATATGATTCAAATTAAAAGTTAACTGTTCAATGATTCCTTTAAATCATCCATAACTGTGAATCAATTTGAACTGATTCAAATTAAATGGTGTAATTGTGGGAAGGAGTGAATTGTGCCATTTCAGTTTGTGCCCTTTTATTGGCATTATAATTGCTGATAGAGGGGCACAAACTGAAGGGGCACAACTTATTCCTTCCCGTAATTGCCAGCACTGGTCCTATCTCAAACCTTTGTATTACAGTCAAACCTTATACAACGACATCCCCAAAAGTTCGTTTCCGCCTAGGGTCCGACACTTTTTTCACCCCGATTTGGAACTTTTTGGGTTAGGTCTGTTTGGATAGTCTAGTCCCAAAAATTGCAAGGATTTTGATTTTCCGGATCGTTTTACAGAAACCGAAGATTTTTCACTCTAAAAAAACAAACCTTCGATACAACGGCACTCTATTTTCGAAAAGTGGTGCGAAGTTTTTTTCGAGTGAAAAATCTTTAGTTTCTTTAAAACGATTAGCAAAATTGGAATCCTTGCAATATTTGGGACTAGATTGTCAAAACAGACCAAACGAAAAACATCAAAAACCGGTTTTTTTTTGAAAAACTTCAAAAATAAGGTGTGGGCTTATTAGAACATGGTGCTTATTTTTTCACTGCCCTTCAGCATGTGGGTCTATTAGAGGAAATACGGTAACTATGTCAAACTCAATCTTCACAGATCCACTACCATTTAGCCCCAATTTATTTGGTATATGATGTCAAAAATACAACTTTTTCGGTGCCCCTGTGGTTTGGACCGTAACCATGTGGACCTCGAGCTAGATATTAGATACCGAGCGATATATTTATGCCAAATGAATTTCGGGCTTGAAAAAAGTCTACCTGTGAAAACAGAATTTCGAGATAGTTTTGTGAAAAATAGACCCTACTGTTTGAATTGGGCAAAATTTCTCGGCCTACCCCGTAGTGACACCTCCCACGTCTAGCGTGTAACTATATGGACTACATACGAAGACTCTAATTGCATATAGTTTCTGCGGTCAGACGACTGGGCAGAAAGTCTTCAAAAAGGGAAAAATACCACTTCTGCCATCGGAAAATTCTGAAAATACGAGATATTTTTAAAAATTGTGATCAAAAATTATGAGTAAAATGACAGAATTTGACAAAAATTTTTGTGGGTCTAACCACGCGTTAAAGGGGCATGCTCGCTGCCGATGGGAATATTTTGAAAGGCGGGCACCAGTGAAATTCAAACGAGAATTAAAATGACGCATTTTAGTAAAAGTCGAGGAAAAACGATGTTCCCAATCGGAATCGAACCGACGACACAATTCGACAGTCCACCACCGCTCACCCACTGAGCCATCTACACCGTTACGGAAAAACAATGTTTTTCATTACTTATAGTCGGCGGAGTGCTCGAGAAATTTGTATTTTAAAATAAGTCTTGTTTGAATTGACCAGGTACCCGCCTTTCAAAATATTCCCATCGGCGGCGAGTATGCCCCTTTAACTGCAACTCAAGCCAAATTTTTTCAAACCAAACCATATCAATTTTAGCAACATGATTTCTCGAGACCACTCTGAACTTGTGGGCGAGCTGGACGAGAACCAGCTGTACAAATACTCCATTTGCGACAAGTCTCTCAACGGCACCTATGTCAATGACACAAGGGTTGGTTCTTCTTTTGCCCTAAACTTTTATTTTGCTCAACAACTGATGAGCATAAAACAAAGGGCACACCCTAAATGGTTGTATGTTATCTGTGACAAGGCCAATTGATTGAAATTTATTGAATGATGCTGTCCGCGTGACAGGCCCACATCAAATGCACCAAATTGGGCCAAAAAAATATTTGAGGGAAAGAAATCATCAGTCTGTCCTCTCTGTGCTCATGGGTGTTCGGTTTTTTGTTGTTGGAGAGCTGGCTGATCCAGAATGCACATTTATGTCTTATTTCTTTAGGATCATGGGAGAATAAAATTTGTTAGGATATTTTTTTTAATTTTAGTTAAGGTTGGATAAAATACAATATTCCTCCCCAAATTTAACCGGCATATGCAGTTAACTCTCGACTTGAGCATCTCGAAACGGCACCCCTAAAACGTCATGCCCGCCTAGAATCCAGCAATTTTTTTAGCTAGATTTAAAAAAAAATCCAAATGTCCTTGGTTGCTAGGGAAAACTTGGCAAAATTAAATTTTGCCAGACGTATGTTTTATCGAAAGGAAGTAGTATAGCAGTTGGTTATTATCCTTTATCCCGACCCCACCCAAGTTTTGATTGTTGAACTTTATTTTTATTTTGACACAAATAAGTTGATCCGCCTTTTTGGCGGCATAAAACATGCATGCATACCAGAGTTTCTTTGTGCAGTAGGACCAAGCTGACAAAAATTTGTTCAATTTCCATACTTTTAGGCTATTTTCCACGTCCCGATACTCTTTTAAATTAGGGTGGGGTCGGGATAAAGGATAAGAACCTAGCAGTTTATCGGTAAGCCAATTTTTTAGATGAAACCCACGCTTGGCAAATTTTATTTGAGGCAAATTTCGTTTTTGCCAAACCTTCCCTAGACTCCTTGGCCAGTTCCTATTTTTCGGATCGCTTTTTTAAACTAAAACTTTTTCTTAAAAATCGGAGTTCTGATATAATAACACCCTTTTTGAAAATAGGGAAAAGGTTGAATATGGGAAAGAGTCAAAAGTCGAGAGTCAATTGTATACTACCAGAATTCATCATTAAATTTGCCGAATAAAATAGTGATTGATTTGATATTATAAATTTACCCTTTTGTTTACTTGGCTCCTGGCTAGTAATTAATTGATTAGAAAAAATATTTTGCAGGTGACTGGTGCTGTACTTCTTCAAGAAGGTGATATCATCAAGTTTGGTCACGTCAACGGTGCTGCCATCAAGCCAGGGGAGTACGCTCCACAGCAGACTGCCGAGTTTATTTTTAGGGTGGGTTATTTGTCAAGCAAAAAACAAGTAGCATGGCTTTTACAACACCTAGACTCAAATCCGACAGTTTTTTTTGGGCAATACTTTTTTTTGTAGTGAATTTCCTTTTTTCTGTACTAAACCTAATTTTCTGTCCAAACAAACCAAATTTTGCAGAATTTGTGAGAATTCAAATTTTACAGTCAGAAAATGATTTGGATTGCTCAGAATCACATCCCGGAGTGGCCAAAAGCCCCTGATAGTTGGTTTTTTGGGAGTTTACTAAGGTGTTTTTAGTGATTTGGCGGATCAGAATTTCAATTCGATAGACTTAATCGCTCAGAATTTTACCCTACACCACTATAAAACCACCAAAAACCTGGAATTCTGAGCAATTAAGCCCATCGGACAAAAATTTTGATCCGCCCAATTGCTTTTTCGTAAAAAGTTTAACCATACCACCCACCCTCTTTAGTAAACCCCCGGAAACCAACTATCAGGAGCTTTTGTCCACTCCGGGGTGGGATTCTGAGCGAACCAAGTTATTTTCTGACTATAAAACAGAGATTTCCTGATATCAGAAAATCTGATATGATAGTGAAACGATATGATATGATATACCCTATCATATCATTCGGCATCATATCACATCATATCATCATCATATCAGACGAAAATTTAGGGACGCATATCATATCACTATCACATCAGACGGAAATTTCAGACACCCATATCATATCACTATCATATCAGACAAAAATTTCGGGACCCATATCATATCACCACCATATCAGATTCCCACAATTTCCCAATTTCCTTCTTCAAACCAATTCCACCCTCTTTTACGGACGCCGAAATTATGGAAGCCACTAAGAGCCAATAGCAACAAGAGGGCAGTGGAAGGGCAAAGGAAAACCGTGACTTCTCTATTTCGCACCCATATCATATCAATATCATATCAGACGAAAATTTCCGGCACCCATATCATATCAGGCGAAAATTTCGGGAATCCATATCATATCACTATCATATCAGACGAAAATTTGGGGAGTCATATCATAGCATCTGGGCATCATGTCACACGATATCATATCACTATCATATCAGACGGAAATTTTAGGCGCCCATATCATATCACTATCATATCAGATGCTGAAAATCGATATCAGGAAATCTCTGCTATAAAACTCGGACAAAAAATGGACAGAAAATTAGTTCTGGCACAGAAAAAGTAAATTTGGTATAAAAAACGTATTGCCCGTTTTTTTTTAATTTAAGCACCTCCATGATTCAAAATCGTATTTTTGACATTGTGTTTTTGATCAACTTTTTGAAGACTGCTCTTGGGCAACACCACTCATTTGGTGGCCAGTGATATGAGCTACAAAGGGAGTGTGAACTTGCCTAACAAGGGATGGACCCTGACTGTGACCTGGGGTTTTTTCGATATAACTTTTTTTGTGCAGTCTTGTTTGCAGACTGGCAGCCTGGTCATGGTTGGACGATTATTGTTTGATTTTACTGAGTTTTAAATCAACACAAATAAAAACTCAGATACCATTAGCAAAAAAGACTCGTCAAAGTCTTGGCTATCTTTTAGTATACAATTTTCAAGAATATTGTGCTCAAAAATATTGATTCCATGACCAGGCTGCCAGCCTGCTTCTTCAATCCTCTCAAAAATAAGAAAACACAGTCTCACATGTGATCTAACACTTGTATCTGGTGCAGCTTCATGCGCTATATCACGTGATGTTTTTGTTTTCAGCAAACGTCCTATAAAATTTAGAGAAAATTACGAAACCAAGCCATAGCCACCTGAATTTTTGTCCTAAAGCCCCTGGTTTTTTGTGGGGCTTCGAGGTCGAATTGTGTTGGCTTCAATTTTGTGATATTGACTTGTCGTCTCTTAAATTTTTTTACTAATTTTGTTGCTTTTTTCACGCTGATCATTTTGCTATATTGCACCCTTAATTTTCTTTAGAAAAGTCAGCCAGGAACATGCCAAGACCAGGTATCCTTCAAATTTGAACTCCAGGGAAAGTGCTGGCTCTACCTTTTCTCGTGTAATCTCGAAGTGACTTTTTTTACTTTTTTCTGATTTTTAGCCTATCTTGAAGCTCTTGAATTTATGACTAGTAAGTAATGCACAAACAACAGCCACAATGCTACAAAAATAAATGATTTGAACAGGAAAAAAAGTTGCATGGTTGAACAGCGGGAAAAACCATGATACGGGTATCGAGGTGTTTTTAGAACTTTGGAGTGCCAGCTGTCTTACTTTTTGTAGGGCCACTGGGAGCTGGGGAGCCAGACTCATAAGGAAATTTGGCACGCTTTACAAGACTGCACAAAAAAGTTATATCGAAAAAACCCCAGGTCACAGTCAGGGTCCCTCCCTTATAAGAGAAGTCTTAAAAATGGGGCGACAACACAATGCCGAAAATACGATTTTGAATCAAGGCGAAGGCTTAAATTAGATCAAATACGGTACTTTTTTACAAATGTTTGCTTTTTCAGTTTGAGCGAGCCATTCCTGGGCACAAGTACTTTGGATACACCATCAAAGGCATCCGCCTGCATCCGGAGAAGACTCGTGCTTACATGCAAATCTCCTCCGACCGTGTTGCTCCCCACGAAGCTTTCCCGGCTACTGTCACCAAGGTGCTGCCCCATGCCACCATTGCATCTGCCAATGCGACGGTGGCTGCTGTTGTGTCTCTACCAGCCAGCACATCCACTCCTATATCCTGTTCATCTGCCTCCACCACTAGTGGTCTGAACAGTTTGATGTCTGGTCTATCCTCCAACTCCCTCCAGACCAATCACCACTCTGGGCTAATGCAGCAACATCAGCATGCGGCTGCAGCAAGCGCCCTAGCTGCTGCCGCCAACCTGTCTGCTGATGATGTGGCTGCTGTTTCGGCCCATCTCAGGACTGTGGCCGCGGCTGATGCTCTCAATTCCTGGAACAGCAGTCTGTATCAATTAACTCGGTATGGTACTACTTCTCCATTGTTAAAACTCCAACAATTGGATGACCACTTTAGTGGGATGGACTCGGAATCTGATACATACGATATGGGTAGACCCAGCATATTTATGTGGTCAAAAACACAATTTTAAATATATCTTTATTCTAAAATATTTTGACTTAACAGCATTTTACTTGCTTAGCACACTTGAAGTTTTGTCACCATATTTGTGCTCATCATGGTCGACTTGCTTGTAAAACTGCCTTTAAAATTCAAAAATTACTATCAAATTCCACTCAAGACAATAAACATTTGAACTGTCAAAATTTTCTATTTTAAAATGTTTATTGTCTCGAGCGGAATTTAAAATTTTACAGTGTTTTTTTAAATTTAAATAACAGGTTTGAAAGCAAACAGACCATGCTAAACACGAATGTGTCGAAATTCCTGGTTTGCCTACCGCGAATTTGACTAGCAGGGAAAAAGTTTCATGTCAAAATGATTTAGAGAAATCAGATATTTTAAAATCATGCTTCTGACTAGGGTTGTAATTCTTTCCGGACAAAAAAGATTTGGAAAGTTAGCCGAAAGTTTTCCGGGCGAAATTTCCGGTTGGCGGTAGGAAATCGGACAGAAGTGACAAGAGATTGCACAGGTGGTAGCACACAGTTAACTCTAACTGTACGTATATCTACAGTTTACTGTTTTTAACTTACCGATTTTTAGTGAGTTATACAAGCTGTGGTAAGTTAGCGGTAAGCTCCCGTGGTAACTTACCGTCCCCTAACCCCAGTGGTAACACTTAAAAATGAGGATTTACACGGGCTCGGTCCACAGGTAGTTTCTGCACTCCCGTTTTTATTTCTTTCCATTTTTTTTAAACTTTCAGCTTTTTTTCTGCCCGGAAAGTTTTCCGGAAAACTTTTCGGAAAGTTTTGAAATTCTCAGTGCGTTAAACCAAAGCGGTTGTTACGGTGTTGGAGTGTTAATTTAAGTGTAAATCACATTTCAAAAATTTTAGTCTGCACCAGCAAAACCCCCACCTCTACGGAAGTGCTTTTCCGGCAGCGGCGGCAGCTGCAGCCGCCTATTTCAAGGAGCAGCAGGAGCGCCAGCTGCAGCAGCCCTCTGGCCGAATGTAGCCCAGTGGAGAGCAGCATTGGGGCAAGGGGCTGCAACCGCATCCAATACTCCCACTGACTGGGTTCAGTTCAACCAACAGAAAGCGGCGGTGGCAGCAGCTTACGGCTTGGCTAATTCGTCTGCTAATAGTCTCCAGCAGCACTTAAGGTTGCCCTACTCCCAACCCCTGCAACAGAATACAAGTGGACTGCCCGCACCTATGCCTTTGGGACCTCAAGTTACTTCTAATGCCAACTGCTTGCCCACCTCTTCCAACAGTGGTTTCCTGCCCCAAATACTCTCGCCCTGTGCAATGGGTGTTGTGGGTAGTTCTGCTGGTGGGGGATATGGAGGAGTTATTAATTCAGCCAATGCCACCTCCTCTATGGGCTCATCCATGTATAGCACCAGTTTCGGGTGCTCTCCAGCAGCATCCAATTCAAATAGTGCTTATTCCTCTTGCACATCAGCGGCTGGAACCATGAAACCGGCTCAACAAAATCAGCAGCAGCAACGGGAGTCCCCATCTATATCAGCCAAATTAGCAGCAGCTGCAGCTTCGGCAACCAAAGAAGAGCTTGAGGCGGCAACAAGAGCGGGTGAGTATATTGTAATATAAATTCAAAAACAGTGCATAGTTGTCGGCTACCAAAATTTCCGACTTTTCTTAACTAATTTTAGAAGGCATTGAAGTATTTGTAAGGTCAACTATATGTAAGAACAGTACGTGTCAAAACGCCCCAACGGCCTTTATGTGTGGGGGGTGAGATATATGCTGTAGAGGATATCAAAAAATAGTGTGCATTTACTTCGTCACCTCCAGGATCGTCTGGCTACTACTCTCATCCCTTTTATTGATTTGGGGCATTTTGCCCACATTTTTCTACTTAGGGGGGAAGGGGGTCGCCTTTTAAAAAATTAAAGGTTAAAAAGAATCTCAAGGACATTAGGTCCCAATAAAAATCATCAATATGACGAGTAAGGAAACCACAACTCTTATACAGACTCGGCAACACCTACCTGCAAATAAACATCTTACTCCAATGACAACCATGATCTCAAGACTTTATTTTCGTCAACACCATTACAATACAGAGAATAGATTGTATGAACAGGAAGTTTTTCTCCCGACTAGACACAGAGTCCACTGGCTTCATTGAATCCCGGAATGGCTGAGGCAGCTGAAGCACAGGTGACAACCAGTGGGAGAACAAGCTTGGGGTGATTCACGCGCTCATCCTTGAAAGCATTCATCGGATCAATTTCTTCCTTGGACACCTGGAAACGATAATTAAAATTCTTCACATTCTGCAAAATCTAACCGGAGCAACGACGAATACCAACTTGTCAAGGCGAGACTCTGAGGACACAGCACTGGCATTTCGGTAGACATTCAAAGAAAGGCTCTGACCAGGCTCCACAAAAGCATGCACAGGATTCACACGATACATGCCATTGTCCGAGCATTTCACCTGAAACGACATATTTCATGACCAAAAGGTTCCAAAAGATGAAGAAACTAACCTTAATAGCATGACGCTCAGTGTTGGCACCCGTGTTATGAAGAGTGACTTGCTGCACACCACCAAACGAATTGTAGAAGAGTTGATGTGGCTCCATGCGAACGTGACTCGATGGTTCGGCTGAGTAGACCGGAACAGAACGACGAGAAGATTCCAAAGGCCTGTACGACTGAGGGGGCTTGAAGGATGGCAACTTGGCGGTGACTTCGGCAGAAGCAGACTTTCCACTAACGGATGCAGACTTTCCACTGGTAGTAGCAGAGACACTTTTGATGGAACCCGGTTTGGTGGCCTTCCCACAGGGAATAGTCTAAAAATGTTGCGTAATGCAGAAGAGAAATAAACAGGAAACCTTAGTCTTGCTCGGCTTCTTTGAGGCATCCTTGATCGCAGCATTCTTCTCGACCTTCTTAGACTCGGAACCATGCTTGCTCTTCTTCAGACTTTTGTTGGACGAAATCACACGACCGGACTTGCTCTTGCTCGAATGGTTCTTTTTGGATGACACGCTTCCATGCTTACTGACTTGCCCCGGCTTCTTTCGATTTTTGGCAGCCTGACGACTGTCACCACATCCAATCGCCACAGCAGCCATGGTAGAGAGCGGAACAACCACACCGAGCACGAAAGTTGACATATTTTCGGCCAAGGCTTCCATATTCCTATTGCTTGATTCGATGAGCGGCAAATGCAGAAAATTCACTTAATTCAAGAGTTGACTTAGAAATAGAGAGCGGTACACCAAAGAACTACCTTTCAGCTTTTGACGACAGCACACTGAATAAGTTAACTGCAAACTGGCTTTTATATAGACCGAAATAAAAAAGCTACTAATTTTGTCCTACAAGGAAAATATTTTTATACATGTTTCTAAATTTAGCCTAGGAGTTTATAAAAAGGATTGCCGTTCATAACTCACACTCAAAAGTATTTAGATTTCCTTACCGAAATTCGCAATTTTTAGCCGCTGCATGGCCATCCATTCCTCCCTGTTCCTCTGCGTCCAGCACCTCAGCTCGCACTCAACTACCTCCGAGTCTTGCGTCAGTTTTACCGGCTGCTCTGGCTGCTCGACAAGCTGGTGTTCCTCTCTCATACATGGCCAATCCTTCTTCCCTATCTATTGGTCAGAGGATACCCATTGCGACTGCACTTGCGGCCGTATCCAGCAACACCATAAATGGGGGACCAGTACCCACCTCAGTCAACAACCAGGTAGCTAAAGCAAATGATACATGACAAATATCCTCCAACAAATTTCACAAAATATTCAGACCACACCCACCTCCAAACTGCCTACCCCAACCACCTCACAGCAACTGGACTGGCGATCCAGTGCCGCGGCAGCTGCCTTCCTAGGCAATGAGGAGCGTCGTCTGTTGGGTTCACCGCCCATAGCCACCAATCTGGGCACTCCACCACCCCTTCCAATTAAATTGGAGCAGAGGTCCAGGCATTCGTCCACCTCTTTGTCTTCAATATCCTCACACTCAACCTTCACCAACAGGGGTCCTGCCAACAACTGTAAGTCAACTTTTTACAGTCAATTTTGGAAAAGTTAAAAACTGGGAAGGCTAAAAAAAGGTTGTTACTGAAGTGCGCCCTCAAAAATATGAAACTAATCAGCAATTTTTATATTGGCACTCTTCTTTGGGTTTTGTGTTAATTTTCTTTTTCTTTGCACTAGAATGTAGTTCTGGATCATGGTTTTCTAACGAGCTGTTAAACTTAGGTGAATTGTTTGAGAAATGTAGTGATTTGAAGGTTTTAAAAAAATTGATGTTTTTTCAAAACCTCTGAAACTCTATATTCCTCAAAACATTTAGCTAAGTTGAATTGCTTGTTAGAAAGCTAAGATACAGGCCTACATGCTAGGGCAAAATTTTAAAAAATTTCTACAAAAATTAAAAAAGGAAAAAACTTACTGGTAAAATTCAGGCTTTTGAAGGCTTGATTCAATTTGAGCCATAAAACAGTTATCGACGACATTTTGTGCGAAACGACTGAAATTGAAAAACAATCATCTAAATAAAACATTTTTACGAAAAAAATTTTAAGTGGCTCAAAGCCCCAACCAACCCGAAGTGTCCACCGAAGATTTGATGTCCAAAGCCTCCTGCTCCAGTGTCACTGAACCCACACCCACAGCAACCACCATAAACTCGCTTGCAGCCGCCATTTTTGACCATGAAGGAGGAGTAGGGGCAAGTAAGGGTAGCAGGAAGGTGGCACAAGTCGCGCCCCTTACCCCCCAAAAACCGCCAGTCAACAAAAAGTCGTTGAAAAGAACCAAGACGGTCGACTTGGATCCAGCCAAAGCGGAGCTGAATGGTGGGGACGAGCTGAAGCAACTGCAGTTAGCAGCTGTCCAAGCGGCTAGTTTGGCCTCTGAGGTGCTGCTCGAAAGACCAGCGTTTGTGAGGACACCAGATGCAGCAGGTGAAGAGGTGCTACCCCCCTCATCCATAGTGGTCAAGATGATGGAGTGCGACAGTTCAGTACCATCACCACCTAAGTTTGGATTGCTCGGCAATGTGGGCACTACAAGCCACAATGGTCAGCACAACAATGGAAACGCTTCGGATTCTGGTAGGGCTTTTGGATTGTAAAAGAAAAGTTGGATCAAAATTAGGGTTGGGTCATGGCCATATGGCAAAATATGGCCGGCCGTTTCAAAATGGCTGGCCATATAATAGACGGGTTTTGGTCATATGGCCGATTTAAAATGGTTGGCCATTTGACTATCCCTAATAAAAATACAGTTGAACTTTTAAAAAAGTGCTAGTGCTGTGCATTTGCCTTTCGGGCAAGATTTTAAGCTAAAAAATTTCTGAATCGATATTCCTGCAAAAAATTAGTATGGGTGAAATTCCGCGGAGAAAATTCTGCAAAGAAAATTCTGCTAAGTTTCTGCTAAGCAAAACCACGGCTTTTAAAATTGGGCAGTGTGACTTATACTCAAATTTCATGGCGCAGTGGGTAAAGCGTTGGATTTTGTTGTGAAAACACTAAAAAGAGGCTGCACAAAAGAAAATGCCGAGCTGTATTGATTTACTGCTCACCAGCCTGAAGAAAAAAACCATCCATTTTTGAAAGAGTCGCTGTGAAAATTGGCCTATGGCATTACATACAAGCTTTCGCGTCTGATTTTGCGATATTCGTGTTCAGCAGGTCCTAAAACCCCAATGTCAACCGTTGTAACAGTCGGGAATCCCCGTGCTAAAGAGCAGTTTTGTATGCAAATCGACCACCCAACAAAAATCTGGTGTCAGAATTTGTTTTTTTTGTCTAGTAGGGACGTGAAAAAGGAAAGTTCCGCGGTATTTTCTCAACAGAATTTTCGCCATGTCAAAAAATTTAAAATTTTCTCATCTCCTACAGAGGCGAAATAAAATTCCCCCAAAATTTCAGTTGCATCTAACCCTTCAAGACCTTGTTCCTACCAGTCCTCCATTCCATTATCGCCACCCAGAGCTCCCTGTCCCCAGACCAGAAAGAGTCCTGAGTCGGCTTCACGTTCCCCGCTTCCAGGTACTTTTTCATTATAAAACAAAATAGCAAAACCAAACATTCTTATTTTCAGAACCCAAAAAGTACTCTTCTTCCAACGACTCCAGGTCGAGCTGGAACAAACGGGAAGAAAAAGAAGACTTGACTAGCAATCGAGTTACCAAGAAAAAGAAGAAAAAAGAGGCCAAAAACAATAATCAAGATGATGAGGAGGAGGAAGAAGATGGATCTAGCAAAGGAGAAAAGCCAAAACCCATCAAACACACCCGCAAAAGCAACGAAGTGGCCAGATTGCTCAACGATCTAACCGCTGGAAACTGTAATGATAATAATAATATTACAATAAATAGAAAAAAATCCAAAAAACATAAGGAAAAAAGTGGTGGGGAAAAGCCGGAAAACGGCAAAAAAGAGACACTAAGTAAAAGAAAATTGATGAAAATGGTGATAAAATTGAAAGAAGTCAAGCTTTTGGACGCGATTGTGAGTAAATTTAACTTATTTTGTTTGTTTTAAAGGCTCATGGCAACATCAGGCAGAGCGCACCATTAGAACCTCTTCCAAACACTGCAATGGAGATAGTGCTCAGCCAGATCTGCCAAATGGCAATCTGTTGGGCAGTGCTGATAGGAAGAAGAGAACATTGAGGTTGGAGGAAAGGAAACTAAAAGAGATGCAAAAGAAGAAACAGCACAAGATGATGCGCCAGATCAGCGATGAAAGCAGTGCAGACAGTGATGCAGACAATTCTCAAAAGGTGTGAGATTTGTCTTGGTTTTTGAATTGCCGAAAAATTGTGCCGTAAAATTAATTTCGCAAACTCACTTGCTAGACATGTTCGGTGCAATAACGGAGCAAATAGGAAAATATCTTAAAAATGTGGGTAAAACTGTACTCACTGACTATTTATTGAGTATAAAATTTGTTTAGGTCTAGCGTTGGCGGTTCGGGTACCTGCTTTTGGTTTTTATCCGAAAACCAGAAATTTTCCGGTTTTCGGGTACCGGCTCGGGTAAAAGAAACCGAAAATTTCTCTTTTCGGATACCAGCTTGGGTAACCCAAACCGAAAATGTCGGTTACCCGCCAACCCTATTTTGGTCATTGTCCAAAATCAAATTTTATCGTGTTTTTTAGTTGTTTTAGGTGGATTACTTTGGTGACCAAGGCGACAACAAACTTTGGCAAACTTTAAAATGTATTTACGGATGAAAAAAACAAGTTATCAATCGTTTTCAAAATGACCGAACAACGCGTCAAAGTTCGAACAAACGCCTGCCTCTGTCCAAATAGAAATATCTTTCTTTTCGTAGAACAAATTTAAGACTTTTCACTACAGAGCAATCAACAAAAATTTAAAAAGTTTTGCTCGGTTTTTCCTGGGGTAGTTTTTTTGTTGATTTTTAGTCCACCCAGTCCTTCGTTAGCCGACCAAAAATTACGCCAGTCTTTTTCAAAAGCATTTTTAAATTTTATCCAACACTATTTCTTGCATTTATACTGGAGTCTATCCATTTTTTTCTCCGTTTCATAAAAAACATGCTATAATACAAATTCGCATAGTGTCAATAGCCCCCCATTCGGGGTTGTCTTAGCAACTGAGTTTCTTTTGCTATAGCTTAATTGATTTTTCATAACATTTTTTTCTAGCAACAACCCATTTCACAGATAGTTTCGCTTATTTATAGTAAACGTAAAAATCCACTTAAGATTTTTTTCAAGCTAAATATTTTTTGCTAAATTTTGCATTTTCAGAAAAAACTAGCATTTATATCGTCAGTGAAGCCATCCTCTGCCTCTTCAAATGATTCCGATTCTGAGACCTCTTCTGTGAAAAACCATCGAAGTAATTTGCTCTCATCTGCGCCTACACCTATCAAATCGAAAAGATTGGCAGCGATCAACGGGACTGACTCTGCTACTCCAGTTTTGAAGTCTGATTTACTAGTCAAGCAAAGGCTAACTTCTATGGACACCAACGAGCTGAAGAACTCAGTTAGTGGAAATATTAGCAGCAATTCGACTAAATCTAGCAAAACCTCGACTCAGGAGAAAAGGAGGATGCTCAAAGAATCTGCGAAAGAGGTTTGAACTTTTTAGAAATTATCGGCTCTAAAACATGCCTTAATCGACTGCCAACCGACTGGATACATTGACAACTGGATCTTTTTTACATGGCCACTGCTTAGCGCAAGAAGGACGAAACATGTTTTTATTGCTATTTTTTAATTGGGGATACATGTTTGAGTCCGTTCTAACATACACTTGCCTAACCTAAG